>VZRF01009374.1:1373710-1450861 GCA_013396875.1 Vireo altiloquus
TTTTTTGCTTGTAGCATGCAGAGAATTTTTCATCTTTTGGAGGGGATGCCCAGCAGATTTTCATACATCTGTAAGCTCAGGCATCAACCTTCTGGTAGGTTCTTGAATGAAAACCTTCTATCTTTTAGGACTGCCCTATATATTGGTGCAGTAGTTCACTTACCACCCCATCCCACAATACTCTGCAGAATTTTGTAGTCAGGCTTCAGGGTTGACACACATCAGTTTGAACCTCAACTTCTTTTCTTTGACACTGAATTTTGCCATCTGAATAATTGTCATATGACTGCTGATAAGTGGACACTGAGGAGTGACTGAAGGACTGATGACTGCTCTGGAAGTGCTTGGTGCTTTTTTAATGAAGACTTTCTGCACTGCTAAGTCAGTGTGAGCTTGCAGTGGGATTTCAGATAGGAGATGATACTCGGCCTTGTGCTGTGTCCAGGAGTTTAAATAAATAACTTTTTATATGGAAGTTGGATCCATTAAGCTATTTTTAGTGATCTGTCATGAATGGGTGTGTTAGTGTTTTGTGTATGGCATATCCCCAGGATGCAAAGCTGATGTTTTTGTTTGTGTTTGAACAGGTTGATGATTACCTGGTAAAACAAAATATTACTGGAAAGATTTGTTTTGCAAAGCTAGCAGTACACTGAAGGGTTTTACTTCTGTGACTCTTGACTTGTAATTTAGATTTGTTTTATGTGAGTTGAAGCATTGTGTCTTGAAGGGTCTGTAATTCATGAAATCTGATCAGTGTGGTTTAATAGGCTGGTCCATAAATACAGCCTGATTTTGTTTTTTTCCATGATGTAGTTTCATTACCTTTTTATGAAGTGAAATCACAGAAATAAGTATTGTTATCATGCCTTGGATAAGGCCTTTCAAACCAACTGCTGAAACACTCCCTTCACTCTTCATTTTCTCGCCAGAGTAAACTTTGAATAAATATCCTTGAATTAATTTTGTGATTCATTGTAGATCCCCTGTGCAAGGCAGAGCTTCCCTTGCTCTACCATGGGTTAGTTACATCAGAGCTCAATTTACTAAAGCTGCTGATTTAAAAACAAAATCCCCCAACTCGGGTTAGACTGTAATCTCATTCTTTGCACTCTTTATATCACACTTAGTTTGCTCAAAAACAAGATGAGGAAAATTCCCAAAAGGATGTGAAATTTAATTAGCAAACGTTGGTTAAGCACTTCAAGATGGCACGAAAATTACTCTAAATGCAGAAATGTCAGCTTGTTTTGGATAGCTGTAGGAAAACTCAGTCTACCCATGAAATTGGTCTTTTATCCATGAAGGTAAGAGTTGGAGATGAGATATTCCAGCAAGTGGCTCCACAGACATGGAGCAGGTGACTGCCCTGCCCTGGGACAGCTGGTGTCAGGTCTGTGTGGCCGTGCGGTGAAGAGGTTTGGGGAACTGCTCTGCTAAAAATAGTCCCAGATTTTAACCTGCTGTGTTTTTCCAAGCGAAGAACTGCTTCACTCAGGCAGCGCCTTCAAAGTGCTGCAAGAACTTAGTCTTATTTCTGATTCAGACTTTGACTATTTCCTGGGGAGTCTTTGATAGATTTTTTAACCTTTCTGTGACTCATTTTCCCACATGTCTGCTGAAGATAGTTTGTACTTCTGCTCCTGAAGCATTTTGAGTTCTGGAGATCAAGCTGAAATTACGCCGTGATTGTTGCCATTAAAATACTCAGTTCCAAATTATTTCTAACTTACTCAAAATTCCCTGCATATGGTGAATGTAAGTGTGAACAGTAGCTTTTAAGGGAATTCTGAATTGGATCTGTTCTGTAGTTTGAGCTGGCCAAAGACAAAAATATCATTGTACCTTTAGAAATAAACATTGTTAAATCATTTCCTTGCCCGAGAAGCTCGAATTAACACAAGGCCAAGTATCTCTTCAGTTCCTGAATCCATTACTCATCATTGCTTTTTCTCCCCTGGGTATCTTCACTTAACTGCTGCTTTTTTGATTCTTTACTCCTATGTGTCGTGTAATTTTTTTTTTTTTTTAAGTATTATCCATTTGATGCTACTGGCTTTCCCCATCTGTTTTGCCATAGAGTCTGGGAATGTCAGTGAAATGGGACATTATAGCACAATTTCTGGCTTCTGAACTGCAAAACAAGAAATATTTCTTTCTGCCCCTTCTAATTGTCAGTATTTGGTGAGACAGACAATTTGCCAGCCTGGTTGGCAGCTGTATGAAAGTATTCATGACCTAACTTTATCTTTGTGAGACATGAGGCAGAATTCCAAAGTCTGTAACAGCTCTTATAAATGTCTATATATTTAACCTCTGAAATTTGCAGAATAATATGAAAAGGTGAAAAAATACTTGCCTGAAAAATAGAATCTTGCTGTCATTGACTGAGCAGAGTTGCAAGCTGATTTCTGATGTTGTAATGTTTCAGGGGTGCTGAAAATGAAGATGAGCAGCCTCTGTTCTGACAGAGGAGGGGGAAGCAGTGCAAGGATCAGAGAGAGTTAATAAATAGTGAGGAACTTTCCAGGAGGATTCTGGATGGCTTTGGGTAGAGCAAGAGGAGGTTTGTCATGACTAATGAAAGGATACAGCAGGGAGGAAAGCCCGGATGAGGTTGTTTACAGTCTGCACACACAGTTACAGTTTTATGCAAAAGGATGGCTGTATTTAAACATAATCTGGATGTATGGAAATTGGAGAGGTTACAGCAGGAAGCTGGCACTGCCCTCACTGCCCAGGAACTGTACTGATGAAGAATAATCTGTGTCTGCTGCAAATGTGTGAGCAGATGCTGAAGAGAGAGAGGCAGATGCTTTTGGCTGACAGGTCGTAAGGTTGCCTGCAGAGAAATAGGAGCTGAAGTCAAGCACTTACATCCACAATTGCAGAATTAAGGTAGTAAGACAGGGAGAAATGAACAGAATATTGGTGGTAATTCTACTGGCAAAAATTGAGAAAAAATTCCCCTCCCCCTGAGCAGAAAGGATAAACAAGCTCATGCTGCAGGAGCCTGGGAGATAAGGGGGGTCTGCAGGGCACATAGAGAGGTCAAATCAGGAGAGCGTGCAGGCATGTGGATGTGTCTGTGACAGGAAAGGGAGGCTTAGAGGGAGGGACTACTGTGCTTCAGTGTCATTTTACGTGTTGTACTCCAGGGTTGATTTTATCTTGAAAGGAATGAGATCCCACGCAGCATCCCCATCCTTTAGTTCCCTCCACACCTTGTAATTGCCAATATGTGACCACATGTTTTCCTCTACTGTTACCCCCTTATCTCTGCTGCTGTTTTGCCAGTTCCCTCAGGGAGGAGGAAGAATTGTCCCCCACCACTGATAGCTTCATGTTTTCTTTTTTCCCTCTCTGTGCTTCTCACCTCTCATATTGACCATGACTGTAGTCTCTAATGCTCCTTGTTGCCTTCCTCTGCTGGCAACTTTCATTTGTTTCCCTTTTAAAAAAAATTCCATTATGAACATGATCACACTTGCAGTTTTCAGTGGGAAAGTCATCAGATTCAATGTTTTCCTATGTCTTACTTAAAACTTGTGGGTCATGAGGGGATTTAGGTTGACATTTTTGGATGGATGCAGGATGTTCCTTCTTGTGCTCCACACTCTCTCTCATCTTTCCATGTCCAGTGCAGAATCTGGAGAGATGGTCAGGGCCTCTCACTGCAGGTGGTTGTGGAAGATTTCAAGATGAGCACAAACCTAACACTCTGTCCACTGCAGTTCTTGTGAATGGAGAAACAGCTGTTAGAGCATCACAGAAAGTGAGCGTGGCTTGAACTTTCAGTGCCTGGGTTAATGGTCAACTAGCAGGTTTGACTGAATATTGAGAAAATAAGGAGCAGATATTGACTTGACAGAGAGAAATGAGAAAGGGCCTTGAATTGTGCAGTAGTTGGCCTATATTTGTGTGTGGTTTTCAAGTGGTTGCTCTCCTGATCCCCTCTGCATCCCCAGATTCTTCAGCTCTCTACTCATGAAGCTGCAGAGGGAGCACAGGTTGGGGCATCAGCAATTCGTCAAACTAAGATTTGCACTTTCATAACCTTAAAGTGTTTGAACATCTTTATACCATGGAGCCAGTTCATTTAATGATGAATGTGCACCAGCCTGTGACAGGAATAGTTATCACATCAGTAAACATTGGATTGAGCTGTGTGCCATAGCTTTAAATCCTGTGAAAGTCCACGTAAGAAAGGAAAATCAGAGGTTTTCTTTTGGCTGTGGCTGAGGTTTAGGGGTACAGTGGAGTGCTCAGGGATGGCCCTCTGCTCTCACAATGTGTGCAGCTGAACCTGCTGGCTTTCTGACACTGTGCCTTGATTAAATGGAAATCATATGACTCAGACCCATTAGACCATCACATAGTAGGTGAAGCTGTACTCTAATGAATGCAGTGTGAATGATGAAGTGTAATAAATGTTAATGGTGAAGCATTCTGTTAGAGCTTGTCATTTGGATAGGAATTATAAGTACTATAATAGATGTATAGGTACTATAAAGCACACTGCTAGTGATCTGTAGTATTGCTTTGAAAGAGAAACTGTTGTTTTATCTTTGATTTTTTCATAGGTGAAAATCAGTTTGAAGAGGTAAATGTAAATTTGCCTCATTATTCTGGTAGTCCAACATGTAAAGCTTTGTTTGATGGAGACTTGAGGAAAAATCCCCTGACCAGAACAGGAATGATAAAATATGCCAGATATACTTTAAGATCTGTTTGTATAGCTTACTCTTTGCTGAGCTGATTTTGTCTATTGACTGATAATGGAAAATCCAGTTCAGAAGTATAACTTTATAGGTGATGTCTGTGAAAGGCTGTGGATTAATGTGCTTTGAAATGTAGCCATTGAGGCAGGGGTCAACAATTTATTTGAAGGTCTGGTATGTCTGCTGGGCTCTGGGCAACAGGTTGAGAATTTGCTCTACATCTGATAGAATTCAGAATTTAATACATAGACTCCAAGGATTACATCTTTTGAGCTATCAGAGAAAAATATTTTCTGTCAAAAATATATTTATGTCCCACTCTTTTGCTTAGAGCTGTAATTTACCTGCTCAAAACACTGGTGGAGGAGCAGGGTTTAATCAGTTTATTTGGATCTTTAGCAGCTGGAACTTTACTCAGCCTCAGGCATGCTCAGACTTTGATTGGAAGCTTGTCTGGATTTCTGCAGTTTTTGATATCTTCCCCCAGTCAGTTTGCTGTTCAGTGTTTGCTCTCCATCTGCAGCTGGAGAATGCAGCAGAGGCAAAGTAGTCATTGATTGTCAACTCGGCAGGATTGTTTTAAGGCTTTGTAGTATATTCGGTTTCTGGCATCCTGTAGGAGCCAAACTATGCTGGCATTTGAAGCAGAGCTGGTTTTCTGCTTTGTGAATGCCTTTTTTACTGACTACTTGAGTTAAGCTGCTGTTGGATGGTGATGGCATTCAGGGCCTGACTAATACACTGGGATTTAATGAACTGTAGGTGACACTGAGTGCAGCCTACCTGAATCTGAAACTCAGCAACAGTTCATGGAATCCAAAAACTTCGTAGAAGAAATGAAAATGAACTTCATGTTGTGCTAAGGAAATTTACTGTAAATGCAGAATCCAGCTATAGACTATTATAACCTCTTTAACATTTATTTAAAGTGACCTACTTTTCTTGTCAAATTCTCCTAACCCGACTGGTAACTGGTAAAAGGATGTATTCCGACAATATAATCCTCAAATCTTTGTGTAGACAATGCTGACACGTCTCATTTTGAGCCCATTTAAGACCCGTTAACATGTTTCAGACTGGAGTAACCTATTAAATAAATACATCAGGAAAAAGCTTTTACTGGTAATGGTTGTTTTGCTTAGGTGACTATGGCTGTAATGTATTGTGAGTACATCTGGTACTTCAGTGCTTATCAGCGATCTTTTTCCCCTTAGGCGGTTTCCTAGAAACATGATTGCTTGCTGGTCTTGATCTCACAGCTTTGTGGAGACTCCTTCCCTGATAATGTCAAGTTCAGGCTACCCTCCGAACCAAGGAGCTTTCAGCACGGAGCAGAGCCGCTACCCACCCCACTCTGTGCAGTACACCTTCCCCAGCACCCGCCACCAGCAGGTAAGGGGGACACTGAGAGCCTCGGGCTTAGCCAGGCTGCAGTTCAGCTGTTTGCCCTGCCAAAAAGGGATTATTTCTGCTTTTGAAACTAAGGTAACACAAGTCTTTGGTGTTTGGAAACACATCTGCGTGCCCTGCTGGGGAGAGCTGCTGCCAGGCTGCTTAGCTAAATCCTCGTGGGGTGGCTTCTTCTGTTTTGTTTTGCCCTCCTTGCTCTTTATTAATATAAACGTCCTGGTTTTATCATTGGTTTCTGATGCTTTGAATAAATTCAGTAGGGCTTCTGTTCCTAAACTTCTGTTGCAGTGTTGGGTGTGAATCTCTCTAAGATACTTGTCAAAGCTCTGTGCAAGGTGGAGAATGTGTAAAAACTTGTGTTACACTGATTTTTTTTCTGAAGCAGCCATACCAGTGGTGCCAGCTGAGTTCTGCTGGCCAGAATGGGAGTGAAGGATTTCTAAGGATATCCTACTTGCTCATTTCTGCCAAGCATTTATTCTGCCATCCTGTGCTCTGTGGTCTGGTGGGCTGTGGAGGACAAACTGTTGGCTTTACAACAGTTCAGGTTTCCCTCATTTTAATGAAATTCTCCTCCTGCTGCAGATACTTTGGATGTTTTCCTCTACTTCCATGTTAGCGAAGGGAAATTCAAAAACTGAAGCTTTTTGGCTTGCTCTGTGTTTATTTTTAGATAATTTATGAAAACTGGATCTCATGGGTAATGATCTATTACATGTCTTGTAGAGCTTCTCTTCAGTTTGGTGCCAGCTGCATGCAATTTTTAAAAGCAAGTGGTTGATGACACAGATATACAAATAAATAGTCTTGTACCTCACTTTGATTGTAAATTGTGTCAATTGGAAGATGCATCTTGTGTGACTCCTAGTCCTGATTAATAGTGTCTGATATAAAAATGTCTTGAGGTGATAACAAAAGAAATTGCCTCGAGGTTGCTCTTGTTTTACCACTTTGCAGTTGGATGTGCAAGACTGATTTTAAAGGATATTTTTAAAGGCTATTCATCTGCTGCTGACTCATTCGTGTTTTGTTAGAAGTTGTTAATAAATTAGGTGGAATTCCTAGTATAAATATTTAGTCTCTTTAAAATTTATTTAAATCTCGGAACTGCCATTTGCAAACATTGTTTTTTGAGCTGGAGTAAGGCTTTATTCATCTGGTGTTCCTCTGTGTTTAATTGCTTTGGAAATTATCATGATTACTGAACACTGATCCTGTCTCTACCCTTGTTCCTGTTAACATGAGAGTCTTTTCCCTCAGGAATTCGCCGTTCCCGACTATCGCTCGTCTCACCTGGAAGTCAGTCAGGCAACACAGCTCCTGCAGCAGCAGCAGCAGCAGCAGCAGCAGCAGCAGCAGCAGCTCCGGCGCAGGCCCTCCCTGCTCTCGGAGTTCCACCCAGGCTCTGACAGGTGAGGAGGCTGAGCTGGAAGAACATGAACACAATGTGAACATCAATCTAGTGCGTGCAGCTGCTCTGGGGTTACCTGAGGACAGGGAGAGTGGACAGCAGCAGTCAATCAGATGCTGGAGTTTACTTTCAGTTTGCCAATATCTTCCTTCCCAGGGAAACGAGTCACTGCATGGGGGGTGTTGAGGGATGGTCAATGTGCATCAGCACTGCTGGTACAAGAAAGTTTTCACACAGTGTCAGACATTCATTTGAAGAGCATTGAATGTTCTCTGAACGTCAAATTTAGAGATGAAAATCCCACTACAGATCAGAATAATATTTACTGGATTGTAGTAGGTTAGCAGGAACGTGCTTCTGTTCAGGGGAGAGATTAAAATGTGTTTTGTGCACTCAATTCTTAGTGTATTGGGCTGCTGGTGTACAGTCATAAGTAAGTGTTAGTGCCCGTAACAACTTCTTCTTTTCTTGCATTCACTGCTTGTAAAAACCTTTTTTTGCCTTGGACTCTTAGTGAATATATCTGCTAGGAGCAACTTTATATGCAGGATTACTGCTGGAGGTTTATTTTGGCTATAACTGACCGATCTGGTTCTGAACAAATACCCATGATGAATGTTATGTAAATACTGGTCTGGCTTAAAATCTCATTAGGATATTCCCAGAAATAACTTGATGATAGTGAAATCTGGGGCTTCCATATTGCCTTCATCTTGTGTCAGCAGAATGTCAGTAAGGCTCTGTTTTAATGCTGAGAATCACAGCAGCTTTTAGAGTTCTCAAAATTGAGTTTATAGCAGTAGTAAATCACACCCCCCCCGACTGTAAATTTGTAGAAGCTTATTTGGTAGTTCTGGCAAGCTGCAGGAAACTGCTGCTGTCATCTCTTCAGTGGCACTTCATAGGAAGATGTTGAAGCATATGAGGGTCTTTTATGGACATCCTGTGCTCTGCAGTGTGAAGCAGCAAGTGATAACTGTTGAGCATTTTTCTGAGAAGGAGGAGTATTTAAATGACTCATGGGTTGAATCAATGATTGCTTCTGTCACAGAGTAGCATTTTAGTAGAGATCAAGTTCCAACAGACTCATGGCTCATCTCAAGCATTCTATATATATTCAAAAATTATTTGGCTGCAAAAATTAAATAATGGAGCTGCTGTGACCTTCTTCAGTGGAATATAGTACTGTGTTTCTGTCATGGATTTTTTGTGTGTTTATAATTTGAATCAGAGCTTTGATTTGAACAATATCCTTGTAGCGGTGCTGAGTTTCTTTAAAGTTTTGTAATGATAGGAGTGCCTTTAATTTGAGATTCAGGTTCACTTTCTCTTTTCCAATGGATTTTAACTGTTGTATTTTTGAAGATCATCCTTAAAAACATTTATCTGCTTTACTTTTTAGAAGGACTTTCACCAAATTGCAGCTCCTTTAAAATTGAAAAGTGTTGAGTTCTTTTCTTGTATCAAAAATGCATATTTTAATAGTTTATCTCTTCTGTATAGGCCTCAGGAAAGGAGAACTGGATATGAACAGCAGTTTCATCCAGGTCCATCTCAGACAGATCATGATTCACTGGAATCTAAGCGACCACGTCTTGAACAAGTGTCTGATTCCCATTTCCAGCGTGTCAGTGCAGCCACTGTCTTGCCTTTAGTACATCCTCTGCAGGAAGGGTTGAGATCTGCAGATATTAAGAAGGTAAAGCCCTTTCTTTTACAGTGCTGAAAGTCTTAACTTCCTGTGCTGCAGTGAGCTAATTGAATTTTTTCTGTTAGGTAATTTTTTTGTTTGTTTAGGTTCTTTCTTTAATCCCAAAAATTTACACATTATCAGAAGCTGTGATCATGAGTCAGTGTTACTCTCTTACACAGACTGACTCAAACACAGTAAATAGACTGGAATTTTGAGTTGCCACTACTCTCTTAAGTCACTCAGACCTCAGTTGTAAAATGATTATAGCATAGTGCATGAAATATTTCTGCTTTTCAATTGAAATCTGCTGGCAACTGCATGCAAGTCCATTTTTTCCTGTAATTAACATTGGTACTGAATAGTCAAAGTACTTCCTTCCGCCCCCTTTTCCCTTTTAAGCATTTGAAATGAATCTGCTTATTTACATAACACTAATTATACTCGTCACTGTCTCATTTTGGCTAAATCTAGGACAATCTAGTTTGGAGTGGGTATTTTCTGTTGGAGATATTGAATTTTAGAGCGAAATTCAAGAGAACTTCACATTTATAACCACAACTAACTCCTGATGTGCTTTATCAGGCTGGTCATGATTATCTTCAAGAATATCCTCAGTGTAGGTGCAGAGTATTGAGGAGTGGCTCTCAAGTAATCCTTCCTTTAAAAATAAAAGTTACTGTTTACATTTATGAAGATGTTTTTTTGAAATGGAGGCATTTTGGTCTTATTTTGCTTTTAAGATAAATATTGCATTATGGTGTTTTTTAAAAAGGTGGACTTTGAAATTACAGTATCATAAATAGGCTGTCCATTAATATTAAAAGATTTAGAGCATTATTAAAGCTTTAATTGACTTCTCAACAGAGATGTAGATAACTGGAAATTGCTTTTAATTCCTGAGTGTTCGGTTACTGAGCACTCATTTCTGTGTTATCACTGATTTCTCTCTCCCCCCATCTCCTGTCCCCATGGAAGGACCCAGCTTTTGGAGGAAAGCATGAGGGACCATCTTCTCCAATTTCTGGTCAGCCTTGTGGGGAGGACCAAAATGCTTCACCTTCCAAGCTGTCAAAGGAAGAATTGATCCAGAGCATGGACCGCGTCGATCGCGAGATTGCGAAAGTGGAACAGCAAATCCTGAAACTGAAGAAAAAGCAAGTAAGCACAGCAGCCACTGCTCTGGTTTTCTGCCACTGAAAGAGCTGTGGAAAAACTTCATTTGGTGGTGGTGAATTTTTTGGTTACATGAACCAGACGAAGAAGTTAAAAAGGAAAGGTTATGTGTATGATTTCATTTTAAAGAAGTTGGACGTCATGTAGTTTTAAACGTTTTTGAAAGTAGGAGAAAGCCACCTAGGAACAGCAGCAGTAGATGGGTTTATATTTGAAACTGCTGGGAAGCAAGGGCACTGTGACTGTAATTTCAGCTTCAGAGCTGCCTGCTGGCTGAGGGGAGGATCATCTTTCTTCTTTCACAGTCTGTGCAAGGGGAGAATCCCTTGCATGCATCTCCAAAACCAGAGCTTGTACAAAAGTCCCTGAATCTTCTGCTTTTTCGAGGGTAAGAGATGCTAACATCTGGACTAAGGTCAGCCTTGGGGAAAAGGGCAGTAGGAGGGGTGTGAATAAACACAGAGAGCAGAGAAATAAAGGAGGAAATATCACTTTTTTTGGTATGGTCATGGCTGTGCTTTGCCTCAGAGAACTGCACTTCAGCCACTGGAAGCAAAGGAAGTGTTTGCTGGCAGAAGTTGTTGCTTTCCCAGTAGCTGTTGTGGCCAAGTAAACCCACCCTTCAATCGAGGCATCTGTTAGTCATTGACAAAAACAAAGTCCTTGTTTCCTTTTCCTTTTCTGACTTTCAAAGATCCAGATAGAAAAAGTGCCAGGTTTACTCTTTTTTAGCTGGAGCTCTGGAGGAAATGAGAGTTGCACTGTAGGATTTGTTAACTTGTAGGTCCAGGATAACAAACAGACAACTCTTAGGAGCTTTTTGTTTTTATGGTCTGGAAGCATTTAATTATGTCTGAATTTTAATGACCTGTAAAGTGACCTCCAGCAGAAAAATAAAAAAGGATGGCACTGAGTACCTGTTTGTGTGTTAATGATGCTTATCTCTTATCTGTGCACTTTTCCACAAAATGAGCAAGTACTGTGCACCTCATCTATGAAGGGTTTGTGCACATTAGTGTGTGATTTGGCTTAAAAAAACCCAACAGAGTTGCTGTTGAAATAATTGAGCCCATATCTTACAGTATTCTGCTAAAATTGTAGGGAATTCTTGCCCAGCAATGTAGCACATTCTAGCCAGGGCTGCAAGGCAGGATGGATCCCTGGGGTCAGAGGATCTCTGCTGTATGCTTGTGGCAGGCATGGCTGAAGGATATTTAAAAAATGAAGATGTCACTGAACCAGATTTATTTGATGTGAAAGTCAATCACAGCAGTGTAATAGTTAGGAAAGGATTACAGAGTGATTTTTTTTTTGCTTTTGGTATTTTTTTTTGCTTGTTTGGTATTGTAACAGTCTTGGAACTTTAATGCATGTGGAGTGGTTTATTTTTGCTGTGAAGTACCTTTAGAATGATGTTCTCTGTGGAGTGCTAGAAGGACTTTTGTACCTTTTGAAACCATAAGACAGCAGTAATGGTGACACTTGAGCATCTTCAGTGCAGGAAGGCAGCTCTGGTTTATTTCCACTGCGAGAAGGCAGCTCTGATGTAACTGTTCTCCAAAGTTGATACTTTTGTTTAAAGTTAAATAATAATAAATTACCAAGTGACAGTGGCTCTAACTGTCCAGCTGAAATAAGTCTGATTCAAGGCAGGTGAGTCTTGCAAACAGGTAATTTGGGTTACCCATGGTACAAAAAATAGTCCTGTTATTGTCCCTGTGGGCATTAAAACCATTTCATTCATTCCTCGTCAGTGCAAAGCGAAGTAAGAGGCAGTGCTGACTGATCAGCTGCGTGTTTTATCTCTGGTGACTAATTACTGGTGGGGGGAACATGGATGGCTGATTTTCTTTCTTTGGTCTCTTAGCAACAACTTGAAGAAGAAGCTGCTAAGCCTCCCGAGCCTGAGAGGCCTGTGTCCCCTCCTCCCGTGGAGCAGAAGCATCGCAGCATTGTGCAGATCATTTACGATGAGAATCGGGTGAGTGTCCTCTGCACCTCCCCGAGGGGCTCTCCCTGACCTCAGCGCTGATGTTCTTTAGGTTTTCTGTTACTTCCAAGGGACAAGTTTTGCTTCTGTTTTACTGATTTGCCCACCCCTCTTTTGCTGTTCGTTTCCTTCTTTAAATGAAAGACATTTTTCTGACGTTTTTATTCTCGATCAGAGGAATCTTCCTTGTATCTTGTAAGCAGTCTGAGCTGTTGGTCTCATCCTTAGGCCCTTGTGCTGAGGTGCATGAATTATAGATGTATATATAAACACACACATATATATCCTTTTAAGTGTGTGATATGAAAAATGCCTCAGAAATTCATCTTGAATTCCCTATTCCTCACATGAGCTGACAAACTTGGCTGAAGAGTCTACTTTTAAATGAGCTGAAGGGAAAAAATTTGCATATGTTGGAGGATTTTGTGCCTTCTTTATAAACTCTGACTTCTGGCACTTAAGATTTGGATAAACGAACAGATATAAAGAAGTGAATTATTGGTGAATTATGAGCTTGTGTTATTTAAGTGGTGAGAAAAGTCCAGGAGCTCAGTGATATTGCCAACAGTAATAGCAAAAATGCTTCCTGCCTTTTTTCCCATGGTAGTTTGAGATAAGGCAGTCAGATATCTGGGGGTTTTAACACTATTGTGATCTTCTGTGAGAGTGGTATGTTTGTTTAATTTCCCAATTTTATTCTGTAGTTTAGAGGAACAACTACCTTCTCTGACCATAGACTTTTTTTAATTTGAGAAGGTAAAAAAACCTTGCAAAACAATATTAGATTTTGTACAGTGGAACTGTGTCCCAAACATTCCATGCAAGGGAGGGCCAGAATTATATTGTGGTCTTCACTTATTGTGAATGAAGGACCTTTGACACACTTTGTGTGTTTATGTACACATGGATTCACACTCCCACATTTGGCAGTTGGAGAATTTTGGTTCCTTCATTCCATTTTTCAAAGCTAATTAGACTTCATTTTATTGGACACCTTTCTTCCTCCTTATAATTATTTGCAGTATTACTTTTTAAATTTTGGTTTTGAACTGCAGAGCTCACTTTCTGCTTTTATGCTCTGTCAGCTTCCAAACTTGGAGATCAGAGTTGTAACTGCACAATTCAAGTACAGGTTTCTTTATTTGCTGAGGCACCATTGCAGAAGTAGGTTAAGAAGGATCTCACGTGGTCAGGCAGGGGTTTAGCAGAGAACACAGAGTTCGGATCCACATTTGACATGAACTTCAGAGGATTTACTCAGACTGTACCAAAAAAATCTTATTTGCAGAAAAAAGCAGAAGAAGCTCACAAGATTTTTGAAGGTCTTGGTCCAAAAGTTGAATTGGTAAGTTGTGGAATTCTGTTTTTTTCCTTTTGTTCTATTTTCTGTGTTGCCAGTTGCTCTAATTCTGTTGTGCTGAACAGCTGTAGTTCTGTGATTATGTATAGAAGAAATGTGTGTTTAAATGCACTGATGAGTTGGGGCTTGAATGAGTTCATTGGCCTCATAAGTGTGATTTTAAAATAGATTTGAGTCTTGTTTGAGAGAACAGTTTGAAGTATGAAGAAATGAGGTACTGTTATATACAGAAGTAGTTACAATCTGATTTTAAGTAATGAAATCTGTGCTTTGTGCTGAATATTGCTGAATATCTTGTGGTCCCTTCAGCTCTGCAATTGGTCAGATGAAGTGCACTGTTGCCAGAATACTAAAATATTGTTAAATGTGTTGGATACACTTTTAGAGTTCCATGCATTACAAAGTGCTAAGTGTTCCTTTCTCATCCAAAATTGCAGCCACTGTACAACCAACCATCAGACACCAAGGTCTACCATGAAAACATCAAAACGTGAGTGCTTGACTGCCCTGCCATTGTCCCATTCAGGGCACCTGGATTCAAACATTCCCTCACATTTTTCATTGCTGCCATTTCCAAATAGGATGTGTGAGTTTTAACCATAATTAAAAGCTTCCAGTCCATGTAACTTTCTGATTTCTTTGTTGCATTATATGTGCTGAAGCCCTGGCTGTCCATCTTCATTTAAAGATAAAAATAAATAATAAAACTTAAGTTGGCTGTCCTTTAAAAACTTCTCTTAAGAAAAGGAATTCTTGCTCCACTCCATCAAATAGATTCATATAGCAGGTCCAAAGTACTTATTTCTTGAATAATCTATTGGAAAACTTAATTTTAGGGTTGAATTGCAAAGACTTTTTCCCCCCAAAAGGCATAATAGCTTAAAACAAATTTTCTCATTTTAGCATATTATCTCTCTTGTGGTAAAGGAGAGCACCTGCCTTGAAATTGGAACCTTTTGTGGCTCAATTGCTTATCCTTGCCATCTTCAAGAATCTCCTCTCTGAAAAAATACAATATTAGGTGATTTAGGTATCTCAATTTCATTGGGAATTTTCCCTATTTTTTACCCTGAAATTGTTATTCATTATAAAAATCTGGCATCTAAGAGTGAGATGGGTTTTGTTGAGTAGTTTTGAAGTCCTTGATTCTTATGTAGTTCACTTTTTTCCCCCTAATTTTGTTTCCCAGAAACCAGGTAATGAGGAAAAAGCTGATCCTATTCTTTAAGAGAAGGAACCATGCAAGAAAACAACGGGTAAGAGCACCATGATTTTCTAAAAGGAGCATGTGGTTTTCTGTATGGACACTTGCCTTGCATTCCCAAATGTATTGATTAGAAAAATAAGACCTCAGGCTAAAACAAGTGTGGTAGCAGAAGGTGAGATATTTCTGGAGGGCAGTAATGACAATTACCAAATACTGGCATGTGTAAAGCAAAGAAATAGTGTGTAATATTCAAAATCTACATTTTTATATCCCACTTCCTCACCTTCTCTGTGCTGAAAATTTGGTTTAAGTCGTCTTCATAATGGAGGGGACTAGAGCAGGAAAAATCTGTGCATTCCAGGAGGCTGCCCTTGAGACAGGTACTGATCACTTGGTGTATTGTGCTCAGTTCAAGGTTTACTTTTGGAATTTAACAGGAACAGAAAATCTGTCAACGTTATGATCAGCTGATGGAGGCATGGGAGAAGAAAGTAGACAGGATAGAAAATAATCCACGCAGGAAAGCCAAGGAGAGCAAAACACGGGAGTACTATGAGAAACAATTCCCAGAAATCAGGAAGCAGAGAGAACAGCAGGAACGATTCCAAAGGTATTACTGGAGATTTGAAATATTCCTGCAAAATATCTCTTCAGTCTTAAGTTTTAAAATTATTTATAATAAAATTGGTTAATTTTAATGGTTAAGTTTTATGTTCATCACCTTCTTGCTTTAAAAAGAATTTTAGTGTGTCATAAAGTGAAATGTTCTTCCATTTGTTCACTGTGTTTCCCTTCCCATCCTAAGGATCTCCATGACTTTATTTATCCCCTGTCATATAGATCCCCTTTCCTGTCCCTCCCCTCCAGCTGTGCCAGCTGTGCCATCCTCATCCCTTGGTGTCCTCCAGGCTGCTGTGGTGATGTCCACGAGGTTCCTTTCCCATCTCCCTTTTCAGATCTGCCATCAAACCCCATATTGTCCAAAAGGAACAAAAGGAATGGGAAAAGGGCCAATTAGCAGAAGCTGTTGGGTTGTGGTGTCAGTGAGATGAGGAGAGTTAAGCTGCTCAAAAAGGGGTTTGTGGAGTTCTGAAGGCAATCAGAGCATTGGCTTCTCATGAGCCTGTTCATTTTGGGCACACACCCTAATTTATACTGGTATTGTTCTGTCTGTGTTACTCCTGTGTTTCATGATCCCTGTATTCATTAGCCCCCACACTCAAAAACCATTTATCTTCTTAATTAACAGTCTGACTGATCTTTTGTTGTACTTGCCAGGTAATTTTATTCCAGACATTTTTGCATTTTAAAATATTCAAGGTGCGACAATTAAGGCCCTATTATTTAATTTTAATCTATCAGACATTTGTTTGATGGAAACTACAAGGAGTCTTAAAAGGAATGAAGTGCAGTTCATTGGAGAGTTCACTTTGCACTACTGTAGGTCGATAGATAAGATTTAAATTAGAACGAGGTCAAGTTTGATTCAGTTGTGCTGAAATCTGTTTATCCGATGTTCGAAATAATTTCAATACACCTTTGAGAGTTTGAGCCTCATAAAGATTTAATCTCATCTCTCATAACCATCTGTCTACATCACCTCTTTTCATAAAACATGGGGAAAGCAGACAGTTTGCAATAGAGTGTGAAGGCTGCAAGATTTTGTGGAATCAAGAAGAAAGGAAATTGTTAGAATGGGAACAGCACTCAGACATAAGAAGCTTTCACTTTAAGAATGTATCATGTCTCTGTAATTGCAAACTGCTTGGGATGGGCTCATCTCTTTCCATTATATTTACATTTTCTAATGTAATGGCCTCTGTCTATAGCAGTGCTGTAATACTATTACTGTGTAAATACTAAGGCTTTTTCCTCAGATTTTGTACAAATGGATTAATTCAGTAAAATCTTTGAGGTATTTTCTCTCTCCATTTAGTAGTGATTTTTACCTCTGAAATGCTTTTTGACCCACATGCTGTGGTATGTTATTATGGTGTTCCTAAGGGTAAAGATCACAAGCTGGAAAATTCTTCCAAATTACATCTCTCCCCATCAATTCAGAAGTGGAGAATTTTCTTTTGTTGTAACAAATCTCAGTGCTGTATTAGTAACTTGACCAAATTCATAAAAGGCAGATTTAGTGTGGTTTTCTTAAAAAAAAGGCTCTTTCAAGAAGTATCAGTTGTACTAATTAAGGTGATAATTTCTGTGCCACTGATGAACGTTTCTCATGCTCAGCAGAAGCAAAGTCATTTATCTGAAGCACTTATTTGCAGTGGAATTGGTGGTAACACCTTTTTTTGTGCCCTTTCTGATGAGCTTTGCACATTCCCTGTAAAACCAAGCAGGACATGACAGAGTTTGTGCTCTGACTCTCTATAAGAAAAACCAGTCCTAACTGATTTGAGAGACTGGTAACAGCATTTTAAGGAATTTTGAAGGTAGTTGTGGTGTACAAAACCTGCAGATAGAGCTAATTCTCACTTTATCCTTTTTCCAGAGTTGGCCAAAGAGGGGCTGGCCTTTCAGCAACGATTGCTAGAAGTGAACATGAGATCTCAGAAATCATCGATGGACTCTCTGAGCAGGAGGTGAGGCTGGTGGCTCTACTTTGCTGAGGAAGCACAACCAGTAAATATCCTTTCATTGGCAGTGAGAGGTCTCTTGTGGAGGGTTTGTTTCTTTGATAAGAGAAAGCTCTTCTCTCTTTAGGAGAATCTGTGTGAAGTGTTGCTTGAAGCAAGTCTTACAAATACTTTTCTTTTGAGGGTTTTGCTTTCTAATTGTATCTGCCCTAGATTTTTCTCGTGTGGCTGTTCATTGCAGGCTTGCTGCAGCCTAGTTTTTTACAGCTGTAACAAACATGTGAAAACTCTTCCTTTTCTCAAACCCTCCATCATCATTTTGGTTTTTCATCAGTTGTGACTCTGTTTCCTTTAGCTGACTGTAAACAGTCACTGGGATAGCAGCAACTTCTGCAGGAGTTAAGACATGGACAAAAAGTAGCTCCAAGCTGAACGTGGAGCTTTAAGAGCTATGTAATTCAAGAGCTGTAAACAGCAGCAGCAGCACTTTGTGTGTTCTTTGCTTTTCCTTTTGCTCTGTAGAACAACGAGAAGCAAATGCGTCAACTCTCTGTCATCCCTCCCATGATGTTCGACGCGGAGCAGAGACGAGTGAAGTTCATCAACATGAATGGGCTGATGGAGGATCCCATGAAAGTTTATAAGGACAGGCAGTTCATGAACGTCTGGACAGACCACGAGAAAGAGATTTTTAAGGAAAAGTAATGACCTTTCTTATCTTTTCTTTTTATTACATTGAAATGACAGTTAAATGCCCAATCCTGTAAAGCTAAATCAGGAATGCTGAAGCTTTTGTGTAGTAATATTTGATAATGTTCTCATTGGCTGTAATAAATATTGCAAAAGTTTTAGACTTCTTTTTCAACTGAATATGCTCACATGCATTTAGTCCTTTAATACAAAATTCTCTCAAAAGTACTTTAGTTCTTTTAGTTACTTCAGTATAATGAGAAAAGTAGAGATATAATCTCATTTTATCACATCATAAATTTATCATGTAATTTTGAGTGCTTAGTTCTAGATTTGCACAATTTGAAAACTGGGCTTTTTATACTAATTTCACTCATGTAAATGAAGGGCTTGCTGATGGAACAGATTGTTTGTAAGATTGTTTTGCTTCTTTGATCATGGATTATGTTGTTAAACTGAAATCATTTCTGGTTTGTAAAAGGTTTGTCCAACATCCCAAGAACTTTGGTCTAATTGCTTCCTACTTGGAACGAAAGGTAAGACATTTTTTAACATAAGTAGAGCCTAGGGTGGGATCCCTGACTTTCCAAATGTAAGTCACTTACCCCAGCATTGTTTTATCTTCCTGGAAAAAAAAAAAAAAAGTCCAAAAAAGTTATCCCTTTGACAGGATTTTGTAATATTGATCAGTAACACAATCAGTGTGTGCCAACAGAAATTATTGACATGGCACAATTGGCAAGGATAAAAGACAATGGCACCTCTTTTAGTTTGGCTGTTTTCTGGTTGCAGCAGGTAAGAGCAGCATTGCCTCTGCTGAGCTCTGTGCTGACCCAGAGAAACCTTCCCAAGTCAGGGGGATCCCACTGCCAGCTCAGTCTTATTTTAGCCTTTAGAACTTGGTTTTGCAGATTTGATGTAAGAAGTACTGGAAATTAGGGATTTGTTAAGACATACAACAGAACCTTGAATATGTGCACCTATGGTAATAAATAGAAGCTTTTTTATTTTAGTCTGGGGGCTTAATAGTTTTAAGTGTTCAGAGAAATTAAAACCTCAAATCTTATCATTTCAATAGGAGTAAACCCTTTTTTCCCCTGCTTTTTCACTTTAGAATGTTCCCGATTGTGTATTATATTATTATTTGACCAAGAAAAATGAAAATTATAAAGCACTTGTGCGAAGGAATTATGGCAAACGCAGAGGAAGAAACCAGGTACCTTGAATTTATTCATCACTTGGGTATTGTTATTTTATTGCTTTATTTGCAGCTGTTTCATTATCTGAAATAGCAACATATTATAACCATGGGGGGAAAATAATTATTTTTCCTTTGTTGCATACTTGCCCTTTTAAAATTTAAGTGATCCTGATCTCAAGGGTGTTGTTGGTTAGTTTGGTTTTAATTCTGTGAAATATCTTCTTCCTTTGCACATTTATTGCTTGTTTAATATGACAGTTCATTTTCTCTGAGGACCCACCACAGACATTGAAATTGAATCCATCATTAAATCCTATGTTGGAGCCAAGAGAAATTAGGTTTAGCATGTGACTTGCAGTGGAAAATGTATAATCAGTTCATAATATCAGTGTTTGTCAAAAAGGAGAAATTAATAGTGGTCTTTATTTGGTGGTCAGGCTCAAAGTCAAACTGGAACTTCAGAGCGAGAAGAGAGAGTCCAATTTAATGCATGTGAATAAAAAATTCTGCTGATTCAGGAAGTGTTCTTTTGGAAGTCTTTGGAGAGGAAAAGAACAACATTTTATGTACCAAAAGCTTATAAATACTTGTGCTAGGCTACCAGGGCTAATGTAGGAATTGGAAAGCAAAAGAACCCTGAACTGCACAAATCTGCTCTGCAAAACACTAAATGCAGGAAATACTGCACTGAAATACACAAATACTGAACGTTTTCTAGGAGTCTCAGTAAATGTATTTTTTTTTAGTATAAAATTGCTGCAAACAGCTTCAACTGATGAATGGATCCTGTTCAGTAGAAGCAGACATCAGGTTGTGCTTCTGTGGTGCTGTTGTACTTAAACCTCTTGAATTATGGACTGGTGTTCTACCAGAAGAGTCCTGTCATGGGAGAGCACCTTGTCTGTACCCCACAAGTGATGGATTGCTTAGGAGGTCATTGTGCACAGGATTTCTGAGAGAAACTACTGGAAATAACCTGCATTTTGCCTGGATTTCTGTTAAATTTCTAAGCCTAATAATCCTTTTTAATAGGAAAGGGTATTGTTGTTGGAGTAGTGATTGGGGAAGGAGTGCAGTTAAAGTCTGGATGGGTGGCAAATGAAGCTGGAAACAACCAGGATTGTCCAAATGTGGGCAATCACTGCTGGCACTGAACAGAGGTAGTGCTGCCATTTGGAGTGGCTCAGTTTCTTGTGCCATTATAAAATGGGGTTGGTGTGATCATGGCAAGTGTCACATGTTGAGGAGTCTCTTTGCTGGGTGCTGTTCTAAGGGGTGAGGAGACAGAACTGGCTCAGCTGTAGTGCAGTGGAACTGGAGATTCTGAGGTATTTAAAAAGTCATTACTGTATATTTAAGTATCTTTTCCACGTTGTTAAACTTCAGAATATTGGAATTGGTAGAATTCAATATTTGGATGGACTTTTCAATCCATAAGTGGTTTCTTTCCTTGGATAATGTATATAGGCCAGAAAGATTTTAATTCCAGCTTTAGACACGAGGGTATGAATTTGCTTGGTGAACTCAGCTCAAGGTGCTCTGCCTGACTTTGTGGCTGCTCCTGTGAGTGCTGATTTATATGTGAGTAACTGAATACATCAGTTGGAACACTGGAGGTTTGTCCAGCTCAGATTACTTGCTCTTGGAATTGTAGCAGAGTTGTACTTCATAATTGCTGGTTGTTGATCCACATTAAGTGCTGCAGCAGATCCCTAAACTTTGGGCAACTGCTGGCCAGGCTTAATGTGTGCTCTGTTAAGGATGCAAGTTAGTGCCAGGTTTTTAGCTGTGGAGAGGGTTGAGCTGGACTTGCCAACTCAAGGAAATACTCCCAGCAGTCTAAAAGGGAAATTTTACCACTTCTGGAAGTGTAAATTCAGAAGTATTGCAGTTAATATGTTAATACTAAGGAACTACATGATGCCAAAAAGCATATTTGTATTTATAATTGATTAATTAGCAACATCTTTGTTATTGATTAATTAGCAACATCTATAACAGCCAGTAAAAAAGAACTTGAGAGGGTTGAACTGCCTGGCTTGCCAGAACTTTTATCTTACAGTTGCAGAAAGCAGCTCACCCCTTCCCCCTCCCGTGCCCCAGCTTTGTTTGAAGCTGATATTTTTCATATCTCTCAGTAGCAACTTGAAACTTTCTTGCTGATTGGCAAACACAAGTCATGTAAGATTTATGAGGTACTCCAGGATGGGCTTAGGCCAATAACAGGTGCTTCAGCTTAAACTCTTAATAGTTCATATATTTTTGTAAATTAGAAGGCAAGCAAGTGGAATATTGCAGTGGAGGAGATATTAATCATGGTAACGACGTTGAAGTCCTTCAGAGAATGCAGTGAGCAGAACTTGGCTCAGGTTTCAGTGTGGGGCTTTCACTTGAGAGAAGCTGAGTGCTGGATCAAGGATGTGAAGTGAAGAGATGCAAGGCTAATAAAATTCTGATATGTTGGTCCTCAAATAGGTCTAGAAAGGGATCTTTATAAACTGCCCGACTGTTCCAGAAGCATATAGAACTGTTCCAGACTCTCATAGAAGCAGCTGAGCAAGTGTGTCTTAAACCGAAGCTTGCCAAATGTAGAGCAAGTTTTTAACACAGAATTGAGAGAAAGCCATGGCTGTAAGCTGTTTTCACTTCCCCATCTCTGGAAGTGTTCAGGACAGGTCTTGGAGCAACCTGGTCTGGTGGGAGGTGTCCCTGCCCATGGCAGGGGGTTGGAATGAGATGATCTTTAAGGTCCCTTCAAACCCAAACCATCCTGTGATTCTATGATTACAGAGAATTCCTTGAATAACTTATTAAAAGGTTTCTTTAAGTGAGGCTCTCAATTAATTTGCCAGCCAAGCCGTGGTCAGTGCTGGCAGTGTCCCTGCAGCGTGTGTGGCTGCAGCCCGTGGCCAGGCAGCAGGTGGGAGGCCAGTGATGTGAGCAGACAGAAATTCACTGCGTGTGTGTGACGGGGATCACCTCTGGTGACTCCGGGGAGATTAGAAGGTGCTGTGTGAGAGGGGCAGCGCTGCTGCAGGCAGCTTAAGTGGCAGAATGACACAATTTCCTGGAATAAACACGTTGCTGGGTCAGGCAGCCTCTGCTAAAGAGCTCTGTGATGTTGCTGCTGGGGTGGGCTTTGTCCTTTTGAGCCGTGCCCTGAGCTCAAGCCCATCCCCTTGTGTGGACAGTAAAAGTTTTAATAGCAGATGAATGTGCAGGAACGTCGCTGACCGAGGCTTCGACTCCTTTAAGGTTTGTGTTTATGCATTGATTATGCAGCTTAAATAAAGTTACTGGGAAACAGAGAACCAAGTGATGTTGAGTTGGCCAGGTAAGAACAGGATTTTCAACAACTGTTTTTGAAATAGATTAGATGTAAAAGAATTGTCTTGAATTTTTTTCTTTTTTAATGCAGTTTTAACTTGTTGCTTTTCAGGTCGAACTATCTAGCAAGGTGGAAATAATTTATAGTAGTGTGTCTCTGACATCTTGCTTGGAAGAAGTCTTTGTGTAATCAATAATCAGCACCTTAATTGCTAATAATTTGCAGTAAGATGATAGTGGTTAGTGTTTAGAGTTTCTGCTCCAGTTCACATTATTAAAATGTCAAAACCAAGTCAGTTTTGTGACTATTTCCAGCCTCAGTTTTGTTAGTGAAACAGTGACACCTGCTGCTGCACTCATAGGGAGGTTCCTTCCTCTGTGAAAAAGAAACGCCTATTTTGTGGAATTTTTCAGTAGACTGTAAAATCTGAGTTCATGAAGTGCTAGAACAGCAATCTCATAATTCTCTGTCATTGTCTTGTAGTTGTCTGTCCTTGTGTTTCCTTGAATTGCCAACTGTACTCTGGGTACCTGTTTGGGACAAGCACAGTGCTTACTGTAAAACTGTCATTTCAGTAGTGAAAAGAGTTTTTGTTCATTTTTTAACAATTCTTTCTGTAAACTCACTGGAAATGTAAGTCTAAAATTCCAGACCAAATTTTTTGGACAATTATATTTCTTAAATCCTAATGGCAGTTCTGAGCAGGCAGCTTGGACTTGGTTGTAACTTTCATGCTACAAGGCCTTCTGCTCCCCAGTTGTAAGATCACATTTCACTATAAACTGCACAAAGTTAAAAATAAAATTTGAGAGGAGCAACTCCCTCACTATGTGGGTCAGACCTCCCTCAGCATTTTTAAAACATAGCTGTTCATTTTTAGTGGGGCACACAGCAGCCAGTGTGTGATTGTACACAATCCATGCTCGTGCTGCAGAAACCTCCTGTACTTCCAGGGAATTGATAAGATAAAGGCAGAGATATTCTATTCTTATGCTGACCACTGTGCAGTGCCTGTAACTTAAAATATTAGCGGGTGGGAGGCAACATCAGTTTTTGTGCTGCTCTGAGGACAAGATGCTGCACCTTTGTGTGATCAAGTTATCATCTAAATCCCATTTCATTTCAGCAACAGATTGCTCGTCCTTCTCAAGAAGAAAAGGTAGAAGAAAAGGTAGAAGAGGAAAAATCAGACAAATCAGAGAAAAAGGAGGAGGAAAAGAAAGATGAGGAGGAGAAGGATGAGAAGGAGGAATCTAAGTAAGTGTATACATACTGAAATGCTTTAATTCACCCTATACTGTAGGTTTTGGCAAAGATCAGAACAGGATTTAGCCTGACAGTGAAATCTGAACTGAAAAATGTTTCTTTTGTGTACTAAACAATTTTTTTGGACATACAAATTTCTCTGTCTTGCTGAGCTAATCAGACCAGTGGAAAAAGCAATGGGATTATTTTTTTGCATGTGTAGTAATTTTCATATCTTGTTGGTTTGGGCTTTTCTCAGGTGTTTTAGCACAGTGTTCATATTTTCTTTGAAGTTGACAATATCATGTATCTGTGTTGCTCTCTAGCAGCTGGAGGTGTGCAATAAGTGAATTCTGTTTCACTAAAGGCATCTTTTGGGTTCACGGCGTTTTGTTTGTGGGATCTGGGATTTTTTATACATTGATATTCAGGAATATCTACCCACAATGTCTCTCTGAACGTGACTGAATTATATTTTACCCACTCCCAGAGAGAATACCAAAGAAAAGGACAAAACTGAAGTTGCACCAGAGGAAACAGAGGAACGGGAGCAGGCAGCTCCTCGGGGCCGAAAAACCGCCAACAGCCAAGGTCGGCGTAAGGGCAGAATCACCAGATCAATGACAAATGAAGCTGCACAAGCAAATGCTGCTGCAGCTGCAGCCACTGAAGAACCACCACCGCCTCTGCCACCCCCACCAGAACCCTGTGAGTAGCATTTACAGGACTCCCAGGGAGCCAGGTGCTCGTGGGCTCCTCCCGGACATGGTTTCCTGGACACAGTTTCCGCGCTTCTGTTTTCCTCTTTAATAATCCAGCTTTATTCTTAGCCCTGCTCATAAATTTGTGACTGTGTGGAACTGTTAAACTTCACGAGTGCAACTTCATGAATAGTGCATGTGCAGTCAGCTGACTGTTGGAATGATGTGAGGGGAGAAAAGGCAGTTCAGCCCTTTGTGATAACACCTTATCTCCCTGAGCAGGTTAATGATGGGTCTGCAGAGATCCAGGTGCCTGTGACACAGATTCACTTCCAGGCTGCAGCACACAGAGGATGCTGTTAAATAATTGGCCTGATATTTGAGTACTTCAGGGAGTTTCATAAGCTGAAATAGATCTTGGCAAGTTGTTGTTGTTTCTGCATTAGATGGCAAGAGGCTTTTTTAAAATAAAACGTTACTTTCTTGGCTGGTGTGGTTAAAAAAGACGACGCAGTCTCTGAGTGTATTTTGGAAAAGGCTGACCTAATTTGTGGTGGTGCAGAAATACCAGAATATCTTGTGGCTGGTAAATAATTATCCAGGATGGCAGGGCAGGTTGTTTTTTTCTTGCAGTGCTCTACTGTGGCAAAATTTGTTGCTCCTCATGCTTTAGCTGGGTGGTTACAGGCAGTTGCTGTTCTAGAGCTTGTAACAACTCTTTTGTTGCTCAGATGTTCTGACTATAAAGAGTAAAAGGCACATCAGTTCTTGTGTGACTGAAAACAACAGAGATTCTGAGAAACATTCTTGCTCCATTGATACAGTGGGGTTTTATAAGCAGTTGGTTTTTTAATGCTGAAGCAATAGTGGGTTTTGCTTTTGTTTTCTTTTATTTTATTTTTAAACCATTTTTGCAGGGTTTTCTGGGAAATCCAAAATAGCTTTATAGTGGATCAGATACTTTATAGTGTCCTACTTCTGTGGTTTGTTAATGGAAGCTGGTCTTTGCAGGGTCTTTGTTACATGCTGTGTGTAATGGCAGATTTTATGGAAAGGAAATGGAGGCTGATGCAGCTCAGTGCTGTTCAGAAATTTAAATAGGATGATACAAAATCCAAAGGAGTGAATGAAAAGCACTTTGCACTGAATCATACTTAATTTCCTGCTTGCTTTTACTTACGAGTTCTTTTTTGTTTTCTTTTTGTCCATTTATCCAGTTGGAAATTCAGTTAATGTAGGAACAGTAGATTTCTTGACACCACTAACCAATAAATAACCATTCCAGCACTGAGACAGCACTGCACTAGCTTATAGCTTGTTGGATTGCTGCTTTTAGTAGCTGATGGTAATTACTGACATTTAAAATAAAAGTTTAGTGATAAATACACCTAAGTTACTTAGAAATCTTCCTTGACAGACAATTAATCACAGTTTTCTAGGCAGAATAGTTTTGAACAGTTTTCTCTGCTGAGGTTGTGATGGTTCCTTCTGTATCTTGGCTTGGTTTAATGGAGATTGACTGCTTCCCTCTGACAAGGGCAGCTTTCCCCAGTGACCTGAGCCAGCCATAATGTAAATAGGTTTCTTGACTATGGGATGCATAATTGGTGCCTCGATAATGAGTCCTGGTCTTTTCTCTGCTCAGTTTCTTTGTTCCTCTTTCAGCTTCTACCGAGCCTGTGGAGACATCCCGCTGGACAGAAGAAGAAATGGAAGTTGCTAAGAAAGGTAAATCTTGTAAAGCCTTCGACTTCCTTCTGGATACTTGCATTTACAACACTTCAGGGATTTACTGAATCACTGAGTACATTTGCTGTGACTTTTGCCAACACTATGCTGAATAATTTGCAAGTTTCTGTTGGGTTTTTTTAATGAAAAATAAGAAAAAGCAAATGTCTTTAACAGACAAAATGATTTTTGAGACTTGTGTTGACTCCTTTCCTTAGGGTTACTTAGAACTCTTTGGACAGCAGTACTTCCTATCTCACCCTCCCATAGGCATTGTTGTTCTATTTATTGGGGTTTGGATACCTGAGTTATTCATCTTGGTAAATATTGGTTCTTTTGTTGGTTTGACCAGGTCTAGTGGAACATGGGAGAAACTGGGCAGCAATTGCCAAAATGGTTGGGACAAAAAGTGAAGCTCAGTGTAAGAATTTCTACTTCAACTACAAAAGGAGACACAACCTGGACAGTCTCCTCCAACAGCACAAACAGAAGGTGAGTGTTGGGAACATTGAATATTTTGCAGGGCAAAACTTGTGTCTTTCTGAAGTCATCCATCACACTTCACTAAGGCTGTTTTGCAATCTCACCTTATTTCCTTTTCTGCTCGTTTTCTTGTTGTGACATAAATCTCCTAGAAAGGGTGGCTGGTGCTCACTGACCTGTGACAGTAACCACT
This sequence comes from Vireo altiloquus, assembly GCA_013396875.1. NCBI lineage: Eukaryota > Metazoa > Chordata > Aves > Passeriformes > Vireonidae > Vireo > Vireo altiloquus. The sequence continues at coordinate 1,400,830 of VZRF01009374.1, forward strand.
CCTTGCTTTAAAATGCAGCAGAAGGCTTTGTACCAAGTAAAACACTTGAACCTGAAGAATTGTTCAGTGCTCTGAAAGCTGCGTTCCTCACCAGTGCTTGAGCAGCTGTAGATGTGCAACAGCTCCTTGAAACACAGCAAACACTGACCTTACCAAACAGAGCAGGAGAGGTGGTAGAAGTCCAGGAACTGAAAGTTTTGGGGGCATTGAAAGTAGAATGCTGTGTGTGGAAATCCTCTAAGCTGCAGTGCTATCCTGGGCTTTTTGCTGCAGTTGTTCTGCAGTCCCCCAAACATGCCATGGTTTGTTCCCAAACATGCCATGGTTTGTTCCCAAACTTGGTTTAGTCAGGAGCAGCAAAAATTGGCCTGAAGTTGAACAAGTGTCCCCTTGTGAATGACTGTGCTAAACAGAGATTCTCTGCCCTTCATTTCAACCTCAGATAGGTAGATGGGAGTGCAGTAAAAGGCAGTAACAGCTGTGAATTTTCACCACATTGTCAATGCTGTGTCTCTCTCAGTCTTCACGAAGGCCCCGAGAGGAGCGAGATGTGTCACAGTGTGAGAGTGTGGCTTCGACTGTGTCAGCTCAGGAGGATGAAGATATTGAAGCATCTAATGAAGAAGAGAACCCAGAAGACAGTGAAGGTAAGGAAACTTGTGTATGCACAGAAAGGAGCCTATGTTTTGTGCTAATTATATGCTCAGGAAGCTGTGTTTCACTTCATGATGTTGTTCAAATGCTCTTTCAGTTGGATTTCAGCAATTTGAACTCACTCGAGGGGATGAAGCATTTTTAGAATTTAGAAACCTAAAGATGTTGCTGCTTAGTGTTTTGAGATGCTTTGATTATGCTGTCATCTGAGTGTTGAAACAAGTTGAATCAAATACATGTAACCTTTGGTAGTTGATAGTCTCAGTAAAGCTTCAGACAAGCAAATTCAAGTGGGTTTTTTTTGTTGTGGTTTTTTTAATATGTATTTGTTGGTTGCAACTGCTAATTTATAGACACTCAATGTCAGTCTTGGCTTGTCTTTTGTGGAGCAAAAAGCAATAGAATTCATAAGCAGTGAATGAGAGAATATGACTAAGTGTTGGGTTTTCAGTAGTTGGTATTTTTTAGTTGCAGTGTGTGTGAAATTCAGCCAATTGTCCATTTCTGTAAGTCAAAATGAATTGTTTTGCAGATGGATTGGTTAAAACTGATGGATCCTTACTGCACCCAATTTGTCAGATTTCATTAACGTTGAACCTTCATGGCAAAATATTTTTTCCCCAGGTGCTGAAAATAGTTCTGATACAGAAAGTGCTCCATCTCCAACTCCAGCAGAACCTGCTAAACCAACTGAAGAAACCCCATCTGAGACTGCTGCTCCAAAAGTAACCACTGAGGCCCCAGCAGAGCAGGAATCTGCCATTAAACCTGCAACCAGCACATCTCCCTCCTTAACAGCCCAAAGTGTATCAACAGCTGAAACTCAGAACCCTGAGCCACAGGTCAAGGAAGAAATAAACACCGAGGCTGAAGAGCCTATGGAGGTGGACAATAGAAGCCATCCAGCTGAAGCTAAGCCTGTGATTACTCTTCCAGTTCATACCAAAGTAGAACCAGTAGAGACTGAAATGAGGCTACCAGAGAATATTCAAGTGAAAATAGAGAGTGATACCAAAGAGAGAGAGATGGAGAAACCCAAGGAAAAGTCAGAACCGGAGGAAATGGACTATAGCCTGTCCCAGCAAGTTACTACAGCCAGGCAGGAGTCCCATTCAGATAATGATTCCAGTGCCACCTGTAGTGCTGATGAGGAAGTTGATGGAGAACCTGACAGACAGGGGTGAGTAGGGCTTTGAATGGACAATCTTTGGAGCTGTTTCTCTTTTGGGAATGGCTGACACCACTGAGGGTGTTGGAAATCTTTTCAGCGTTGTGTTGGTGCAGTTCCTGTGTCACCCCAGCATGGCACTGGAGCCAGTGCCCCCCTCCCTCTCAGTGGTTTAATATACACACAGTGCCAGGGATAGATGTTTAAATGTCAATAGTATCCAGTGTCATGGAGTGCATGTGGGCTTTGGAAGAGGGCAAGTGATGGTGTTTCTGCACTCTCTTGCCTCTTCAAACATCATCTTTCCACAAATGTCTTGGCCCTCCATGTGAGATTGTTCTGTTGTAGACTACTGTTCCAAACACACATAGTCCTTCCTATCCATTGTGTTTTTCCAAAGCACTCTCTATATAAAGAAGGCTGCATTGTTTTAGTACTGCATACATAAATTTCTGATGTGGGAGATTCTGAGCTTGTATTTTAGTATTTCTGTGTATGCCTGTAATATAGCAGCATCTGTTGCCTCTTCTACCACATGTGCTGTGGGACAAAACACAGCATGGTTCTGATTTTTTAGCTCTTTGTCCAGTCTGATAAATGTGTTGGTTTTTTGAATTTTGCCTGTAAATTTTTTAAGATGTGTAATTTTGGTGATATTTTTCACCTCTGTCTCTTTTTCCAGTATCTTCAGCAGAGAGTCTAAGCCCTCACTGTTAAATCCCACTGGGTCAATTCTGGTATCATCCACGATAAAGCAAGGGCAGATGGACCTGCAACAGCTTCACCACCGAGCTGCTGTCATCCCACCTATGGTATGGGGGATTTTTAGTGCTGTTTGAAGGAGTATTTGTTACCCCTAGTTACCTATTTAGTTACAACTGTTACCTATCTAGTTACAACACTAAAGCAGGAAAAAAATCATTAAACAAATGAAGAAAAATACGATTTGTTTTATTATTATATTTTTCAGGGGGAAAGGAGGTTAAGTACAACCAAGTATAAACCAAATAGTTTAAAACCAGGTGTGGACCTTTTGAAACACCCAGACCGCAGGGGGGAGTTGAGCTCCACAATTCCTGCAGGCAGTGCCTGTGAAGGTGTCCCTGACATTGTCCCCTCGCTGTCCCCAGGTTTCCTGCAGCCCCTGCTCTGTCCCCGTGGGCACCCCAGTGAGTGGTTATGCACTCTACCAGCGGCACATCAAGGCCATGCACGAGTCAGCCCTGATGGAGGAGCAGCGGCAGCGCCAGGAGCAGCTGGACATGGAATATCGGAGTGCTGTGAGCCCCTGTGGCACCTCCAAGAGCCCCAGTGTGGAGTGGGAAGGTTGGTGTTCCCCACATCCCTGCTGGGATAACCCCGTGGTTTGTGTCTGTGTGTTGCACTGCTGCCTCATTGGGGACTGACAGATTAGTGTGATAAGAAACTGATAATGAACTGCTCCTTGCTGGAAAGAACCTGCCCACTCTGCTGCACTTACTGATAAAGAGCTACCTTGTAGCCCCTTGCTATAAAGGCAGAAAAGTGGTTCCATTTGGGTCAAACCCAAAAATGAGTTGTTCCTACAGAGAAAGATTCATCATTCAGGTGAGAGGAGCAGATGATTCTGTTCTAGGGGAGCCAGCCCTTCCAGAAGCTTAAGATGGGAGTGTGAGCAGAGTTAAAAGGAATATTTTACTGCATGGAGTACATACATGGGCACTGAGCACTGAAATAGGGCACAAAAGTGTGGTGGAACACATGGAGTTTAATACTTCATTTTAATTGCTGTGTCTGGGATTGGAATAGGCCCTTTGTTGAAACTGTGCTATGAATTGGACCTTTTGATTCCAATTTCTAAACCAGGATTCTTCTCTTTCTGCTTCCTTCAACCTTCCCAGGAAAACCAGTGGCCTATATGCCTTATGCTGAGGTCAAGAGAATAGAACAGGAAGCACAAGTGCAAAATCCAGCCACAAGGTCAGCATCACCCTACAGGTTATCTCCAAGAGAAGTCAATAAAGCCTCTCCCCAGCCTGAAATGAATGCAGCTCGCTACAGTGTCCCTCCAGGTAAAGATTTGGAGGATCAAATTATTCTCTAAACACTTTGTGAATTAATAGAAGAATGATGATTTTCTGTGTGTGCATGTGTAGAGATGCTCAGTGTTTTTCTAGCTGTATTTTTGTTCTTTATTGTTGCATCAACTGCATAACAAGTATTTTATTGAGCAAATAGGATGGTCTGAAAAGTAAAACGGCAAAGAGACAGTCATCAAGAGTTTTTCATCTTGATTCAAGCACTGTCATATTCAGGGGTGGCATTTCTTGTGAAGGGAGCAGTTGAGGAAAAGGGAAAGCAGCTGCTATCCCTGGAATTATCCCTGACTGTAATCACGCTGTATTAAACTCTGAATGTCTTATAAAACAGTGAAACAACTGACAAATCTTATTTCTGAAACTTGGATTGAAGCTTTTCCCTTCAGATTATAATGTCATGCTAAGACAAGACTAATCAGGGTAACTTAGATTATATTTGACTCAGTTGCATTCCATTTAGAGAATAAGAACTTTAAAAATGGGAAAATAACGAAATCTTGGACATTGTGTATTTCAGGGCTGTAAATACAGCTGAAGTAGCTTTTGGATATTGTGAAGCAATTCCCATTAGAAGTTGTCAGCTGAACTGTGTTATTTCTGTTCACACTGCAATGTTTAATGTACAATTTTCCCACCCAAGTTCTCCAGCCAGCCCCTCACCAGGTGATAACCAATATTCCTGAAGGAGTTCGCCTGCCCACAACCAGACCCACCAGACCACCACCACCACTCATTCCATCCTCCAAAACCAGTGTGCCATCAGAAAAACCTTCCTTCATCATGGGAGGCTCAATCTCACAAGTAAGAGAATTATTATTTGAAAATCTGTTTTACATAATTTTTTCCCCCTCTTTCTCCGATCTTCAACTTCTTATTCTTGGTTATGGAGTCACAGCATTAACCCTTAAGACCTACCTATATGTGTCATTCTAAAAGTCTGGGAGTTACAGGAGCTTTAGAAATGGAATATTTACTCACATTTAAGGGCATGGATATCCAGTTTAGGTGATCTGCATCTCCAAACTACCAGTGACACTCCACTCCTGCTGCTCTGTGCTCTGGGACATGGCAGTGGGGTACTGTAGCATTTCCAGATGGGATCATAGCAGTTTTAACATTCTCCTGTAAAGAGAGATGTGAATCTTCATTCCAGGAACAAGAATTAACATCTGTTTGTTGTTTCAGGGAACACCTGGCACTTATTTAACATCCCACAGTCAAGCTTCCTACGCCCAAGAAACTGCAAAGCCATCAGTGGGTTCTATATCTCTGGGGCTGCCAAGGCAGCAAGAGTCAGCCAAATCTGGTAAGGAAAGAAAGGCTGACATGTTTTATACAGACTATTTAATGATCCATAATTAAAGAAGATTAAAAAACCTCAACCTTTTTCTTTTTTTTCTCCTCAATAGCTTCCCTGCCCTATATCAAACAAGAAGAATTCTCACCCAGAAGCCAGAATTCCCAACCTGAGGGACTCTTGGTCAGGGCACAACATGAAAGTGTGGTGCGAGGTAAAGAAAGTCACACAGATTAAGAAACTCTTGTCAGAGCCTGAGAAAACCAAGAGAATTAACTGCTGAAGTGTTATTTAAAGTATTCTATGATTCTATAAGGATCATAAGATTATAGGATTAATCTCTTCCCTGTTTTCCAAGGCATGTGTATTTGTAGCTGGCTCCTTCTGTCTGCAAGGCTCACTTAAAAATATTTGTTACAAGACATGCCATTTTGAAAATAAAGTTGCTCACTGGAGCAAATGCATCAAAAGATAATAACTACCATGAATTAATGCTGTAAAATACTTATAGTCTGTAAAAGACTATGTTAAAAGAGGAAATAGCCTAACTGCCTCAAATGCCTGCTGTTAAATTGAAATTTCCCCTGTATTTTAATGTAAACTAACAGTTCTCACTAGAATTTTTAATTATTTCAAATTGAGTGGATTTTTTTTATTCTCTTATTTATCAGGATGTCTTATTATTTCAAATCAGGTACCACAACGATACAGGAGGGAAGTATAACTCGAGGAACTCCAACCAATAAAGTTTCAGTTGAGACCATTCCTTCTTTGAGAGGCTCCATAACTCAGGTATTTTGACTTTTGCTGAGAAGGCTGTAGCAAACCAGCATCTTCAGACTATCACTGGGAATGTATTTGCATGTCTGAAAAAGTAAATTAATATCACAGGGTAGGAACTGCCTTGAAAAAAGAACTTCCAATCCAAGCAGATGTTCAAACCCCACAAGTCAGCATTACTACGATTTCATCTTCATATGTATAGGAGTTTTCAAACCATTTAAATAATACCAGAGCTTTTAGTAAACCTGAGGGCAACTTCTATGAAAATTGCATCACACCTGAGTTCAATATTCAAACCAAGTGTAACCAGTCTTGTGCAGATGCTGTTTGAATCCAAGAAGGGAAGTTCAGGCCTTGTGCTATCATTTTAAATGCTGCTGTTTTGGTTGGTTTGGGGTCCCAGCATACAGAGAGCAATTGCCTCTTTTCTGCTCTGAAATGAGAAGTGGACAGAAATTGTCCATTGCTTTGGACAGAAATAAAACCTAATGGCACCATTAAGTAATTGGTATATGTTATCTTCCCCCCAAATGGTATTTATAGGGTCAATGTTCCAGGCTGTGCAATGCACTGCTAATCTTGTCCTTCCTATTCTTCTTTCTGTGTTGTTTAACAAAGTAGCAGAAATAACCTTACCCATATTTAGGTTAATACACATATTAGGTCTATAACAGAGGCAGAAGTTAAAGCCATATTGTTGATAAATTAGTTGGTTGGTCGGAAAAAGGTTTTTTTGGTTTTGTTGTATTTTCCCTTCGCTCCTCCCTGTTGTGTCAGGGCTCAGGCCATGTGTATTTACTGATGTGCTGGGTTTGAACACAGGGTACCCCAGCTCTGTCCCAGCCTGGCATCGCTGCCGACGCGCTGCTGAAGGGAACCATCACCCGCCTGGCCACGGAGGACAGCAGCCCAGAGAAGTGCAGAGAGGAGGCTTCAGCCAAGGGCCACGTCATTTATGAAGGCAAAAGTGGCCATATTTTATCTTATGATGGTGAGTATTTGTATATCCTACCTGATCAAAGTCAGGTTCTGCTGATAATCTGTAGCTGAAGTGTTTCTGCTTCCAAGTGGGTGCATGTGTTTAAAATACAGCTAAACTAATCCTTTGCCATTTATTTCCTATTTGCTGTGGAATGTTTTTATTGTGAAAGGTTAAATAACTAGGTTTAAAATGACCTGTATTAAAATAAAAATAATTGTATCATGTAACTTTAAACTTCAGTTGAAATACTGATAAATGAGTAACTGAACAAACCTGTTTTTAATAGACTATCGAGCATCTTTTTAAGATTAATATTTAATGTTACAATGTTGTATTGAAGTTGTGTTAAGTATTAATGACCTATGGTCTCATTAATGTAATATTCATGTGTCTTTTTTTTATTGTCCACATTTCCTGACCACAATTTTGTACATTTTGCCAGCTATTAAAAATGTCCGTGAAGGAACAAGGAGTCCAAGAACTGCTCATGAAATTGGTTTAAAGAGAACCTATGACACAATGGAAGGAAATATAAAGCAGGGGATGTCACTGAGGGAGTCTCCAGGGTCTGCACCACTGGAAGGTAAAAACTGCCACTTCCAAGGTGTTTTATCCATTGATGTAAGAGTCTTTAGAGTTATCTTATGGTGCAGACTAACAGAGAAGTTTGATTTAAATCATGCTACTGACCCAGTCCATGCAATAATGCTGCAGTTAGGAGTGTGCTGGAAACAGGACTGGAGTAGTTCCCAGTTTTCTGTTTTACCACAACTGCAGCTGCTTCAGGTGGCACTTCCTGCTCTCAGCACATCTGACACATGCCCCTGGTTCTCCACAGTCCCTGTGGTCCTGTTGAGCTCAAACACTGGGTCACACCAGCACAGCCTCTGCCACACCCTGTAGTTAAATATTGGTATCACACTGCCCTGACCTTCTGCATTCCTGCGAGAAACCTCTTGGAACTGCAGGATCCTGCTTCAGGGCATCCCTAGTGCTGTTGTGTTTTCATAAACTGTAATCAAACAAAGCCTGCAGAGGTCGAGGCAGGTCATTATGTAACTTTTCTGATTGTTTTGTAAAAATACAAATGCAGGAAAATGTTTCCTGCCTCAACCATGGAGTCTTGCTCCTTAAGAGCATTTTGGGTAACCCTTAGAGGCATTTTGTGGACATGTTCATCAGATGGAGCTATGTGAATGTGAGGTTTGTAGGCTGTACACAGAAATTCAGTGTTGCCTCTAAGCTGCTGATGCATTTGGCTCATCTTAGGGCTCTTTTGGCATCTGAGAAGCTGCTCTGGTACTTTTATGCTGTGTCTCATCACTGACACATTTTCTGTCCTCAAACTGTGTAAAATGATGAGTGTTTTGAGCACTAGGTTTAGATTCTTACTGTAGGCATGTAAGTTCATCTCTGTCCCAATGATTCACTATGACCTTTGATATTTTGGAGGATGCTGAGGTATATTTGGGTGTTTTTTTCCTTTTTGTTCCACATCCCACCATGAACACTTTTTTTTCCAGGCAAGCAAAGTGGAGTGTGAGAAAAGCAATGATTGCTTTTGAAATAAAGGTTAACCTTAATTATAAAAAACACCTCCTGTTTTCTAAATATGTTAAAACTTGCAACTATGCAATAGCACAAATACTTGAACTGAAAGATTATTTTTTTAGGGCAGGAGGTGTTTATAACATGTTGCTGCAGTGCCTGGCATACCGAGGCTTGGCCCTCTGGGCACTGCCAGGATACAGATACCATCTCTAATGTGTGAGAAGGAGGGGATTTGTTGGTTTGGAGGTTGGCTTTTTTTTAACACTTGTTTAATTATCTAAATTACCTTCATTTTAATTTTAGGTTTAATCTGCCGAGCGCTGCCTCGGGGTAGCCCACATGCTGAACTAAAGGAGAGAACAGTCTTATCTGGCTCTATAATGCAAGGTGAGGTGTTGCAGGTTTAAAAAGGGGAGCATTAATTAATCCTGAAAAATCTGGATTTCTGAACCTTAAAGCTCTCATTAACTGGGAGCTGTGTTAAAGGTGGAGCTTATTTTATGAGAGGTTTTCACAGCATGGATCAGCAGCTTTTTGATGTGCTGTGTTCAAAGCTAGTCTGTAAACACAGACTTTATTTCTTATTGAAAAATAGACTTTTTAATATGACTTCTTGGTAATTAGCTTTTTTATAGATATATGAACACTAACAATTCTGCAGTTGCATTTAATTCTTTTATTTTAGCATCTGAAACAACACAGGAGGTTTTCACTAATATATTGAGTATTTGTTCAGTATTATTTTTGTGATGATTTTTTTTTAGACTTCAGAGTATCTTACCATAGATACAGCAAACCAAAGTTCCACTATTCTGATATGTAGCTGTTACTCTGTTGATAGAAACAGAGACTTAGCAGCCATTAATACCATTCTTTCTGTAAAAGGCACACCAAGAGCAACAGCTGAAAGTTTTGAAGAAGGTTTGAAGTACCCCAAACAGATCAAGAGAGAGTCACCTCCCATCAGGACGTTTGAAGGAGCCATCAGCAAGGGGAAGCCCTACGATGGGGTCACCACCATAAAGGAAATGGGTCGGTCCATCCATGAGATCCCAAGGCAGGACCTGCTGAGCCAAGAGAGTCGCAAGACTCCTGAAATGGTGCAGACGACCAGGCCGATCATAGAAGGCTCCATATCTCAGGTAAATCCAGCAAGCACTGTTACACTCATACACTTACAGGCTCAGCAGTGAATCAGGTCGGGCTGTGGGAGTTTTTTTACCACAGCGTGACCTTAACCTGAACTTTTTCTCCTCTTCAGGGCACACCCATAAAATATGAAAGCAACTCTGGCCAGTCTGCCATCAAACACAATGTAAAATCTTTAATCACTGGACCAAGCAAGCTGCCCCGGGGAATGCCTCAGCTGGAAATGGTGCCAGAAAACGTGAAGGTGGTGGAGCGAGGAAAATACGAAGATGTGAAGACCGGGGATGCCGTGCGGTCCCGTCACACGTCCGTAGTCAGCTCTGGTCCCTCTGTTCTCAGGTCAACTCTTCATGAAACTCCCAAATCACAGCTGAGCCCTGGGATTTATGATGATACAAATGCTCGGAGGACACCTGTGAACTATCAGAGTCCAATGTCCAGGAGTTCACCTATGATGAATAGAGTTAGTGAGGGTATGTCATTCCTATCCACAGTAAGACAGTTTTATTGTTTTGATTTCTATGTACTCCATTCTTCCTTCTTTTGTTCTAATGGCTTGTCTCAATTCCAAAGTTGGCTAGAATGCATTTTAGAAGGCTGTAAGCTGTTAATTGAAATAAGAAAATGAAAATCTGCCATAATAGAAGAGAGAAGTGGGGAGGCAGTTCAGTCTCGATTTGCATTTGATTATGGATCACACTGAAAGTGGTACCTACAAGGATCATGTTTTAAAGGCAGAAGTTATCCCTGATTTAGAGGTGTCTAGATGAGGAAGATGATATAGTGAAGTATAAGCAATCTTTGTTTTAAAGTATAGTTCTTTCAGCAGAAGTGTTTTGTGATAGAAAATGTTCTCTGTGCTTTGTTGTATCAGATTGCAGTCATGGAGAATGTTCCTTGGGAACCAGTCTATTTTTACAGTTAAATTTTCAACAGAAAAAGAGGCATTTTATTAATTTGGGGTTTCCATTGCTTTTAGCTGGAATATCTTCTGGGAAGCCAGCAAATCATGAAAGGAAGAACACACTCACTCCAACACAGAGGGAGAGTGTGCCAGCAAAATCTCCAGTCCCAGGGGTTGACCCCGTAGTGGCTCACAGTCCTTTTGACCCTCACCACCGAGGAGCAACTCCTGAAGTCTACAGGGGTCACCTCCCTCCTCATTTAGATCCTGCTATGCCATTTCACAGGGCTCTGGATCCTGGTAAATACATTTGTGTTGGCTTTTTTTTAGTTTTAGAAATACTGCGAGCTTTGATGCACAGAAAAGATACCTTTATAAGGCAATTATCAGTGGCCAAATAAAATTTATAAGGTTATAAATATTTATTGTTGTGGTGTGCTTTCAGTTTAGTGGGAGTTTTATATCTAACCAGGAAACTTAGTTAAATAGTATTGTATAATGCTGTAACTTCCCTTCAGAGCTGCCAACTTGCTTCTGTTTTGTTAAAAATTTCAGACAGTATTTTTAGATAAGTATTTGTGGAATGTATTAAAAGCTTTCAGGAAAACTATGCAAAGCAGGATATGGAAGAGGCTAGAGAATTAAAGCATAATTCTATATAATTATATATAGACTTATATATTCATAAGTCCTCTGTTCAGGACTGTGATTATTCTCACTGAGGGATTATTGGGTTATCCCTGGTGATCTTAAATACAGTAGACTTCCTTTTAACCCTCAGTTTATTTCTGTGAGATATTTTCTACCTTCTTTAGCTATTTCAGCCTTTTACATTTTCAGAATTGCAGGATTTATATTTTTTATTAAAGTCATCTCTGCAATCTGGATTGTTCAGCACTTTCAGTGTGCATGCAATACAGAAATTCCATAAAACATCGATATTAAAATGCTATTTTCACTCATTTGGCCCTGGCTAGAGAGACTTAATAGCACCTCTCACCAAAGCTTTACAAACACCCGAAAGTTTGATTTGATCCAGAATCATCCTGCTTCCTAAATGCATCCTTTTGCCTTCTTTCACCCTCAGCTGCTGCTGCTTACCTGTTCCAAAGGCAGCTGTCCCCCACGCCGGGGTACCCCAGCCAGTACCAGCTGTACGCCATGGAGAACACGCGCCAGACCATCCTCAACGACTACATCACCTCCCAGCAGATGCAAGTGAACCTCCGGCCCGATGTCACCAGGGGGTTGTCCCCCAGGGAGCAAACTTTAGCTCTCCCTTATGCAGGAGCACGAGGTGGGCCTGGATCTCTTCCTGTAATGCTCTTAAAAGTGTGTTTTGGCCGTGCCAGCCGTGGTTTGGATGCACACATACAAGTGCTCGTGCACAGATGTGTTGTTGATCCTCTAGTGGTCGTGGGTGTCTGACAAGTCATTTGCAAACTGCCTTTTGTGGAAAGGAGAACCACCTCTATAATCAAGATTTTTGAGGAGAAGGCTCTGAGAGTTACTAGTGTTCAAGGGCCAGATTGTTTTCTGCTCGTTTAAACTGATGGTTAGAACCACGTTTAGCTCATCGTCAAACTTCAGAAAAGAAAATTGTATTGAAATGATAACTTCTTCAAAAAGAATATAAAAGCAACATCTAAAAGAGTAATATTTGTGAAAACCATGCTGATTGTTTTATTTTTTGGGTGATACCCCAAATTGCTAAAAGATGGGATTATTGAGTAGAGGTGAAGTGCATTTTTCCAAAGGGCAATTAAAGGGAGTGCTACAAATGCAAATGCTGAGTTAGTATGTTCCTAAATTGCTGACTGTCAGATCTGAGAGTATAACCAGCTGGAATATAATTCTACACTTCCTTTATTCTTATATTTCCTCTAAATGTTCTTTGCTGACTGTCACCAATGAACAGAACATGAAATGTGTAACCATGTCCTGGAGTGGCCATTCTCACATGTGTCCTCTCCTGACAGGAATTATTGACCTGAACAACATGGCTCCCACTATCTTAGTGCCTCATCCTGGAGGAACGAGCACCCCACCCATGGAGAGAATCACATATATCCCTGGCACCCAGCTTACCTTCCCTCCCAGGCCTTACAATCCTGCTTCTCTGTCCCCAGGTAAGGGCTCTCGTGCCTTGGTGATGTCTCTAATTGTCTGACATGCTGAGATAATTGACCATCTTTATTCAGCTTTCATTAATGCCATGTTTTCATGTTTTCTCAGGAGATGCTTTTTGCATGCACCTCTCACTTGGATAGCAAAGAGTTTTTGATGATATTCTGTGTAGTTACAGTAGAAGCACTGTCAAATTCTGAATTTGCCTCATTCTGTCAGGCCTTTATTTGTAGTAATTTGATTATAATTCACTAACCCCAGTTAACATGTGTTGAATGGTGGAACTGGGGTCTATAAGCTGTGTACTTTCTAACTGTATTGAAACCACTTCAGTAAAAGACTTTTGAGCCTTCCACTGTCACTGTATGTTAAGCTTTTGTCTTCCTAGATAAGTGGATAGCCTTGAGAGGAATTAAAATGTATTTTGGAAATTTTGCTGTAAGTGTATGGCAAAATGTATTGACAAATGTTTACATTAGCATGCTTTGCTTAAGTATCTCTTTTTTTTCTCCTTCATTTTACCTTGTGGACCTTCTAGGGCACCCCACACACCTGGCAGCTTCTGCAGCTGCAAATGCTGAAAGGGAACGGGAAAGGGAAAGGGAGAAGGAACGGGAAAGGGAGAGGGAACGTGAGCGAGAGCGGGAGAGAGAACGAGAACGAGAGAGGGAGAGAATCACCTCAGTCCCTGCTGAACTTTATCTCCGACCAGGTGAGGGCACATGGACACACTTGGATCACTTGTCTTGTACACTGTAACTGCTCATTTTGTGCAGTCACTGTTAGCAAATTCCATTTACAGTTTGCTTTTACTCTCACTTCAGGCAGATTCCTGTTGCCAAGCAGCTCTGGTCATACTTGCAACTTCTGCAACTTCTTGAACTTTATCTCAAAGCAATGTAGCATCTAAAGAGGAATGAATCCCAGTTGTCACTGGCACAGCATGCATGTCATTTAGAGTATTGTAAACAGATTTAAATCTTTAATGCGTGCCATCACATCCAGAGTGGTGGAGACAACTGGAAGGGATGTGGAGGAGGCAGCATTGGTTTACAGTGCTGTACTGTTGTAAGAGTAATCATTTATTTTTATTTATTGTTCCCCTCCACTCTGTGTCCTGCAGGTGCAGAGCAGCCTGGCAGACCTGGCAGTCATGGATATGTAAGGTCCCCATCCCCCTCTGTCAGAAGCCAGGAAAACATTCTGCAGCAAAGGCCAAGTATTTTCCAAGGAACGAACGGGACAAGTGTAATCACACCTCTGGATCCTGCTGCTCAGCTGCGTATCATGTATGTTTTATAACTTACTGTTGTTGAGAAATCTCTTCTAATATTTGAGCTTATTAAAAGGTGCATTTAGGATTAAGAATATTCCACTCTATGATTGCTCTTGGATTTATCAGAGCATTTTCACCAGTGCATTTTGGATAGAAATTAGTGTCAGGATAGCTTTGCTTTACTGTTGCATGATCTGGCTCTAGTTCTTTTTTCCATGTGATGTAGTTGAGGCTGTTCAATGTTTGCCCACAGGCAGCTCACCCCCGGAGCTCCCTCTATCACTCAAGGGTTGCCAGCCTCCCGTTACAACACCGCTGCTGACGCCCTGGCAGCACTGGTGGATGCTGCAGCCTCTGCTCCTCAGATGGAAGTTGCCAAAGCAAAGGAGAACAAGCACGAAGGAACCAGGATAGAAGAGAACATGGGACGCCGGTCAGCTGTGGTGACTGACCAGCAGCAGATGGAGCAGAAGACCCTGGAGGTAGAAAAGAGGCCTGTGCAGTGCCCCTATACATCTGCAAATTACTCTGGTGGCAAGTCCCAGGGACAGACTTCATCAGTAGTCTATTCAGAGGCTGGTAAAGAGAAAGGACCTCCTCCTAAATCCAGGTACGAGGAAGAGCTGAGAACTCGAGGAAAGACCACAATTACTGCTGCTAACTTCATAGATGTGATCATCACTCGCCAGATTGCTTCAGACAAGGATGCTCGAGATAGGGGCTCTCAAAGTTCAGATTCTTCCAGTAGTTGTACGTATCTTAGTAACTCTCTACTTCTTTGCTGTCTGTCTTAGCCTTTTAGGGAAATGATAAGATGTGAAATGATTCGATGTTTAATGATAAAATATTCAGCTCTGCACAGCAGAAACCCTTGATAGACAAATACAGTTTTTGCATATAGTGACTCTTGCAAAATCAGAGTTGCTTGCTTTATTCAGATGCCATGCTACAGCATGAAATGCAGGATCATAAGAGTAACCTTATCAGAAGTCAGGAAACTGAAAATTACTTGGTTTATGTTGGAACAGTGTTTCATGGAAGTATTTGTATCACCATGAGAAGGCAACAGTGTTTCAACTTTCACTGTTGCTATTTTAATGGAAGCACCTGTGTTGCTGTGTATAGGCAACAAAAATTTTCTGTCATATTTACATCTTATTCCACAACCTTTGCTTGATATTCAGTGTCCTCACACCGATATGAAGCTCCTGGAGATGCCATTGAGGTGATCAGCCCTGCAAATTCACCTGTACCTGCTCAAGAAAAGCTACAGCCCTATCAGCAAGAGACCCCCAAACCAAGCCAGGCAGAGAGTAAGTTTATCTGCATATGCAAATATTCTCACAGTTATCTTTTTTAAATTTATAAGCACAGAAATTTCAAACCTTGAAGCTTAACAGAGTGATATTTTCTTTTTCAACCAGCTGACCCCAACAGGCCATACGAGGGCCCCATTCACCGCTACAGGACACAACAGGAGCCCCCCTCACCCCAACAACCTCCACCTCCCACTTCCCAGGCAGAGGGGATGGCACACGTGCCCAGGACCCATCGGCTCATCACCCTTGCTGATCACATCTGTGTAGGTTTTATAATTATGGGGTTTATTTGAGAGTATTATAAAATACTGTATC
The DNA here is from genome assembly GCA_013396875.1 of Vireo altiloquus. Classification (NCBI taxonomy): domain Eukaryota; kingdom Metazoa; phylum Chordata; class Aves; order Passeriformes; family Vireonidae; genus Vireo; species Vireo altiloquus. Next base: position 1,416,433 of record VZRF01009374.1, read on the forward strand.
TGAATTTATAATCTCGTTTGTTGCCATCAGTCTCATCTAGTTCATGAATACCTACACTGTGACCAGTGTCTAACCACCATCTCTTTTCTATTTTTTTTTTTTTGTCACATCCAGCAAATTATCACACAAGACTTTGCTAGAAACCAAGCAGCTTCTCAGGCCTCTTTGCAGCCTCCCACCACTACATTCCAGAATTCCACCCCTGCTCCAACGCCTGTTTCTGGCCGGGCAAAGACCTCAAACCGCTACAGCCCCGAGTCGCAGTCGCAGCCTGTGCACCACCAGCGGCCAGGGGCCAGAGTGTCCCCTGAGAACCTCTCTGACAAGGCCAGGGGAAGGTAATGCATGGATTCAGTGTAACTGCAAGTTTATCTGATGTGCAGATATGATACTGATATAAAATAGTGCAGTGATCTGGGTGTAGATATGAAAATAAGATGCCTTTTGGTTTTATTTTTAGGCAAAGTCTGTCTCGTACTGTTTTCACAATTGCTTGACTCCATAACATAACTTAAAATTGTTTTCCCTTTGCTACTTCTGTTTAATTTCCAGTCTTTGGAGCTGAAAATGTTTAATAACTTAAAACTTACCAGAGTTGTTATGGACAATGCATAGTCCTCTTTTTAAGATCACCAAGCTTACTAAAGCATGTAAGATATAACTACACGCAAGTAGTTATGTAACAACTTGGAAATTACATGAGTTAACTACTGCTGTACATGCATTGAGAGTAATTATCTGTCTCTGAATTGCGAATGTAGGCCTGGAAAATCTCCAGAGAGGAGTCATGTCCCTTCAGAGCCCTACGAGCCAATCTCGCCACCTCAGGTCCCAGTTGTACATGAGAAACAGGAAAATGTTCTTTTGCTTTCCCAAAGAACTGAGCCTACTGAACAGAGGTAGGTGTAAAACTGACTTGGGCTAGGATCTTGGGCCGGGAAACCTAGACTCTTTTTTACTTTATTTTTAGATTATTTTTTAATTTACTTACTAGTTTATTGGTTTTTTAATTCAAGCTTATTTGTCAGATTGCTGCTGTTTAAGCAGACTCAGTTATTAGTGAGCCCCACGGTGTTCCTGTGCCTGTTAGTGGTTTCTGCCTGACTGCTTTTGGGAGGATTTAAATGTGCACCTTACAAGTTCTGTCTCTTTGACACGTGTTGGTCTTGGCAGGACTGACTCTCGCTCTCCAGGCAGTATCAGTTACCTGCCTTCGTTTTTCACCAAACTTGAGAACACTTCACCAATGGTAAAATCCAAGAAACAGGAGATATTTCGAAAGCTGAACTCATCTGGTGGAGGTGACTCTGACATGGGTATGCAGGACTTGCCTTTTCACTCAATTTTTCCAGCTTAAGCTTTATATGACTTCCACCTGCAGATGTCCTGACCTAAATATGTTCAAATAATACAAATTAATATAAATCTATGAATATAAAACACATATAATAATTTATGGCCACAGAACTGGAAGATTGTTAGATTTTTTTTTAATGCTGTTTTATGTAGGACTGTCACATTTAATCTTTTTAACAATTTGAGAGATGAAAACCACATAATTAATGAGAGAGTTGTTAAAACCTGACATTATTCTAACTAACCATGTGTCTGTAGTTTACTTTGTATCAACTTTAAGTAATACACATTTTCCTTTTTGGAAAGATTTGCTGAAACTAAATGATTTGTTTTCTTGGCCCTTACGATTGTCTGTTAAATGACATTTTAATACAGTTCCAGTAATGAACACTGACATGGTGGAATATGATACTAGAACTATATTTTTGCTTTTCTCTTGTGCCATAGGGCTAGTGGTGATCACTGAGTGATCATCAGTACTGAAAAACTCAGTGAAATGTTGTGTTTTAATTGCAGCAACTGCTCAGCCAGGGACTGAAATATTCAATTTGCCAGCAGTCACTACCTCAGGTAAGCTTTTCAATAAAAGAAACAACTTGTTTCAGAAAAATGTAATGTCTTTAATATCTTAAATTTATACTCTTTTGGGAGTCCAGTAAAAGGAAAATGGTGAAAATTTAAAAGCTAATACCCTACATGAAAACTTGTTTGCTGCACCATAAGGAAAAGCAAAATGACCAAATCTTTGCCCACATTCCATTTTAATTTCTCCGAGATACATTTTTTGCCTCCCTTCCCACCTTTCCCTGTGTTTTGTCTTGTCTCCCAGGTGCAGTCAGTTCTAGGGGTCACTCCTTTGCAGATCCTGCCAGTAATCTGGGTCTGGAAGACATTATTAGGAAAGCACTGATGGGAAACTTTGATGACAAGAGTGAGGAGCACGGGGTTGTGATGTCCCAACCTCTGGCAGTGGCTCCGGGCAGCTCCGGCACCGCGGTACCGGCGAGTAACGAGACACGCAGGGAAGAAGCCAATCCATCTCCAAATTCAGGTATTGCAACTCCCAAACATCCCAGGGCCTTAAAGAAAATAAATGAATCAAAGGTTTGAATAACCTGGTGTCACTGAAAAACACTGTCTTTCCTCCAGAAGTGATAGAGGTGGTGTTTGCATTTATTGTCCTGGCTTTTCCAGGATCCTGTAACAACACTGATGGAAAAGGGAAGGGACAACAGGGTGTATTGGATACCTGAAGCTTCTCAGTGCTACCTGACAATTTATAGAAACAAACTCACAGAGGCTAAAATGTGGTTGGCGAAATCTATCCCTTCTGTTGCCAGGTGGGGCAGTCAGCAAGCAGAAGCTCATTGGCAAGTCAAACAGTAGGAAGTCAAAGTCTCCGATTCCTGGGCAGGGATATTTGGGAACTGAAAGACCTTCTTCTGTCTCATCTGTACATTCAGAAGGGGACTACCACAGACAGACTCCAGTGTGGGCCTGGGAAGACAGGCCTTCATCAACAGGTGAGGAAGGGGCTTCTTTGGGAGGCGTTTGCAGAAAGCTCAGATGTCCTAGGGTAACGCTGGATATCGGCCAGAAGTTTCCAGCATGTGGGGGTTTTCTGAAATGGATTTTCTGCTAATTGTCACAACCCAAGGTGACACAGATCTCTCAGAACAGCTCGTGTTTTTGCCTTTTGGTGCAGGTTCCACCCAGTTTCCGTACAACCCTCTGACCATGAGGATGCTGAGCAGCACCCCCCCGACCTCCATCGCCTGTGCCCCCCCGTCCATGAGCCAAGCAACCACTCACCCACAGAACAGGATCTGGGAGCGAGAGCCTGCACCACTGCTTTCAGCACAATATGAGACTCTGTCTGACAGTGATGACTGAACTATGCAGATTATTATTTTTTTTTTTAATTTGCGGGTCAAAAAAAGAAATCTATTTTTGACTTGTGCCCACAGAGACTTTCCAAGAGAGCAAGGGCCACACAATGAAGAATTGCTGGAGAGTCCGTGAAAAGCCTTCTGCACAGGCTGTGTGTTGGAGGATTGTGGTCGAGAAGGTTGACTTACTAAAGATAAATATGTAAAGAGTTTTTAAAAATGTGGACTATTCCTGCTCTACATCTATTTGTAAAGAAAACCATAATGTCTTTTAAATCATTCTTCTGTAAATAGAGAGTACTTTTTGCAGTGTTTTTTCCCTTGCTATAGTATCTGGTGTACTTATGTTCAAATCATTGCCTAAACTTTGGGGGTCATTTTGTAATTTTTTTTAAGCATTTTCTCCAGTGTAGAATACTCTTCATAACCCTAGCCTCCCTCTCAGCCTAGCCTAACCAGAACCCCAGCCTCCCAACCATCATTGCCCATTTAATGCCGTGCCACTTCCTGCAGGCATTGTGCTTTTATATAATTTTTTTTTTTTCCCTAGACACACTTTCTCAGTGGTGTTCAAGCTCTTGTGAAAATGTTGATTTTTAAGACTGACCCCTTAGTGAATTCTGTACATTAACATACTCCGGTTCGCTGGAATAAGATGATATATTTCTTTGGAATTTTAAATTCTGCCACATTGTAAATTTTTGGTGCAGTTGGTTTTATTTAGCAACACTGCAGAAATATTATTGCATGGGTATGTTATGGTTCATTTTTAAAAGGTTAAAGAAACAAAAAAAGAACAGCTTCTGGAGGCATACCTCACTGTTATGCACACTGGGAATTTTAACTGTGCCCTAAAAGCCTATTCTTAGTGTTCTCTGTTTCTGCATTGTATGCAGTCAAAACAGGCTTCTAAATTTTACTGTCATATTTAACCACAGCAAATGGCTTTTCTGAACAGAGGCTCTGGGTGGGTTGATAAATCCTTTAAGAAGAAAAACCTCCACATCCCAAGTTTAAATAAAACAAAGTGCTTTTATAGAATAATTGAGCAACACACGAGTCAACTACGTGGCTTCTGTTACAACCAGTTTGAAATAGGTACTGTGATTTTTACCTTCCTCCAATCTGATTTTAAAATCTTTATGCAATAATTATTTTGAAGTCTGCGTCCCAGTCCCTGTCCCTCTAGGCAAGCTTTTGGTGGAAGTCCTTACAAATGCTTGGCTTAACTCCTGAAGTGTGCAATACTTGTTAGGGTGATTTTTATTTTTAAATTGTATATGGTACTAGGAGAGTCTCCTTAATCATTCATCTATCAATGCTTGCTATGATATGCTTGTAGCTCATGTACACATCCGTCTGGGTAGCGATGTCACAGCCCTGACATCCATCTCCAAAAGCATCTTCATTTTATGCTGCACTGACCTCAGGAGGTGAATTCAAATCTTCTGGGGTAGAAGGACTGATTCACAGATAGCACTGAGCTGGGGGGTGGCGTGGTCTGTCAGATTCCAAACTGCTTTTGCATCTCATTGATCAACAGGGTCTTCGCCTTGGAGTTATTTTCCAGTGAAAAATATTTTGGGTTTTGCCGCTGTATTTGTGATGCGTTGTATGGGAGGTGTAATGCAGTGTGTAACCTCGAGTCGTGTGAGCTCTGCATCCCATGGAGGGACTGTCATGGTCCACTTACAAACAGGAAGAAGCACAGAACTATTTCTCAATAGCAAATTTATTTTCAGTCCTTTAAGGAAAGCCTTTTTGTCCCAAGTGTGGGAAACAAAATTCCAAAGGAACTCGTTTGGAAACTTGACACTGTTGAAAATACAGAACTATTTTGCTACTTTTTTTAAACACTGCATCAGAGTAGACCCCTTGGCAGTCTTAAATCTCCTTGCAGTCTTTCTCTGAGAAAGATTTCTCTCATCCTCCCCTCCTTTATCCTTCTGGCTTGAAGCAGTGAAGTTTTCATCCTGTTTGTAGACCTGTGCTCTTATTTTAACTTCCTTTTTTGTTCCCACAGCAACATATACTGGAAAACGAGTTGATCTGCTCTTTTTGTAGATTTAAATTTGGAGTGGAGAGTTAAGTTCCATTCTTAAGCTCACTTGTTCCCACTTTCTTAGTGTAACAAATACAATGTGAAAGAGGCATGTACAGACAAATGTCTTTGCTACCTGTACAGTAAGTATAGCATGTTCATTGCAAAGCTTCATGTTACTGCTGCAGCAGCAGCAAGAAATCCAAAGTAGGATAGTCACTATCTCCTAAGATACAGCTTGAGTGGCATTTGCACATAAAATGTTGCTGCTTTTTTTGTTTGTTATCCAAGTTTTAACTTCTCCAGTGTAAAAACCTCTCCAGAGCCTAAGTTAGGGTTTACCACAATTCCAGTAATCTTCAAGTATGGAATTACATCTGCCCTGTTTCAAACAGGAAGGTGTTTGTAAGTCATGTTTACAAAGTGTAGTTTACTACAAATTTTTACCTGATTTCTGATCAGCGCTTTCACAATGCTTTCATCTTGATATGGTTCGTGATTCTGATATGAAATCATTTAAGACTTGAAAAACCCATGCATCATAATTTCCACACAATGTCTTCACTAGACAGTGACTTCTGGATTCAGACCAATCAATAAAGGGGATCAGTTCTCCACTTGCTTTTCCTGTGTCTCCCTCTTGTTTTGCAGCATCAGGCAAGACCCTGCTCCCAGGGGTGCTGCAGGGTTCCCAGGTAACACTGCTGCCCTCCAGGCTCTGCCACTTCAAACCCCAAACCCAGCACTTCAGGGAAGGTTGGCTCTCATGTGCCAGAGCTTTTCTGTCAGTACAGCCTATTTTTACTTCCTAGCTTGCTGAGAACAAAGCTGTGCATGTGACAGAAGTTCTCCAGCTTCAATGAACTGCTCTAGAAAACCTGTGTGCCTCCTCCTAGCTCAAAGTTCAGCAGAGATGGACCTGCTACTGTAAGTAAATTAATATTGATGTAATTACACTGAAAGTTGTACCAACCAGCTGCAGTTCTGACAACTGAGAGGTTAAAACTATGCTTGGTTAGTGACAGAATTGGTTCTACTATCCTAACTAAATATGGATTTGGTAATTTCTAGTTTAATTCTCTCTTTAACATCAGGCTTCCTGGCAGGGCAGATCTGAGAAATTCTGTTGTCTAAAGCAGCTGTTCATACTTGATTCCATGAAGGCACGTAGCTGACAAAGCTGGATTTGTACACACCATCTTTTCCAACAGGAAGCACTGACCTGTCCAAGAGAGGAGGACAACTTTGGCACTCCGTGTGCTCTCCATGGGAGCCAAGTGTTTTATTTCTGGCAACTGCTCTGTGTGGTGACCCTCACCCCTCCCCTGAGAGGACAAGTGCTATCTTTGGATGCTAAATGAAGAAATACACTTGATCTTCAGGTAACTTGTTGGGCCAGGACAGGGAGCTACAGCTGTTGCAGTGCAGGTACAGCCTGGGAAATGCTCTGCTGAAGTTCAAACACACTGAACTGCAGCACTGATAGAAGTGTAGCCCCTGTTGTACTGTGCAGAATGTAAAGAGTGAGACAATTCCTGCCTGATCCTTTTCAAGACTTTCTCTAGGACAGCCACGTTTTGAACCTTAACACTAATGTGGGCAGGCAGGAGTAGCAAACTGCTACTTCTTGACTTCAACACAGGTATTAATACCAGGCCAGACTTGGCACTTAGGCAGCCAAAATTAAATCACTTAGCACAGCAGGTCAGTGAAACCACAGACTACACCACAAATTCACACTGTTAAGATTTCACACCTTTATTTTGGGCTGTTAGGCAGTGGCAGCCCTTCCTCTTAAGCAGTCCTGAAACTCCTCATTGCTGTTTCCCTGGAGAATTGCACCGAGCTGGTCCCAGGCTGCTTGTGCTGACCAACCCTTGCAGCCTTCACCCACTTCAAGACTGGACTCTGTGTCCAAACTTATTAGGAGCCCTTCCTCCTCTTGGCCAGCTCGGCTAGTTCCTCCTGGATATGCTGGACAGAAGCAGCATCTCCCTTCTGCTGTGCCTGCTTGAGAGCTTCTTTGTACACTTGTTTTGCTTGCAGGAAATCCTCTGTAGCAAGAGGGAAAAGATGCCTGGCTACCCAGTTCCATCACCCATTTTCAGAGCCCCCTCCTGAAAGGACAAGGTGCAAAGGACAAAGGACTACCTGGAACATATCAAGACCTAGGGAAGTTCAGAAAAGATCCTGACAGGTTGCCAACTCTGAGAGCTGGAGAGCAGCACTCATGATGGGACATGATGCTGCTTCAGCATTAAAATCTCATAGAAACAAATCTCATGCACATTCTCTGTCCTTTTGGAAAAGTTACTGGATGCATGGGAAGCAGGACCCCCTGGCAACCTTTGGGTCAGGCTAAATTCAGTTGGTGAAAGCAATTCACAGTCTCACCTACTGCTTAAACTAAAACTAATAACCCTGAACCAGCACTATAGTTCAGCCCTACAGTAAAGATGTCTGCAGTCAGCACAAGCTCAGTGACAGGCTGGGCATTTATTCACTGACCTTTGTGCATCAGGATTGCTGCCAGGTTATTGAGCACCATGTGCTCCTCGGGGTGCTGAGTGTCCCTTGCCAGCTCTGCTGCCCTCCTGACGCAGGCGTGTGCCTCCTCGTAGTGTCCCTGAGCGTCCAGCACCGTCGCCAGGTCATTCATCAGCACCACACTCTGCACCAGGAGGGAAAAGGGAAGCTTGTGGAGCAGACTGGGGCAGCAGAAGCACCACATCCATTCCCTGTCACACTGGTGAAAGCAGCATTTCCCAGAGAAGCTTTCAGTAAGGAAGTGTCCTGTACTTCTGTATCTGCATGCTCGTTCTTCCCGGCAGGAAAAGAGCCTCAGGTTGTGCTGGCCATGTCTGATGTCACCAGAGCTGCTCCAAGGCTGCCTAATTCCCTACAGATCAGCCTTTCCTTCCCCAGGGTCCAGCTACTGCTGTAAAAATCACCTGTGGGTGAGTCTCTCCCTGAACATCATTTGATATCTGCAGAGCCTTCTCATACATTTTCTGTGCTGCTGGGAGCTCGTTGATGTTCACGAGGTAGCGGCCATAGGAGTCCAGGCTCATCCCAAGCAGGAGTCGGGTGTTGGCCTTTTCTTCAGCTGCAAACAGAGAGGAGTGAAGTGATCACTGCCACAGGATCCAGCATGAGCCTCCATCCTACCACAGCAGCAAACTGGGGCAGTGTGAAGACAATGGGTTGACATGAAGATGGTGCTTAGGCAATACAGAAACAGCATCAAGGACAAGGAAATGGAGAAAAGATGAGAAGCCTTTGGCAGACAAGGCTGCCCACCTGATAAGACATCCTCAGGCAAATCCTTTTCCTTGGCAATCTTCTCCTCTAAGGTCAGGATGCAGAATTGGTAGCCAGCCACGGCTAATTTGTGCCTGCAAAGTGCAAAGCAAAGCTCCTTCCATCCCTGAAGGATCCCTCATTAAAGAGCCTCTGCTTGGCCACCCCACCACTGCAAAGCTGAGATGAAAGCAGGTGACACCTCCTGCTGGGCACTCACTGTTTCTGAGCAGCATAGATACTGGCCAGCTTGAGGGACATCTCAAGGATGGCATTGTCATCCTGCCAGGAGGACACACAATGCAACCGTTACTCTTCTTGTATCTCTCCAACAGAAACATTATTTTGTCAGAGAGTTTAAACCTTAAAAATCCTCATCTTGTCGTCTCCAGCGCTGCCATCCATTACAGTACTGCCCATTTCCAGTAAGAGGCATTACAGCACAAGAAACAAACTAAAGAGCTGAGTACCACACTCAGTGCTTCCAGCTGGGAGCCTGTCTCAGAACATACCTCCTTCGTGTCCCCTGCAAGCATATAGCTCATAGTTGCTTTGTAGAGCTTTTCTGCCTGAAACGAGAATTGTGAAGAGAATACTGAGGAATGACGGCATATAAAACAAAACAGACGCAGATCACGTGGAGGGACCTGGCTCAAATATGTTGCATTTACACTACACCAAGACCAGTTAGAAGTGACAGGCTGACTAGAGCCCAGTGGTACTGAACCGTGAGAGCATCTTTCTTAACCTGGTGTGCTCACAGGACTGCAGTCCCGAGGGCATCGTTCTGCTTTGCACTGGGAGATCTCAGTCTACAGCTTGTGCCAGCACCCCACACCTCCGAGACCACGCACAAGACGTCAACCTCTAGAAATTCAGAGGGAAAACCCAGAGTTACTCACATTGTCCAGCTGTCCCTGCATGTAGGCCACGTTCCCCATCTGGAAGAGACAGACGCTGCTGAAGCTCCGCCAAGGCAACAGGCACGAGCCTCAGCCGCTTTTCCTTCTCCCTCCAGCTGCACCCCGACGCGGGTCCAAGCCCCGCTGCTCACCATGCTGTAGGTGTAGATGATGGCCTGTCTGTTCTCCTCCTGGTGTGCCCGGCGCAGGGCCTGGTGCAGGAGCTGCTCGGCCTCGGCCAGCTCCCCCTTCATGGCGCTGAGCTGCGGGGGGACCAGGGCCGGTCAGCGCCGGGCCCCGCGCAGGGACTGCCCGCGGCGCCCCGCGCCTCACCTTGGCTCTCTTCAGCAGCAGGATGATGGCGTCCTCGCCGTCCTCCTCCTGGTTCCACGAGAAGAGCGAGAACCCTGCGGGGACAGGGTGGTGGGTGTCCGGCGCTGGGTGCGCGGTGCCCGGCGGCCGCCGCTCCTCTCACCTCCCAGGAAGGCCAGCGCGGCGCCAGCCGGCCTTGCCCAGCGCGGCCGCGCCAACCCCGCGGTGCCGGTGCGGGTGTCCCCGCGGTGTCCCCGGTGGGCGCCTGTCCAGGCGGGCCGGGGTAGGACGGGGCGGCGCCGGGGGCACAGCCGGGACAGGGCCCGCGGCAGCGCTGCCGCCGCCATCCCGAGCGGGCCCTTTAAGAACGGCCGCGCGCCGCGCGTGACGTCACCGCCGGCACGGGTCACCGCCGTGACGTCACAGCGGGAGCGGGGTCTGCTCCCGTCAGGAACGGCAGCGGGAACGGCATCGGGAGCGGGACAGGGAGCGGGACAGGGACAGGGAGCGGGTCCTGCCCCTCTGCCCGGCCTGGTGAGGAGCGCCCGGAGCGCCCTACCCACTGCCGGGCTCCTCAGCACACGGAGCGCCCGGAGCGGGGCGGCCAAGCTGAGCAAGGGGCTGGAGCAGCAGCCAGGAAAGGCTGAGGGAGCTGGGGCGGCAGAGGAGGGCCCTCATCCGTGTGTGTAAATACCTAAGGAGAGGTGGCAGGAGGCTGGACCAAGCTCTGCTTGTCCGGCAGTGGCAGCAGAGAAACGGGCAGGAGTGATGCCCAGGAAGTGCCGCCTGGACATGAGGAACATCTTCTTCCCTGGGCAGTGACCTGTCCCTTCCGCGGGCTCTGTGTTCGTGTGGGGCACCTGAGAGACACCCGTGCGTTTGTGAGCAATCCCGTGTTCCCTGAACGTGTAAAAAACATTTTAAAAGTTGCCCAGGATGCCGTTCCTTGGCCTGGTTGCTGGGTTGGGATAGAGTGCCCAGATAAACCCTCCCGATGCACATGGTGACGCTAATGATTTCCCACTGCCTCCTTGCCAGGGATGAGCCCGGAGCCGGTGGGATGGACAGCAGTACTTTGCCAGCAGTAGCAGAAGAGCTTTTGAGAGAAATCAAAAAGGCTTTTCGGGAGAGCTCACACGGTACGTGAGGGATCCCTGCCGGACCCCAGGGAGCAGTGAGGCTCCTTGGGCTCCCCTTTTTCACCTGACCCTGTTATGCCCCTGCTTGTGACAGACAGGAGTGAAGCACAGACAATGAGCAGTCCTTTCTCAAAGGCAAATTCAAAAAACCACTCCGGTTTGGACACGGTTTTTTTTTTGAATGTGAGACTTGAAGGTAATGCTGCTTCTTAGAGCTCCTGGTGCACGTGGTCACACTTGAGAGATGATAAATTATTGCCTCTGGGCAGGAATTTTGCTGTGCCCTCTGCACTGCTGGTTCTGTAGACTCACCAATCGCAAAACTAGAGTTGGAAATAGAAATTGCCCAAACCCTGAAAATTGGTAAAAATTTTCAGGAAATTGGGAAAAAAAAAACCCAAACAAACAGGGAAATTGCCTGACTGACCAGCAGAGGGGGTGTGCTGGTGATCCCAGGACCAGGAACAACTTCCCAGTGCTTCAATGGAAGGAGCACAAGCCAGCAGTGACATCCTGGCCAATTCCAGCAGCTAGTTAAGAACAATTACCTTCACTGCTCTGTGACCTGTGCTGAGGGAATATTAATGTTTGTGTTTACTGGATGAGTTGCATAGAATGGCTTTTCCTAAGGAAAGTGTCTGCTGAAGGAATATTTTTATCTGCACAAAACCCAAACAAATAAGAATTCAGATAAATCTGTCTGAGCACTACGTGGGAGTGAGGAATGGGCAGAAACTTCATGTCTAAACTATCAGAGTGACTCCAGTGACAGCTTTTTGGCACACTTGCACTGTGGCTCCTGACAGGTTAGAGTGGATCCAAAATCTACATGTGACTTTTAAAAGAGCTTTATAATCCTGTTGTAAACCAAGCAAAAAAAAGAAGTTCACATCCCTTTAAAGGTGTAATTCTTAAAGCAGCAGAATGGTACCAAAGCACATTGAGACAGAGCTGTGGACACAAAGTGATTGATCCCTTTGCAGAATTAAAGCTGAAAAATTCCAAGCAACAGTGCAAGTCATAGAGAGTATTTTAAATTATTGGAGGAAAAATTTCCAGATCTTCCAGTGGGATATGGAGACAGAGCACACTGTGTCCCCTGGGTGATCACAGAAAGATCAGACTGGACAAGCAGAGCCTGAGCTGTCAGCTACAACAAACACACTGCTTTGCTTCAGTCTAAGTTTCCACCTTAACAAGAAGTTCCAACAAGTGAAGACACAATGTTTCAGTGGGCTGTATTAAAAGCCATAAACCAGTGGCGCCCTGCAAGACTCTGCTGGGAAAAGAACAACATTTTTAAAGTTGTGATGCCAGAGTTCTCAACTCATGCCAGGAGAGTTTCAGGGAAAATAATATATATATTTTTAACCAACTTCTTAAAGTGACAGAGTAAGTTGCTGAGGCCTCCTGCCTTTTATTGTGTGCTTTTAAAAGTGGGATGTCATAAAAGAAAGTACATTTGGGCTTCTGCATTTATTTTTAAAACGAATTGCTGTGGTTGTGATTGCTGTACTTGATAAGTGCCTTAGCACTGCCATCATGGATCATTTTGTTGCTCTTTGTTGCTTTTTTTTGTGGCTAGAGAGGATGGTGAGAGCCCTGCAGTTCTGTGTGTCCTCTGGGGATACCCCGAGGGGACAGTGACCCTCCTGTGATGTGAAATTCTGCAAAACCATGTTTCCTTTTCTTTCTGTTGCAGTCCCCGATGACCTGCTGCTGGGGTGAGTGTCTTCTGCTTCAGTTCCTGCCCCAGTGTCCTGCTGAAGGGCAATTCGTGGTCAGCTCTCATCCTGGGGCTGCTGGTTTCCTCCTGTGTTTGACCAAGTGCTGCTGAAGCACAAAAACGCTGCGTGGTTGTGGTGGTGGTGCTGCAAATGAAGGTTCTGAAAGGTTTTTTTTCCAGAGATTCATGAAATGATCTCTGTATCACTGAATCTCCTGTGATGACTTGCTTTCATTTAAACCCTAATTAAATCATTTTCAGGATATTTGACCTGAGCCCTGAGTCCAGCTCCAGTTCTTGAAGGAGTTTGCTGTGAGTGTGGACTGTTCCAGGGTGATTCATCCCTCTGCCTTCCTGTCAGTGTGAGCACCCTGAGGTCACTCATGCTGTTTGAACCATGGGCACGTGTGATAGAGAGGGAGAAGTGTTCTTATCATCACCCTTGAATTGTTAACTTGGAGATTGAGAGTTTTCTTCTGTTCAGGAGCAGCCTCAGGTCAGCTTTGTCACCCTTGTGTCACCCTTCAGCCATTCCCAAGCAGTGACCTAAGAGATCCACGTTTCACAACTTCAGCCCTCAGCAGCTGGTGTTGAAGGTGGAGAAAAAGGCATTGTCACAGTGAAAGAGACTTTTCAGATTCATTTTTAACCTTGTGTTCCTGCCTGCCAGGGGGTGAGATCACCAGGAACCCTTCAGGCCTTAATGCCTTTGTGTTAAAGTTATCTGACACTTGTGAAAGTTGTGCTGATTCCCTCTCCTGGGACCACAGGGACCTTTGAAAGGTGGGATTAGATTTGACCAGCCTCGTGAAAGCCTTTGTTTCCTCCTCCTCAGAAAAGAAAAGAGGAAAGAAATTCCCTTGTTAAGTTTAATAATGGTTGGGTGGTAGCTCTTGGCAGCCAAATTTCCATCAATTCCCTGCAACCAGCAGCTCAGAAGTATTCTGATTTAATTTCCCAATCTCTTCCAAATCTCCAAAGTCCTTGAATTTCCTGTGGGCATTTCCTGTTGAACTGATCGAATTATATACACAGGAAAAGAATTCCCTAAATTTGAAAAGAGTTCCTGAAACTCACTGATCTCAGCCCCATTCTAGTCCCAAACCTAATCATCAAGGAATGTCTTACGTCCCCCACCCACCTCCTCGCCACCCTCAGAGGGAGCCAGGACTTTTTGCCTTGAGTTTGTGCAAGTTTTGGTCTTCCTGGAATCTGTCTGTCTGCTTGGCTTCTTATCAATGAGCTTGACTCAGCCTTGCTGTGTCCTCCCTGGTCTTGGAAACTTTCCCCTTTCTCTTGGTCTCCTGCTCATGTTTGGTGCTATCTTTTCATCACTGCTGATTTCCTTGTTGTTTACCCTTGGAAGCAATCTAGACTACACAGAGTTTGCTCAGCAGATGAAAGGTCTGTAAAATTAACTGAGCTGCCCCTGAGCTCTTTGGAAACGCTTGGAGCAGCTGGATTTACTGGTCTAGAATGGCTTTGAAGCCCATGAGCTGCCTGGACAATAGGCTGAAGGTGCAGATATCCATGTTTAACACACACCTTATCATATGGACCAGCAGGAGATAAAATCCCCCTTGCAGGGATGTGCAGTGGTCCCCATCCCAGGCACTCCCTCATCCATAAATGCTGTTCATCCCTGCACGTGCCCTGCCTGAAAGGGAAAGGGTTTTTAGGGAGAGTGGAGGGACCTAAGGCTGCCCCTGGGTGTTTATCTGGAATAACGTGGCTGTCTCCGAGCCCTGCTCGTGGCTGGGTCACAGATGTAAAACTGATGCTATCTGATGTCTCCATGTGCAGTGGAGTGTCTTAAGTAATTCCCTGATGCTCTCCAGCTTCCTCTTGATGCAGTTTGGTGGGTAGAGAAAGGATAATTTATCCCTCAGTTGTGACTGGAGGAGGAGATGTGATCACTACAGAATGACTCACACGTTCCCCAGGGTTTGAGCTGATTTCCAAGGGGTGAAATTTCCCAGTTCCTATTGCTCCAGGAGCTATGGATCATCCTTGCTCTCTCCTTTCTCCAAGGAGATGTGTGGTCCGTGGCTGGAGGTGGGATTCAAGGCCAACTGATCAATCCTCTAATCCAGGGCAGCACATCCAGGACAGCCTGGATGTGCAGTTAAGGTGTCCCAGAGCACGAGCCCCTGATCCTCTGATCCCTGCCAAGTCTGGCTCCATGTGCTCCCCTAAAACCCCTGTTTGTGCCTTTTGTGCCCATGGGACATTTTCATGGTTACTGCAACAGGAAAAAATGTCTTACTTTTGCAATGAGCACCTTCTGTGCTCCACAGGCTCCCTCTGTACACTGAGGCTGAACCAGGTGATCTCCTCTGTGCTGTGACCTAACTAGAGACACGTTCTCTTCCAGGCTGAAGTTCATTTTTGGCCCATCTGCTGTCCCTGCTCTGGATTTGGTGGATCAGCGTTCTGTCACCCAGCTCAGATCCCCCAGTGGAAGGACTCTATACCAGGTACATGCTCCTCTTTGCTCTTGCTTTCTGATGGTTTCCAGCTGGCTTTTGAGCCAGTATTTTCCTGACCTGCAGAGCATGGATAAACACAGAGAGAACACCAGTGTTTTAGAAACTCCTGAAGTGACACTGGGGAGCAGCAGCCACGGGCTAGAATTAGAGCAGCACAGTTCAGTACCATTTTCTTTGTGGCTCCCAGCCAGCCAGAGACAATTTATGTGTTTGTGGGCATCGCAGTCAGGAGGAAGTTTTCCAGGAATTGCTAATTTTGCTTTATTACCCTCATCCTATGCAGCAAAGGAAGCTCTTCCTCTTGACCAGTGGTACACAGCTCGGTGTTTTCTGCTGTCTCTGTGTTTCTTTCCCCTCTTGACCTCTGCTTGGCAGGGGATCTTTGCTGCCTGGGAGGAAGCAATGCAGGCAAACCCTTGGGTTTTGTTCTGGTTCACTGTAGCCAAGTCTGTGAATCACAGAAACATCTCCATGAAATGGCATTTTGAGAAGAGCTCACCTCAGCCCTAAGATCAGTTACAGCATAGGGGTGAGGAACAAGAGGAACATTTCCAAGTATCCCCTCTGCAAAGGACCTTCTCTCCACTGGAGGTGCTTTGGGGTCATGTAGGGTGAGAGCAGAGCTGTGAAGTCAGGCCTGGCTAATGGCACAAACCCTTCTCACGTGTTCAGAACTTGCATTGCTTGGTTTGCACATGGAGCCTTTATCACTTCTGGGGCCGTGGATAGGACACAGGCCCCTCCAGAGGGACATGAATCATAACCAGGGCTTGAGAGCACAGCCTTGGATTCCAAATGAGGGCTTCCCTGTGGGTGTTTGGTAAAGCCTAGGAAGCTTCCAGCATCCTTAGACAGCAGCTGCCTTGCTGATTAATTGGATGCTCAAAGGCTTTCCCTTTTTTACTGCTGCTTGTCTGAAAATGCCACTGGGCAGAGAACAGTCACACTCTCCTTGCAGAGCTTTGTCAGGCCCTGCAGGATAAGGCAGAGCTTTGCTGGGCATCAATTAATATCTGCTGATGTTAATAAGGCTCCACTGGTGCACACTGAAAAGGAACAAGTGTCAGAGCTGCTCTCCTGTCTCTGCAGGGAGAGGGAGCCTCTGGTTTCCCTGCAGAGAAGGGTCAGGGAGTTAATGCAGGACAAACCTAGAGGAAGCAGGTTCCTGTGTGCCTCCAGCTGCATTCCTCTTCAGTGGAGCTTGATTGCTGATTAAGGCCACGCTGATGAGTTCATTAACAGAGGAATCTGAAGAGATATTTTCTCCGGGGGTGTGAGTTTGGTGCCATTGTGAAATTCTTCTCATCACAGCTGTCTGAGATGCAGAAACAAAGAGCAGAGTCTCCCCTGGGGCTTCTGGCTGGAGAAGTGACAGGAACACGATCTGGAGTCGTAGAAATGGAGCCCCTGGGTGGGACACTGCACTGGAGTCAGTGGCTCCTCATTCCTGTGTGCTGTAAGAATGTGTGGAAACATCCC
The DNA here is from genome assembly GCA_013396875.1 of Vireo altiloquus. Classification (NCBI taxonomy): domain Eukaryota; kingdom Metazoa; phylum Chordata; class Aves; order Passeriformes; family Vireonidae; genus Vireo; species Vireo altiloquus. The sequence goes on from VZRF01009374.1 coordinate 1,433,066, forward strand.
CCAGCTGTGTGCTCCTGGGGAGAGGGGCACTGCACAATCATCCCTGTTAATTACCCCCACAAAGTCAGCCCTGCCATTTGCACCCAGATGTGGTTGAGCTGGAATGTGAGGTGATGCTTCCACTTGCAGCTGGGTCTGGAGAACTCTTTGAGGCCACGAGGCTGGCTCTGTTGTGAAACTCCTTTGGGTCATTACAGCCAAATCTGAGCCGTTGATAATTCCATATCACCCAGCACATCTTAGGTCCTGCTTCAGGGGAGGAAGGCTCTGCTCAGACAGGCCCTGTAGTGTAGGCAGCTCTTGCCCTCAGGACCTGAGATGGGAGAAGAAAGAGCCCTCAGTGAAATGAAAGCTGTGATTTGGCTCTTAATGCCTGGGCATTAATGCCCTTGCTGTTTAACAGCACTGATGGGGTGTCCAAGGGCTGGATGCCTCAGAGCTGAAATCATCCCAAGAGAGTTTGGACAATACCTGCCATGCTGAGGTCAGGGATAAATCTTACCTGCTGCAGGGATGGTGGATGTGGCTGATGGGGAAGCTGTGCTGGATGTGGCAGAAGTGCAGAGGGGTGACCAGGCAGCTTTTGGGGCACCCTTTATGTCTGCCCAAGTGGCAGAACTGCTGAGCTGTGGGAGGGAAGCAGGGCAGAGGCAGTGCTTTAGCCCTGCCAGCTGGCACTGGCACTGCTCACATCCTGCACTTTCATTGGGTTCTTCTTTTTTATTATGTCTTTTTTCATTCATTTCCTAGAACTGTGTGGCAGATGCCCCACGGTGAAGGGTTTGAGCAGCAGGCCCTGGCACAGGCTGTGGTGCTGCCTCTCTGTCTGTCCTTGTGCTGGTGCCTCAGCTGACCCTCCTGTGCCCCCACACCCTGGCAGGGACACCTCCAGGGGGATTTTTCCTCATTGAGCAGCCAGCAAGTGCCTGGGGATGAGGACAGCAGAAGGAAATCTCACCTCAGGGCCAGGAGAGCACCCCAGTGCCTGGCTGGGCTGCAGCTGGCCAGGAACAGGGGCACCTTTTTCTCCTAGTCTTTGGATTTTAGATTTTGCCTTATTAGGCAGAGGCTGTGTTCTTGCCATCCAGATCAGGATGGGGGAATGCTGAGCTCAGCCCAAATCTGGCCGTGTCTGCCTGTGCCTTCCCCCCCCTCCTCAAAGGAAAACACTTCTGAAGGAAAGGCACCATCAGAATACTTCATCTTGGAAAAAACAATCAAAGGGGCTAGAGGAAAACAAACTTATCACAAGTGAAACAAACTCAGCCTGTAGTAAAAGGAGGACCCAGGGGAAAGGCCAGACTGAAAAAAAAGAATGGTTTACCCTGGAATGGGAGTGTGAGGCTTGTGTCCTGGATCTGCTGGGAGTGAGGGGGACTTGGAGGCATTGGCACTTCTGTGGGAGAGTTTGCACTTCTGGATGTTCCCTGCTGGGCAAAGGGTGCAGGGAGAGCTCCAGGGGACAGGGGAAGGCTCCCCTTGGAAGTGCAGCTCTGGACCATGAGGGACAATATTCCTCTGGAGGGGCTTGGAATGCCAGGGATGTCCTGGAGGGGAGCAGCACTCTGCAGAGCTCTACTGCCTTCTCAATTCTTGTGTTTATCTTTGGATTTAGGTGTGTGCCACAAACCCAGCCAGAGTCTGAAGCCTGCACTGAGATGTGCCCTCAGAGCCCTGGGGCCTGGGCAAATGTGTTCTGCTCCTGCAGATCCTTCCCTTGCCGTGGGTTGAGCCCTTAAAGCAGTTTCCTAAAAGCTGTTTTCCAGCCTTGAAGAAAGAAATAATAATAAATCCAAAAGAAATAATAATCCATAGGTTGGCTTTCCTGTATCCTGCAGTCAGCTCCAGCAGCTCTCAGATTGCTCCACACTGGAAATAAATGCTTCCCTCACCCCTTTGCTGCACCCCACAGCCCTGGTGCAGCCTCAGCACCAGCCTTGCAGGGAACAGCATGTGGGAAAAGCAGGCAGTGCTGTTCCCAAAGCTGAGATGGAGCAGGGAGGCTTCTCTGGAGACTTCAGCTTTGTTTATTCAAGCAGATCTGGATTCCAGTAGCTGCAGCTGGTTTTGGGAGCAGAAGAGCCTGCAGTGGTTGGGAAAGGAGAGGCCTCCCTGTGAGTGCTCAGGGAAACCTGAGGAGCTTCAAGCTTGGGTTGGCCACTGCAGTGTTTGGGGACACTTCTGTGCTGTGACACCTCCCCCCTCACTGCTGGGTCAGTGAAGGCCCAGCCTGAGTCAGAGAAATTAAAGTGAATCCTGCCTCTTGACTCCTCATCTGCCTCTGTTTCAGGTCCTTGGAAGCTCAGGCAAACTCTACACCTGCTACAGCTCCTGCCACTACTGCACGTGCCCTGCCTTTGGGTTCTCTGTGCTGCAGAAGAGCGAGAGCCTTCTGGTGAGTTCTGTGCCTCAGCCTGGGGCTGGCGTGGGGAGAGGGGACACAGCTCTGCCCTGCTCCTTGAACCTGAAACTTCCAAACAAACACCAGTGTGGAGTTGGCCACGCAGGCTGAGCCTGACCCACTGTGTCACTGGCCTCTGAGAGCCCCAGAATTTGGGTGCAGCCAGGGCTGGGGAGGGCTTTTGGTGTCTGCAGTGGTGGGGAGGATCCTGTCAGGAGCCAGGATCTGTGTGCCAGAATCCCTGGATTGCATTGTCCTGGCAGAACTGGGGATGCTGAGCACCACCTGTGCCAGGGCTTGGCGTGCCAGGAGGGAGCTCTGTTCCTGGGAGGGCTGAGCACTCCATTAAACACATTTTGGGCAGGATGGGTTCCTGACAGAGCCTGACATTCCAGCGTTGCTCCTGCTGTTAACTTTGCAGTGCAAACACATCCTGGCTGTCTACCTCAGCCAGGCCATGGGAGCCTGCCAGGAACTATCTGTGTCTGAGGAGCAGCTCACAAACATCCTCCTGGCTGAGGAAGAGGATGAAGGATGAAGGATGAAGGATTTGGATCACTCCTGGCTATGTAGCTGGCGTTTTTACTATCTACAAGGCTGTCAAATGCTCGTTGTGGCTGGGCGGTTTCTTCCTGTGCTGCAGCCAAGCGTGACATTAATTAGCAGCCTGGCACTGATAAATTAATTAAGCCTGTGTTAACTTCAGTTTCATTTATTTACGCTGTTCTTTGGATTTCTGAAGATGTTTGAACTAACCTGTAGTAATTGTGATGTGGAGATGCAGACAGGCCTGCAGCTCTCAGGGATCCACAAATTAAAGGGCTGCTGTGGCTCTTTGCAGGTGGCAGCTCAGAGCAATTTCTGATTCACCGGTGGCAAACCTGTACCAGGGGTAAGGCAGGGACCCCTCAGCACCCTGAGACTGCTGGCAGCTCTGTGCTTCCCCTGGAACAGGATCTTGGAAGCATCATCGTGGTTGCTGTGCTTTAAATTGACCATTTTCAGGCACACTGACCACCTCAAGGCTGCTTCCCTGTGCCCACACAGCAGCCCCAAGCTGGGAACCAGCTCCTTCCAGCTGGGATTCCCTGTTCTCCCTGACTGCAGTGTGAGCACATCAACCATGAGAGATAACAGGGCACAGGCTGGGCCAGGTTGTGTGAGGGGTGAGTGAAGCATTCTGTATGTAAATAACCTATGTAAATCTGTATGTAAATGACATTACTGCAAATACAAAACCTGAGCAGCAGAGCAGTGATGGCCACAGCTGCACTCACCACACAGAGTTCCTCTGCTGTTTTTGCTTCACGTTTTTATAGAAACCCTCAGAGCTTTTTATTGAGGGAGGCAAAGGAGGTGTCCTGGTTTTATTTTGCCTTGAAATGTCTTTGGCTCAGACCCACAAAGGCACTCCCTGTGCCCAGGGACCATGACCTGGGGCAGAGTGAATGCCTGACAGCCCCGTGGCATGGCTGGGCTAAGGATGCCCCACATCCATCAGCAAGAATTCTCCTGAGAGGCACAGGAAGGGAGCAGTGGTGGATGCTGAGCTGCTCTGGAAGCTCTCACATGTGGACAAGTGTTCTGGGACCTTCTCTCTTGGTGTTACAGCACCGAGAGTTTCACTCTGCTGCTGCTGTGAGAGTTTGGGTCGCTTTCAGGCAGCCAAAGGGAGAGATTATAGCCTTTGTTGTGAGGATAAATGTGGCTTGCAACCACTTGGCAGCACTGCCCGAGCTGCAGGTGAAACCCTGCTAGTTTCCAGCCATGATTAACAGGAGGAACACGGCCAAAGATAACAGAGAAGGAAAGGAATGAACGGAGGAGAGAGTCAGGCCCTGCCCAAAGCGCAGGAGGTGGCTCCCTGTGTCAGCTGGACCCCGCCCAAGGCAGATGCAGCAAAGCTGAATGGGGCTGTTAAAGGAGAAGCACTTGGGACAGTGACTGGAGCTGCTCAGGCTTGCTGGAAATGCCCATATCTGAGACATTGAACTGTAGCTAAATTTGGACATTGCATAAACATGTACAAACCCATTCAGAGCTCACTGGTGTTTCCACCCAGGTCTGGGGCTGAGCTGCTGCAATGGCAGTGAAATCCAACACTCCCAGGGAACCATTCCCTGTGCATGGTGGGCCCAGAGTCGTTCCTGAAGCTGCTGCCTGCAGCTCTTGCCAGCTGGCAGTGGAGATGCTGCAGGAACGAGATTTCTTCAGCTTTTCAACTGATTTTACACCATATTTGTCATTATATATTGCAGAGAAATGAAACTTTTGTGGTCTTGTATTACCCCCTTGTAGTGCAATACAGTTTAAAAAAAATATAAAGTTGATTTCTGTGTGATTCAAGTACAATTTTTCAGGGATAAAACCATAAAAATTACTATTAGGGGAAAAAAAAAAAAAAAGCATTGACAGCTGCTGGGGGTTACAGGGCTGCAGGGGAGCCCTGGCCAGACCAGGCTTTAGGAATCAGGTGAGCTGCAGCATGCAGCTCTCACAGCTAAAACCTGCACTTCTGGAAGCTCTGCAAGGCTGGGAGCAAAAACCTGAGTGTAGAGCTCATGTCCCCAAGGCAGAGTGACACTGGCCTTGGTGGCTCTGGTTCAGACGAGCCAAGACCACTGGGCCACTTCTGCCTCCTGCATTCTGATAGCTGGAAACAGGCCTGGGAGCAAACCTGGAGCACTGGGCTGCACAATCCCGTGGACTAAAGGCAATCAAATCTCTGCTCTAAAACCTTGGTCAAGTCTTTTCTCAAATCTTTCGGTGAATGAGGTTTCCATGCTGGGCTGGCCAGTTCTGACCTGGTTTTCCCATCCACACAGTCCCTCCCCTCAGTGCCTGGAACACAGATTCAGTTTCACACCAGCAACTGGGCTAAGTAAGAATTTTTCCCATCAGAGAATACAAACTGCATCAAACAATTGATGGAATAATTAGGGTATTACCAAAGTGCTGTCAAGTATGGACTTAGAGAACAACTCGAAAAACAGACACGAAATTATTACTCCTAAATGAATCAAAATATTAAAAAATAATAATAATAATTATAATAATAATTAAAATAAAGATCCTATAACTTGACATGAGCAGCACAATTGGGGAAACACCCCCCCAGCAGGTGAATCTTCCCCAGTCAGTGTCCAACCTGGAAAGGAAACACCTGGAAAGGAAACACAAGGTGATCACAGCTCTCACACCCCCCCGGGACCACAGAGGAGGGCGAGCTGCACTCGGTGTCCCCGCTCAGGTCACTCCTCTATGAGGCACTACGTTAATTACAAAAATAAAAATAAAAACACAGCTGCACAACTGCATAGTGGTCATCTGTGAGTGCTCCTGGGACTGCTCACACGGGGAAGGGCAGGAGGGGCAGGGTCATACTGTCACCGAGGCTGCAGGGGAGCTGATGTTGATGACAGTCAGGTGCTGGTTGTTGTCGGAGGGGCACTTGGGGAAGTCGTCGGCCTTGCAGAGGATCTTGGAGAGGATCTTGCGGAAGGTGTAGCGGAAGTCGCGGATCCTGTAGGCGTAGATGATGGGGTTGATGACGGAGTTGGCGTGGGAGAGGATGATGGCCACGTACATCACCCACTCGGGCTTGGATCTGGAGAAGTCCCCGTGGAAGTGCGTGATGCAGTTCAAGATGTGCAGGGGCAGCCAGCAGAAGGCGAAAAGCCCCACGATGATGGCCAGAGACTTGGCTGCATGGACCTCCTTCTGCAGGGTGGTCCTGGAGTTGCCCATCAGCTCGATCTGGTGCAGCTGCTTGCAGGCCACCATGAATATCTTGATGTAGATCCCCAGCATGATGACGAGCGGGAGCAGCACGCAGCCGAAGAAGTTGAAGTAGACCATGTAGCTCATGGTCACCACGTTCTCGAAGAGGCACGAGATGAAGCAGCCATGGTGCTTCGTCTCAGGCTCGGCCCCTGTCTCGTTGGTGGCATTGTGACAGACGCTCATGGCATTATTCCAGCCCATCAGTGGGGTCAGTCCAATCCCAAAGGACAGGAGCCACAGCACGGCGATGAGTCCCCTCGCCCGCTTGCCGGTCACCAGGCTGTTGTACCTGCAGCCCCCAGGACAAAACCACGATCAATGTTACATAAATGAGCACTGCTGACTGCCCCCCATCGGTGTTTTGGTTAATGAGACAAAATCCACACCCACGCAGGGGCCTCACCTCTCTGATCACCCGAGGGGGAAAACTCTCACCTGTGCTCTCCACCCACATGAGATGTGGGGAGGTGACTCATTTACTATTCCTGAGAGGCGCCAGGCACTGCCCCAGCCCACAAACCCCCTGCAAGGGGAGGGAAAGGACTTGAAGGCTTAAAAAAGGCTTTATCATTGCATGATCCTAAACCACCAACTGCCAGTGGGGCACGGACTGGGAGGCTCCCTCTGTGACTGACTCTGTCTGGCTCTGAGCAGCCACTGCTGGGCACGCTGGGGCAGCTGCTGGACCACACCAGCTCCTGAACTGACCCCATCCAGCTGGGGCAATGCTGGGGCCCAGTTCTACCTTGCAATCCCACATGGATTATGAAGAAGCTCTGCTGTGGCCCAGGATAAAGTTGGGACAAGTTGGTGCAGTGCTGAGCCTTGTGCTGCCCCACACCTTCCTCACCCCACAGACTGGTTACCTTCATGGCCCCTCCAGCCCTCAGAGACACAAGCAGAGCAGAGCTGGAACCTAAAGCAGCAAGAGTCAGAAGTCTAGTTTGGGTGCAACCAGAGCAGAAGCCAAAATCAAAGCATCAGTCAGATCCCTGTCTGGAGATAGGAGGAACCAGCGAGTGCCAGAAGACAACACAAGAAATCCATTCCTGTGCTCTGCACAGCCAGTCAGAGTCTGCTGGCTGACACACGTCCCCTCCTTCCCACACCCTTCTCTCAGTGCTTGTTTACTCTGGCTTGGCTGCCCTGCTCCTCCTTTCCTAAGGACGTTTGTTCTGATTTTCTTCCGGCCCGTGAGGCCGGGGAGGGTTTTATTCCCACAGAACTGCAGCTGTGCCTGTGAATCACTGCACTGCCTCCGTGTGAGCTGAGCCTCCTGCTCGGACAGGAGGGGACTGTGGGGGTCTGCCAGCACCAACTGGGGGGCAAAGAGGGACTGGGGGAGACCTCAGCACCTTTTTCAGGCACGACCTGGTCTGGCTGGGAGGATGTGGGAGCAGCAGCCACATTCAGGTGGGCACACTCCATGGGTTCATTGTGGACACACTCCATGGGTTGATGTCTAAAAAGGGTGGATCCAGCCACTGAGGGGCTTCTCCTGCATTTTTTTTCTCATTATTACTAAGTTTCAATACTTCAGAAGATGAGAAGTTCTCAAACAGGCCAAGCCTGTTGCTTTTGAGACCCCACATTAAGTTTTCAGAAGCTGGAGCTGATCTGGGGTTGTGGGGCCTGAAATCGTTGAAATTTGAGCGAGCTGACAGAAATCCAATCTCTTGGCAAAGTCTGAGTCAAGCTCCAGGACTGGCCAAGCTCAGGAGCTGCTGATGCCCTTCAGCTCTGCACGTGGAAAGGGAAAACTGCAGCTTTGTGGCTCGTGCTTGCCCTGCTTAGAGGATCTCTCCAGGTACTCCATCCCAAAAACTGCCACAGTGAGACTGGAAAATGCCAAAGGGCCCATTGTGCAGGAGCAGAAACTCAAGGAGTGGAGGGTTTTGTGTGCTCAGGGGCAGGAGGAGCTGCTGTGGCCATGCTGGTCCCAGGCTGGTGACATTCGGTGCTGCCTCTTGCTGAAAACATTTGACCCCAAATAAGGCTTCTTCCATCTGCTCTTCTCCTGAACTCTTCTGCAAAGATAAGGCTTGGCTTGAAGGTTTACAAGACCAATCAAGAAGCCACTTAATGTTCCAGTGGCTGTACTGGTGGCCTGTTTATTTTAGAGCTGCTCGCTCTTCCCAGCGCTCCCAGCGGAGCCGGGATCGTGGCACGTGCATTTCTACATCGTCTCGGAGAAGATGTAAAAACATTCTGGGCTCTCAGTCTGCAAGAGCCAGAGCTGAGCAATGGGGAGGGCTGGAGGTCCAAGGAAGAGGTGGAGATGGTTGTTCACAGGGAACAACTGCCCTGCTTCATTCCCCCAGAATTTGCATTGCAAGTCCCTCCCACCCTCTGTTCGGCTGGTAGCACGTCCTGGTGATGGTCACTGCTGTGGCCAGCCAGAAGAGCCCAAGGTGAAGTTGGGAAGAGCCTGCTGTCCTACAATTGTTCATTAATTACCTGGTTACTACCTTAATACTCTTATTTGGTGGGACACTCGGTGTCATTGCCTGTATTGCCTTTAACTGAACACAAGGTCAGCACATGCTTAAAGAAATGAATGACTGGCACCAGATCCAGGTGTGAAGAGTCTCACAAGCTCTTCCCTAAGCTCTGTAAAACAGGGTCAGATAGTGAGGAACCAACAGATTTTCACAGCTCAGATTTCTCCAGGAAACCCCTCATTCAGTCTCTTTTAGGTTTAATATTATTAGGTGAAAAAAAACCCGTTAAAGTAAATTTACTCACCTAAGTCTGCTCAACTAATGCATAACAAATATTGAATCACCTCTACGCTTCTGCTCGGAGGCATCAAATGTTGCTTTAATGTAAATAACAGCTGAATATTTTAAAATGATTTATTGGGATTAAATAACCTGGCAATGCATTAGTTCTTTTACACCACCAGGCAAAGTCTCTTTACTGGTGCAATCACCATGAAGGCTTTAATTATCCCAGCTCCCACCCCGTGCCCTGCGATGGACACGTGGGAGCCCCATGGGGTCAGTCAGGTTCCTGTTGTGGGCTGTGCACTGGCCACCCATGTCACAGGCACTGCAGGAGGTCAAGTGCTTTAAGGAGAGCTCAGCTGCTTTTGCAGTGTGTCACCGTGGGCAGCTGGGGCTGTCCCTGCTGTGCCCTCACCCGAACGGGACACAGAGGCTCCGGCCAGGGCTCCACTGGGGCTGCACGAGGTGTCCCCTGCTCCTGGTGGCCTTCCCACAGCAGGCATCCCCCTCCAAAACCCAGAGATTTCCTGGGAGAGCATCCCAGCAAACACCCAAAGAGCGACTTCTGGCAGGGAGGCTCGCTGTGTGCTCCAGGTGCCGTTGGTAGGATGGTTGGGGTTTGGGTTTTTTGCATTTCTGCTGCCATTTCCTGGGGCTGGGAAGCAGCCAAGTGGCCCAGGCTGGCGCTGAGCACAGCTGGCACAGAGCAGGACACGCTGCCAGCCCGGCCTCTCCCAGGCAGGAGTTTGGCTCCCAAAGGCAGGAACTGAGTCATGTCCTGCACGTCCCTGGCATCTGCCACCAGCCCCTGCCCTGACCCCGGGAGCTCACCCAGCCCTGCTGCCCATGAGCTCTGTCCAGCAAGGAAAGCACGGCAGGAGAAATTCAGCATTTGGAGTGATGGAGTTGGGGCAGAAACAGCAACAGCCTGGAGGAAACACTCTGGAATGGGACAGACATCCTACCTGTCCAGAAGGATGGACAGATCAAAGCCTTGTGGTGCCACACAGCCCCTCTACCCTCCATCATGTCCCTGTGCCAGAGCAGAGGCTGCTCAAGGACTTTGGGTTCTCCCACTGCCTCCAGAACAGGACGAGCCTCTGATGAAAAATTTCTGAGCTTAAAGCTCCAAACTCCCTCGTGGCTTGTGTTGAGGGAGGCAGGGACTGGTGCTCGCCAGCTCCCTCCCCACTCTGCCATGTGCTCAGGCTGCTGGATGCAGGGAGAGGAGCAGAGGGAGTTTGCAGAACTCGGACCAGGCAGGTGCTCTGGTCCAAACAATCAGTGACAATTTATGTATTTCTATTTTAAGTGTGAAGAGAAATACACAGACTCCTCCATTCACAAGGGGTGAGAGCAGCTCGGCTGCCAAGCATTGTGTCCTTGTCATCTCCTCACAGCTGTACTTTGCATCTTGCTCTTTTTAATTTTTTTTTTGCAGCTATAACAAAATTAAGCACCGTTGCTGCCTCTGTGCTCCATGCACAACCATGAAATGGAGATCACACACCAGCTGAAATATCCTGGCAGGACATGTTAAATGAATCATAAATTGCACCTTAGAGAGGAGGGGGAAAGAAAAAAGAAATTAAAAAAAAAAAAAAAAAGAAAGAAAAACACGCGGAGCTCAACCAGGAAGGAGTTGGCGGCCGGAGATGTGCTCAGTGGTAGCGCTATCAGCTGGGGAAGCAGGACATCTGCGAGTGTCGCTGTCCCGGGCAGACAAATCACTTCCTCCCGCATCTGTCCCCATTGTGCGCGGGGACAGCGGCAGCGCTCCCGGCCTTCCGCCGGGCGGGGATTGTCACTGTGTCACTCTGTCACCCCGCCAGCCCCGGCTCAGGTGAGCTCACGGGTCAGGAGGCAGGAAAAACACCCAAAACCCGGCTGGGCTTCGCACCCAGCCCTGGGGATGCCTCTCGGCTGGCGGGGAGCGTCCCCTCCGCTGGCTCCCTGTGTCCCCGGCCACGCCAGATCCGCAAGCCGGGACTATCAAACACTGCGAGTTTAAAACCCTGTCCGAGATATTCTTACCCATGTGCTGACCCCTCCTGTGAGCCCTCCTTCCCCGGGATGGGGAGAGCAGGGAGAGGGGCAGCCTCCGGCTCCTTCCTCAGCCCCTCCACAGCCCCTCTGCCCTGCCACCGCCACCGTGTCCCCCACAGGGCACCGTGTGTGTGCGAGGATGTGGGAAGGAGCAGCTACAAATGGCACATGGCTGAGTAATCTGGGGGATTAATAGGGTGAGGGTGCTGCGAGGAGCTCGCAGCCCTGCACTTGTTGAGCACTGAGGGTTGGCGAGGTGTGGGTGTCTTCTCACGCCTCTCGCAGCAGCCCCGAGGGATTTGCGTGTGGGATCTCGGTGCTCGTCTGCGTCCTCTCGCTCGGCACGGTGAGAAAAAGCGACTGAAAGCCGAGCTCAGACACCGCGGGTGTGAACGGGGCGGGCTGGGCCACCCCGGGCTGGGGCAACAGAGGCCAGCAGAGCCCCGGAGCACAGGGAGGAAATTAGCTCAGCCTCCTCTCCCTGCACGCTGCTCTCACACTCCAGCATCCCCCGACATCCAAACAGCAGCAGCTGCCCCAAAACGCTCCTGTGCATGCAGGAGTGCGTGATGCTGGTGTGATACTGGTGCTGCCACTGGTGTGATACAGGCGTGACACCAGCCTCCCAAATTTGTGCTCCATAATTGTGCTCCATGATGTGTTTCAGCCTCCCAGATTTCCCCCATTTAAGACCTGAGCCCCTCTCAGCACCACCCTCCCCCGGGGCTCTGCAGCCCAGCGTTATCAGCCGCCTGGGGCCTGGGGCCAGGGATTTTTGTCATTCCGAACCTCCCCAGGGTCAGGCCCTGCTGTGCATCACCTGGTGGCCGATTTAAAGGTGCCCCCGCAAGGGGCACATCCACGGAAGGTTTGAGCAGTGGGAAGGGAGGACGTGGCCAAGACTGCTCCCACAGCTCCTGCAGGGACTCTGCTCTGCTCCTTGTCCCCAGCGGGGCCAGCAGCTCTGGTCACAGTGACACATGGCCCTGAAGGGACACACACACACAGGGACACACCCCCACTGATGAACTCCCAGGTTATTTGTGGCTCCTGCCCAGACCTGATGTCATCCATTGGATTAGGAGTTAATCCTCCCTTTGGATTGCACAAATTCCCTAAACCCAGTCCCGTCTCCAAGCCTGAGAGCTGGCAGGGCGGGGACAGGACTGACACATCTGTAGGCACATCTGGAGTCACTAATCCCTGGTATCTTGTGGATCAAGTACAGTAAGAGGAGCCTCCAAACCCCTGCGTGGTCACTGCCTGGGGCAGAACACTCCTCAAAGACTCAGGTCTGTGGTCTGTGCTCACTGCTCTGACAAACAGCAAATTTCATAAAAATCCCAAGCAGCAGCTCGATAATTAACAAAGCAAAAACTTGCAATTTTAAAACAGTTTCTGCCAAAACATTTCAGTTTTGTGTATTTTTTGCAGAGAGAGGTCAAAAGATCTTCTGGAGCAAAATTCTGCTGGATTTCAAAAGCTGGGGTTTTTTTAAATCTTAAAATTAACTTGTATTTTTACAGATTGAGCTGGCAGTGTTGGAAAAAACCACCTAAATCCAATCTAGATCTGGGTTCTGGCTCAGCCTGGAGATCAGTGCCCTTAGCCAACAGCCTGTAACCAACCCTGACATCCCTGATGCTCCCTGGCATCCCTGTTGTCCCCCAGCTTCAACAGGAGGGCAGAGGTCCCAAAGACAATTCCTTTTCCTGTCAGGACTTTTGTTTTTTGGGGAGGGAAGTGGCCTCGGAGGTGCGGGAAAGATATAAAAATCTAGGACGTGCATTTTAAGGAAACCAGGCTGCTCACAACTAAAAATAGCTGCGATTTCCCCTCTCTACTTTATTGCCATGAGGGCACATGTGACTATTCCTGATCTTGTTGTTGTGTTTTGGCTGCATCCGAAGGCTGGAGCGAGTGGCAGCCCTGTGAGAGCCTCCCACGTCCCCTGAGCCCAGCTTGGCTGACACAAACTTCCCTAAAGATGTGACAGCTCCATTGCTCAAGCCAACACCCCACCAGCCCTCCTGCCCTCGCTGGGTTTCTGGCATTTCAGGTTTATAACTCGGTGATAACCAAGGCCAGGCACAGCATCCTGAGGGATGGGGAGGCTCTGGGAGCAGGAATCAGGAGTCAGGATGCCTCCCGTGCTGCTCAGGGAGTGGGCACAGCACGAGAACACACCCGGGCGGTGCAGGGACTGGAGGAAATGAGGCAAGGGCATGAGGAGGAAGAGCAGCTGCTGACGGCACACAGGGACTGCCAGGTGAACACCAAGAGGATTTTCTCTGCTCCCTGGTGGCTCCAGCCCTCCCAGTTGGCATCAAACCCCACCCCAGGTTTGCTTTGCTGACAGCGACAGGCTGGGAGCTGAAATCTGTGCTAGGGAGCAGAGAGGGAACCTCTCCCCTGCTGCAGAGGGCAGGCAGAGCCTCAGCATCAGCCAAGGCACCTCTGGAAAGGATGAGGAAAAAGCAGCAACAATCCAAATTTAATCTGTCCCATGAGGACCGCAGGAAGGAGCTGCACTGTTGCCTTCCTCATGTCACAGCTAAGGGGGGCAGCAGCTCCTGAGGGAGCCTGGCAGGAGCAGAGGCAGATCAGGGCAGCAGCATGAACAGATCCTGATCCCATTAACTGATTGTGAATCCATACAGGATCCTCTGGCTGCAGGAGGGGCAGCAAGGGCTCCAAGATGTGCAAAAAGGGAGAGGATGGGGCTGGTACCCTGTTCCAGTTCATGGCAAAACTCCCCTGGAGCATCAGTCCTGCACTTCTTGGAGTAAAGTCGAAGATGGGAGAGAACTAAACCCAGGGCAAGCAGCAGATCAGCTCAAATCCCAGGGAACTGGGGAGCATTTTCCCTGGGCAGGTCCCAGTTGGGTTTTTTGCCAGGCAGCAGCAGCAGCACATTCACTGTCCTGCAGGAGCTACCAGTGGGCAGGGGCACTCACAGCGTGGTGTTACTCAGTGTTTTGCTCTCCTTTTGCTCTCTAAATACACATTCTCTTCTCCCTTCCTAATCCCTGACACGTTTGTTCCAGGCATTCATCCCTACCTACAATTCTGCACCACGCCAAGGGATTTGGGTTAATGCAAATAAAAGGAAACTGTTTTATTCCACCTACAAATCACTTCTGTGGGGTGAAATCCAGCCCTGGAGAAAGCCAGAGAGCAAAAGCCTCTGTGCCAAGCGCTCTCTGCAGGACGGATCTGCTGCTGCTGAGAGATGCTCGATTCCCTGGCTGGGATATTCTGCTTGGAGGAAGTGCTGTGGGGAGGTCAGGCTGGCAGAGGAGAGCTGGGATGGAGCCGAGTCCCTGGGCACAGGGATGGGCACACAGGACTGGCAGCGCCCAGGAGGGTGCGGGAAGTGAGGCAGGGACAAGGAGCTGCATCCTGGTGATGGCCAAGGGAGAAGGGACCCAGGGAAGGGCTCGGAGCTGCAGCTGCACACAATGGGTGGGGGCTTCTCCACAAACAGTGAATTCATCAAAAGCAAACAAGAAAAAATACGAGTTTCGAGGGACAGAAAGAATTCATGGCTTCGGGTCAAATTGAGCAAATATTTTTAGCCAGAAGAGGGAGGGTTCGAAACCACCATTTTTAAAATAAGATTTTTGTTCTGCAATTCTCCAGATGAGAAGTTGTGGCCGTGCTGCTCTTTGAGGTCAAGACCTCCTCGCTGGGGAAGGAACTCACATCGGAAGGGTTGGGCAACTCAACCCAAAATCTTCCAGGTTGGTCAGGATCACTTTGCTTCACTGAAACCTCCCAACATCGCTGCTCCAGTTTCACTGAAACAATTTTCCTCTTCCCCATGGGATTTTTCGGTTCAGCCACAGAGCTGAAAAATCCATTATTAGCCTGGCTGTAATGCAAAGTTCTGCTGTGCACCCCAGCCCACAGGCCTGCCCAGCCTCTCAAACAGCTCTGAAAGGGCATTAAATAATGTGGCACAGCCAGTCCTTAATGTCCCTGCTGAGGTTTCCACAGGGAGCTGATGGAGCACTGGATGTGACAGGGACACTCATCTGCTCTGCAACAACCTCGTTATTTATTGTAATTGCTGGACAGGGCTGGGCACAAATCATTCTCCTAAACATTTGATGCTTCATGGCCTGGTACCAGCCTCTGCACTGGCCTCCAGAACCAGTGTTTTAATGAGAAAAGCTTTTCCTACAGTCTCTATTCCTAGAAATTGATGATCAGCTTCCCACAGCACAACCCTGCTTCCAGAATGGCACATGCTCCTGCCCAGAGAGGGTGGTGGGAGAAGTTCCTCCCCTCTCCCTGCCAGCAGCACTGTGGAGCATCCCAGGAACAATGAGAAAACTCACACCAAGCCTTGCTAGGAAAACCCTGGTGTAGTATTGCCTGGGTAGATCTATAACCTCCTCTACCCCTTTTTGATCTTGGCTGTGCAACTAAAAAAGTCTTTCAGTATCAGTCCCTAAATCTCCTGTCACCGGGGCAGTGGCCTGTGCATTGTCCTGCTCTCCTCACAGGGAGAATCCTCTTCTTTTGAAAGGAGATTTTTACTTGCTGGTCCCTTCTGAGAGCACTGAAATGGTTCTCAATGCCAAGATGGAGTCTAATCCAAATTTCGCACTTCAGCCAGCCTAACATGGGACTCCTCGGTCTGCGTTTGTGTCCGGCTTGAAAGCACTTATAGGAATAAAGATGTTTGTGCAAATGGAATAAAAGGTTTGGCGTTAGGAAAGTGATGCTGGGAAAGAATCCCAAAGCAAGGCAGAACTGCCCTGGGATGAACTGCCCTGGTGGAGAGTTGAGCAAACCTGCTCAAGGCCAGGATTGGGAAAATAAAGAGTGGAGGAAATACCAGCTGTTCTGTCAGTTGGCAAAGCCACTTCCCTTCTGCAAGCACAGGAACGATCCCTCAGAGCATTTCTGATGCTCTGCTTCCCCCCTGGATCCCAGCAGAGCAGAAACCCCTCACAAGAGTTTCCTCAGCTGCAGAAAGTGCTTGTGGTACAAAAATAGAGTTATTGCCTGACAGCTTGGGGCCAGGGGTGTGATTAAACTGAAGCTTATAAATCTGACCTGCTTCTGCAGCTGCTGCTGTGCCGCTGCCCCATCCCGAGAAAGCCCCAAATGAAAGGATGAAAGAGGCACCAAAACATTTTCCGGAGCCAGGGTGGGTCTGTGAGCCGGGCTGGGTGGCTCGGAGGGTCAGAAACAAGGTCAGGGATGCTGGAAACAACCTGCCCTGTCCCTGTCCCTGCCCCGCTCTGCCGCAGGTCTGCTCCCTCTCAGGCGACATCCCCCGGAATTTCCACGCTCCGATGACACACAGCCACGCTTTTCCACCTCTGCCCGGTGACTAATTAATATTCGCTCAACCTATGGGAGGTCTCCGATGCAGGGTGTCAGAACAGGGTGAAAGAGGGGGATTTTTAAAGTTGTTTTAGGGTGACTTCATTGCTCTTTCAAGGGAGATGCTGGGGACGAGCAGAACAGAGGAAAGCTGCAGCTTTCCGGAGTTCAGCTGAGGTCCCCGCGCCGCATCTGCCCTGCCTCCCCACAGCCTCTGCTCCTGGCCAGTCCCTGGAGCTGTCCTGGACTCCCGGGGGGACTCCATCAATGTCTTATTCTCAGGGAAGGACAACTGAGACACGGAGGAGACTGAGATGAACAAACTCAGGTCGTTCATTATGCAAAGCCGGGGTTTGGTGCACTCCAGCTTAAGGAAGCTGCAGCACCACCTCACTGGAGAGGTGCCTGTAACTTATATTCCATACAGATTTCCCCATTTTAATTCAATTCCCATGAATTGGAAGGAAACCAATTCACGTCTTGGATGGTGCACTTGGATGAGACTCAGAACTGTAAAACTCGTAAAATCTGCCGTGTGAATCCCCTGCTTCCCTTTCTCTTTTCACTGTAGGAAGTAGGAGAAAGAGTGGCTGCTCCTCTATTTAATTACCTGGGAGATGCCTGGACAACACCACAAAGGGGCTGTATAAATACCTACACAGATGAGCTACAACCATCCCAAACTCCGCATTACATCACTGCACAGGCCCCCCGAGAAGGCACTGACCCTCCCAAGGCAAACATCCTCAAGAAACTGAATTTCTAGGTATATATTGAAGCAAGAGGGGGGATACTGATCTCAGTCCTGCAGCTAGTGAGTGCCAAACCTCTGTTCTTTGCATCACCTGTGAGCAGCAAAACTTTTGGGGCAGCGAGAGAGATTAGAAGTTCCTGCAGGCTAAGAGCAGGAAGATCAGAGCCCAGGCTGTCAGGGAAAGGGGCCGCCCGCTCCCACTCCATCTCTTACCTCAGTGGGATCTTAATAGCCAGGTACCTGTCGATGGCCACCGCCAGCAAGCTGAAAATGGAGCTTTGTGTCAGCACCAGCACGAAGCAGGCGAAGAAGAGGCAGCTGTGAAAATCCACCTGGAATCCAATGCTGATGGTGATGGCGAAAGGGATGGCCAACAACCCCACGGCGATATCAGCCACGGCCAGCGACACCAGGAAATAGTTGGTGGCGTTCTTCAAGGTGCTGTTGATGGCCACAGCCCAGCAGACCAGCACGTTGCCAGCGATGGAGAGCACGGCGATGATGAGCTCCAGCACGATGTAGGTGGTTTTCATAGTGTCCATGGCGAGAGACCAGCGCCAGGAGCAGGCGCTGCTCATGGGAAGAAGGGACTTTCCACCGGACGCCCTCCCGCAGGTACCAACACGCCACGGGGCAGCCGAACGCCCATGTCGGGGCTCCCCGCGGCCCTGGGGGGCCGGAGGGGCGCGGCGAGCCCCGGGTCGCGGCCCCCCGCTGCCCGCACCGCCCGGCCCCGGCCTGGCATC
>VZRF01009374.1:1451011-1478172 GCA_013396875.1 Vireo altiloquus
GCCCCGGCACGGCTCCCCCGGCCCCGCTCCCGCTCCCCCGGCCCCGCTCCGGCACCCCCGGCCCCGGGACGGCTCCCCCCGGAGGTTTTGAGCACCGCTTTTTTCAGTTCGGAATAAAAAGTTGCACTCGCCCTCCCCAAACTCGAGGGCTCCGGATGCTGCTGCTGCTGCTCCGGGGCACCGGAGTTGCCGCACCAAAAAAAAAAAAAAAATTCGCCACCAGCAGAATGCTGACCCAAAGTAAGAGATTTCACAAAATCCTGGCAGCGCTCGGTCTGCGGATAGTGATGGCACAGCGGGGCATTTCCTGATGTAAGAAATGGCAAAATACCACGGATTAGCAAATGCCGTTACTCACAGGGCTGAAGTGGTTGAGTTTCGGTCTAAGGAGCTTAAAAAAAAATTGTACCTGATGCAATCACCAAAGAAAGGGGTTGTCTGCTCTGGTGGCTCTTAAACCAGCAGGGAAGGTGAAGATAAACATAATTTAATAACTGGTTACCTTTTCATCGCAGGTTTCATGCTTTATATTGTGTTCACCACCAAAACACAAAGCAGAGATAAAACTTCACACCACTGCTGAAGCATCCAGCAGCACTGAATAATCCAGGGTAGAAAGTGGAAAAGAATCCAAACAAATAAAGAAAATAAACCTTCCTGTAGCAAACAGAAAGTAAAAGAAATTGTCATTGATTTTTTTTTTTAAACAAAGTTGGAAACTAAATCCTGTGAAAGAGAATGCTTTCTAAGGATCCAGAGATAGAGCAAAAAACACATGGGAAAAAAATAGGATTGAAATTATTCCTGTGGGTGTAGTGCAAATGGAAACACTCCTGTTGACCAGCAATGCTTTGGGTCAGACAGATACAAAGGGGGACTCTTAATTTATATTGAACAAAGTCATTTTTATCAAGTCGGACATCTCAGGAGCAGGATGCTAAAGGCTGACAAGGATGCTGAAGGAAAGCTATGGAAATTTGATGGGGACAGAGAAGGATGTAGGAGCATCACTGCCCTTTGCCCTCCCACCAGCACCTTTGCATTTGGAATTCCAGGCACTCTGCAGTCACAGGGAAGAACCAATTCCACGATGGCATTAACTGGGAAGCCCAAAACTCCCAGGATTCAAACCTCAGTGTCTGCCTGGAAGTGCCCTGAAAGGAGCAGCAGAGTTTGAGGTGAGCTCAAGGCTCACAGCCTCAGGTCTGGCTGCTCCATCAGCACTGGCTGGATCCTGAACTTGCCCACACTGGTTTGGTTTATTTATTATTTTGGGATGAGTACAGCTTCCCTCGTGCAGAGCCTGTTATAATCATGTAAACTATCATGGAAAAGCACTTTTCCCCCCAAAGCGATGGATTTACATCAGGGTTTTTACACACATTGTTTTCCTAGCAGGAACATGTGCCAACAGCCACCTTCTGCTGCTTTACAGCACCTCAGCAAAACCAGAATTCACCTTCTGCAGTGGATACATTTCATTAGAGAAAGATCTGCTTTTGTGATCATGGGAGCACTCATTACAGGCTGAGCCCAGGGAAACTGTGGTTTATCAAGTCAGACACAGACAAACCATGATTTCAGGTTCTGATGAGTAGGTTGTTTGGACAAGGTCTCTCTGAGACAGGTAGCGAGGCACTGACTATTGTGGATTTTGCATTACACGGAGATTCATGGCTCTCCAAAGCAGCAGAGCCTGTGCCAAGGTCCAGTGGTTTATTCTGGCAGTAAATGGTGCAACTGAACTTACTCCCAACACAACTCCTGCAAGGGGAGAGCCAAGGACAAGTGTGCTCAGCTCTGTTGTACCAAACGTGGTTAAATCCTGCTGGCAGGAAGAACAGGATGAGCCCATTCCCAGATCCTGCCCTCCAGCTGTGCTCTTTGAGCTCTCTTAACATATCTGGCATGGCACACCCTGCCACGAAACACGAGCTGAACGTGCTGCTTGTGGAGCAACGACCTGAGCACTGTGAAACCCGGCAGCTCCTGGGGCCCAGGGGACCCACAGGTGAGAGGGTGCAAATTGCTGTTCTGGAATCCATAAAAGAGCAAGGAAATCACAGAACCATCGAGGTAAACACAGCCCAGAGCCTGATGGATGATGAATTCAAGAACCGGAGCGCAACAGTACCACGGCAGCACCGGAGCACTGCTGGATGCTCAGATGTCAGAGACACATGAATCACCACTACTATTATTTTCCTGGATTCCATTTCCCTCCAGGGATTCGCCTCCCAACACTCACGTAGGGAACAGCAGCAGCCCCAATCTGCTGCTTTCAAGTGCGAGAGCTGCCCCGGCTCCTTTGTTCCGAGGGAAACCGATTGAAACAGATCCCACGATGCGAGCGGCGCTGCGCTGGGAGATGGGAGCGGCACCCTGGAGCGGCCGCAGCCGCTGTCCCCGCGGCTTGGCAGGAGCCCTCCGGCCTCGTACGTGCTGTTCCTTCTGTCGCTGCGGCCCCGGGGGAGCGGAGCTGCCGCCTCGGAGGCCGAGCTCTTCCTGCAGCCCCTGTGATCTCTCCTGAGCGCGGCCTCCGAGCAGGCTCCGGCTGCAGCGAGGACTTCCCGAGCTACCTCTGCCTTCACACCTCCAGTGCTCTTGGCCCGGCCACAAAGAGCTGGAGAGGAGCCCCACGCTAACACATCCCTGCACACACACCCAGCGAGGGGCCTGGCCAGCCCACGGGACAGGGCTCTGAACACAAAGAAAAGCTCCCGAGCCGGTGAGAGCTGAGATGTTCTCCCCATTCCCGCAGCCAATTTGCCAGCTCAGACACTCCTCAGCAACCTCAACAACAATTTTTCCTCTCCGAGCCCACACAGTTAAAGAACAAGCACCGAAGTGGGAGCGTCTCTGCTGCAAAGGGACACAGATATCTTCTGGCTACCGAAAATAAAGGTGGATTCCATACAGAAAGTTCATCTGTCTTGCTGCTCCAGGCACATTTAGTGCGAGTGTCACACGTGTGAGTGCTGCAGGAGTGGGCAGAAGTGGCTCTTGGGTGGTGCCGGTGGCTTTGCAAGCAGAGGAGCTGCCATCCATCCCTTCCCACGGAGGGCAGCTCCACCCCAAAACTGCCCACGACACGGGAGACTGGGAAATCAGGGGAGACAGAGGCACTGCCACCAGCCAGGGAGAGCAGGCACTGCCTCCCGAGCCCCGCTCCCACTCCAGCCTCCACTGGTACTTCTGAGCTGTTCTGCAGGACAGCCTGTCCTGAGCTCTGAAACAAGAAAGGATTCCCGAGACACAACACAGCCCCTAAACCACGCAGCAGGTACAAAAACCGTCTTCAAAACAGCGTTGCCAGCGCCAGGCTGAACTGCTCGGTCTGCCCAAGCCAGGTGAAAGGAATGGATGTTCTTGAATAACTCGGTTATGCAGGCAGTGACACCTCTCCATGTTTATTGCCCACACTGTGCTGAGCATTAGCACGTCAAAGGCTCCTGACGAGCCCTGAATTAAATGAGGAGGAGAGGAATAGCCCAAGGTGAGGTTTGTAGCTGTAGGGCTGCAGGCATTTTGCTGGAAGAAATGGAAAGTAAAGAGTGAAATTCCAGGGAAAGCTATTTCCATACTGGAGATTTCAATCATTGGGCAAAACCCTTGGAAAACCAAACAGAAAAACGATGTTAAGATCGTAAACTGCGGATGAACAAACTTGGATTTTCCTAGTCCCCAGGGTCATTGCCAGATAATTATTGTGTATTATCCTGGAATCTCAAACCGGTGCTTTAAATTATCTGCAAGAACTCATCTCGTAACAATGTAGGTGTGCGAATTCTTTAGAAATGGTTTCATTAGAAAACAAAGAAGCCACCACAAGACTGAAAAAAAATAAACCATAAATGGTTCCACCAAAGTGGTTGAATTAAAAAGGAAGGATTTTGGATGAGCAGAGGCCAAGGTATGAGAACATCATTTTGAAGAAACTTTTCATTTCCCTCTGTGTTTGGTTTTGTGTACTCCTGGGGTGGAAAGCCAAGTGCTTCTTCCAGCAGGACTTGTGAAGCAAAGCTGCTGCTCAAGCCCCACAGTGCTGAGCCCTGCAGGGAGCTCCCAGCGAGTACTGGGCCCAGTGTCTCCCTTATGCTGGTGGAGCTGGTACAGCCAATTTCCCCGAGAAATCAATGGGAAGTGTTGTGTTTCCAGGCCAACATCAGCCCCGGAGAAGCTGGATGGGTACTGATGCCCTTTGCAATTCAAACAACCTGTGATTGCTTCGTTCAGAGCTGAGCTACTTCCTGGGCAGAACCTTCACCAGTTCAGATCCTCAGATCTTGCTGAGTGTCCTCTTCACTCCAAATCAACACCTCACAGCAAAAGGAGAAGGGATTCTGCTCCCTGCCAAGCCCTGACAGCAGGGAAATGAGTCCTCACCCCGAGCCTTTAAAGCTATTCAGGTTCATGCACAGATGTGACACTTGGAGCTCCAAATGAATGCAATGAAAGGACCTGAACGGGTGCAACACAACTGCTCTGAATATGGAATTATGCTCAAATACTAGAGAAAAGCAAGATTTAATTCAAATCCCTCAGTCGGTTTTCTCTGTGCAAGACAAGCTCATGATTTATAAATCACTGTTATTACTATTATTGAGATTATCTGTGGCTGTCAGAGGACTTAGGCAGAAACCTGTGGTGTTCCAGGTCCCAGCCAGAGCTCTGAAATCCACTTTTGATCCCCAAAAATCAGGCTCCTTTCACAGGCAGGGCCAGGCAGATCACCCAGGGGTTAAAGAGCAGCTTAGCTGTGGTGAAGGGAAACTGCAGAACACACTCAAAAATTCAAATGAGCAAATGCAGAGGCAGGAGCAACCTTCCACAGGCAGCTGCCAGCAAACACTGAATCTGCACTCCAAACATGTCTGAACCCCAATATTGTTATTCCACAGCCCCTGTTGGATTGCTCCATCACAGATGAGGTTTTTGTTTTGTTAAGGCTCCACAACCCCTGGCAAAAGTAAACCCAGTGCTGTTAAAGCCCAAGAACTTGGATGGTGTGGTTTCCATCCTTGCAAAACAGAAACCCTCTGAGCCCAGTCCTCTGAAAGCAATGTCTGATCACAGCTGAAGGGAAGAACAGGCGTGCACTATCCCCTGGTATATTATTATTATTATTATTATTATTAACCCCTCTGCAAGCCTCAGACAGAACTCTCCCTTCCCAAAAGGGCTCTCCAGGGCCTTGGCAGCACAATTGCTCTCCAGAGCTGAGCTGTGCAGAGATTATTATTTATTAATTAATTATTTTTATTCAGACAGATTCAGGTCGCCTGGACCGAACACTTTCACTCATGGCTCTCACTGGACCTGCCCTGGCTGTAGTTTAAATTTGGGCAAGGAAAATAACAGATGTTTTATAACTGAAAAAACCCAAGCAGAGTCATGGTTGCAGGAGTTTGATCCTGTTGGGAGAATGTTGGGAATGTCCTGATGAAATCGCTCACCTGGGGAGTTTCTTTGTCTCCATGATTAGAGCCTGGGAGTGGCTTCCTGTGAGAGAAAGGATGAGCTGCCTGAGGAGACAAAAGTTACAGCACATCAAGGTGGAACAAGGGTTTGGACTGCTATAAATTCTTTTTGTTTAAACCGACAGAAGTGGCAACAGGGAGCTTTGCACAGCAGGTGTGCAGCTGTCTGTGTGGAGCACAGAAGGGCATTTGCTCCCACGTTAATTCTCTCAATCTTGTTACTTTAACCAGCTTAAACTCTTGCTGAGGGGGTGAGGATGAAGCCTAGGTCATTGCTGTGTACTTAAGAGGGGACAGCAGTTCACTTTCTGAATATGTGAATAATGTTTACCCACGCTGGCATTTTACAGCTTCATTTTCTTCCTGTTATGCTCAATAAAACCAGTGACTGCCCCATCATCTGACTCTCCTGGGTGACATTTACTCCAGGGTCCTGCTCCATGCCAGTATCAAACTCTGAATAATTCTGTGAGGCTTCAGCCACCTGGTTCTGACCTTTGCAGCCCATCTGGAAGATGCCTTATTTTACTCACATTGCTTATGCTTCTCTTCCATCTGTTCTGGCTTCCATCTTTCACCAGTCAGGAAGGGAATTACTCTTTCCAGGCCAATCCATGTTCTCTGAGCATCAGGAGTCACTAAAAGCACACGGAGCCACAAAGCAGCCGTGGATCTGTCATCTCACCCCACCTACAACCACCCACAAATCATCCTGGGAAAATATTGGTCTTGGCTTTCATTTTCAGCCTCTTGCTGAACCAAATCTATCCATGGGTATCACTCACTGGCAATCTCCACAGAGAATCCTTCCCAATGAATCAAAGCACCAGGAGTGTATTCTGAAAAGAGACAGCAGAGCCTGGGAGCATCACTTAATGCCCAGCACTAAAAACCTCACCTTCCACTAGACCAGATTGCTCAGGACCCCATCCAAACTGGCCTTGAACACTTCCAGGGATGGGAGATCCTTTAGATTCTGTATTGTATGTAGGTAACTGAAACATTTCAACAAACCTCAGAAACAGAGAAAGATTTATTAGAAATATTACACAGATTTTTGCATCATACATTTTAATAATGTTAATATTTAAATATTAGCATGTCCAAATCTGCAATGCTTATTATGTACACTCTAATGTGCTCTTTGTATAAATTAGGTTACGATGTAACATCTGTACCCAACAGAGAAAGCTAAAACTGTCAGAGGTGATAATTCCATATGACAAACTCAAGCCTGGACCAACAGTCAATAAAAACATTGTGTCCAGCACTGCCCAATGGGACTTGGCACACATGCAAGTCAAAAATGGAGAGACCATCAGTTGAGAAAAAAAGTTACTTGCAGTTCAGTGAGAAGCTGGTTCTGCACCGTGTCGGTGAGCGAGCGTCGATGGCACTGGAGTTGGTACAAACCAACACAGCTGAGCATAGTAGAACTTATTGCTGGGTTTAAAAATGTCTCAATGCTCCATGCCCTGAGTCTTTTTAGGCAAAAGCCCTCTTGTGACAGGAAAATGCATAATCTCATCCCATACAGACCCTGCCTGTGATCAGATGCACAAGGCTCAGCTCTGCCAAGAGCTGGCCCCAGTCACATCCTCCCTGCTGGTACCTCCAGCACAGCAGGAGGAGGGAGGTATGAACAAACCAACGAGCCCAGGCTGGTGTGGTCATTGCCAAGGAAGGGGGAAAGTTAGGGAAGGAAAAAGGTAGATTTTTGAAGAGTTCCAGGCCAGGAATCAAACTGGGATGAACCAATCATTCTGCCTGTGTGCACTTGGTCCGGACAAAAAGCTCGCACAGAACTCGTTGCATGTACAAAACAAGAGAGAAAACCTGAAAAAACCAACTTCAAATCACAAAAAGAAAACTGCCAAAACTCAAAGGGACCCTGCATAAGCCCAAAATCCCTCTGCTTAGCACAGCTGCCTTGCTGCAGTGCAGGAAGAACTGGGAAGTCTCTGTCCCCTTTGCATTGCCACAACTGTCACCAGCACGGGAAGGGGAGCCTGGCAAAGGCAGCAAACTCTGTGCTGTGTCCTCTCCTCACCTTCTGAGACCTCCCCAGGCTGCACTCTTAGGAGGAATGCCCCTCAATCCACATGGACTCTCCGATGTCCTTTGCTGTCACAGAGGCCCAGCTGTGTCTGTCCCCTGTCCCTCTCCTCACACGCCAGGCTCTCCCTCAGTCTCACCAGGAACTTTCTGAAACAGCTCCTCAGCCCTTCTAGAAAACCTTCTCACAGGGCTGACTCTGGGCTCGCTCCTCACACCTCTGTACCTTCCCAAGCCATGAAACAATTTGTACCTTCTCCGTCTCACCCGAAATTCCAGGAGCCAGACTCCCTCACTTGAATCTCCCTTCCTCTCTGACACTACAGCACCACAGTCACACGCTGCCATATCCCTCCATGTCACTGAAACTCCTTTCCTAAGCATTCTTCTCACCTACTCATCCCAAATCAGCTCTTTGGCTCCTGCAGACTCCCCAGGTACACCCAGAGGCAGGTGCAGGTGGTGCCTAGAAGCAACAATTCAGGGAGCAAGGGAAGAGATTTATCTGCCTGCACACCAGGGAAAGATCCACTACTCCTAAAAGGCAAAGTCAGAAAGGATTTAGGCAGTTTAGGCAAACCTACTGCTCAACACCATCCTTGTCATATCATCACATCCAGGACATTTTCAGAGAATTCTCAGAACTTCTATAAAGACTATCCATATACCCCCTTTTGCTTAACTTAATTAAATTCCCTAACTTTAAAGGCAGCTTGAACTTTAATTTCACAGCTCCAGACCGAGATGTCTTACAAGGGCTTGTAGTGTCTCTGAAAACCAGGACAGTCTGCAGCATCTTGAGGAAAATAAATTTAAATTCATATTGAAACTTTAAGGCAGCGTGAAAAAAATAGTAACAACCTGTGAAAATCCAGGTCTAGAAATGTAACTGTGCAGGGTTTAAAAGGAAGAACCACCCCTCCAATATTATAACAGTTAAATGAACAAATAAACAATATCCTTAATTTAAAAAATAATCTGGAAAACCATCTCTCAAAGTATCAGCTTTTCAAAATGAGATGTTTTGCAGGTTTGAGGACAGAACAGTAACACTGAAGAAAAGGTAAAACTGAGCATCTTCTTTCCTACTACAACTCTGTCTTCTAAGCCCTAGCTAAGTAAAAAATTTAGGAATATACCACTTGAATTGGGTAGAATTAGAAGCTGCAAAGAGATGACAGAAACATTGCTCTGCACCAATCATTTGGGAAAAAAAAGCTGCTGGAGCCCACAGAATGGTCTGTAAGGGTAAAGTGAGCCTTGGAGAGACAGAGCAGGGTCAGAAGAGCCCTGGGAGCAGAGGATGCTGACACAGGAGGTAACACAGAGCCAGGGACACTGAACCACACTGGACACCCTTCCAGTGACCACAGGGTTAAGATTCTCTTGTTTTACATAATTTACTCTGACTTTGAGATGTTTACCAGACACTGGGAATTAAAAGTGTTTTTCTCATCCCTGCAAGTGCTTGATCCAAAGCCCACTGAGGAATATGGAATTTTCTGTGCTGACTTCACTACAGCTTTGAACCACAGCCTGTTGGGGAGAATTGGGATCCCTGCCAAGGGACACCTCCAGGGAAAAGAGCTGCTGCATCCACGAGGCAATGGAGCTCTGTAGTGTAAGAGCCTCGAGGAACTCTGCTCAGCAGAATTTTCATCTTCCATCTTATCCTGTATTTGAGAACACAGACAGCAACCCATTCTGGGTTCTCTATGGACAGCAGGGTGTGCTGAGAAATCCTGGAGAGTGAATTCCATCTAGAAAGGACTCCCCTGCAAGGAGCTGCCTGTGGCAGCATTCCCAGCTGCTTTCTCACAGCACAGGATGACACCCAGCATGCAGGGGCACTGTCAGTCCATTCCCCTGCCCATTTTTATCACACAGCCTCTCCAAGGACTGGAATTGGACTTTCCCAGAGGCAATGGATTAGAATATTTTTCAGACTAAAACCAAGAGCAACTGATGATTTTCTCCTCCTGCAGAACAGGCACACACTGCCTTCCTCCAGCATCCTCTCTGTTCAATGCACTCCCTGGCCCTGGGCTCTACCATCTCTTCCTGAATCCTGTATTTTGCTGTAAGAAAGCCAAAGTCTGAAATACGTTGTTTATTAATAAAATAGCATTACAAAGTAAAATCAAATCAAACAACAAAGCACTATGGGGAAGCCAGAGGCTGAGATCAGCCACCTGCAAAGCCCCTGAAAGCCTGAAACCAATTTTGTTCTGTGAAAATCTCTCATTTCCATTTCATGAGCTTTTTTCCAGGAGGTAGGAGCAGTGAGGACTAGTGTCTTCTGAAAGAGAGAAATGATCCCCAGCTCCCTGGGACTAATGTCCACAAAGCATCAGAGTTAAACACACTAACTGAACACCAACTTTCTCCTACCAGCACGCCCTAAAACAGCCAGGCAGCCTTCACACACTCTCCCAGCCCTGCTCCTAGAACAAACCCAGTAGCCTGTTGGATCCTGCCATCCTTGGAGACAAACACAAAAATTAACTTCATCAGGTGAAATAAGAGAAACAGACTAATGGACATTTAAGAGTGTCTATCAGACATTCTCCTAAGAGTATTTCTGAGGTGGGAAGCCACTCTCTGGCGCCTGATTTCAGAGACACAGAGACAGGTTCCAGTTATGCTGTTTGTAATTTGTGGAGTGAAGTTGCAGCTTTTGCTGGTACTGATATATGACTGTGTTCCTTTACAGGATAACATCATTTCCAAGCATGTAGCAGTGCCCTGTGGATTGTATTTCACAGCCCAGGGCAGAGGCTGTCTCCAGATTCCTGCCTCTAGGCACCAATGACATAGCTGTGCTGACCAGACAGGAGCAATACAGAAGGAAGAAGTTACTCCACTCACTCCACAAAAAATATGAGATGTCACTGTACTGCTCACCTGATTAGTGGCACCTTCCAAACTAAAGCTATTAAATTGCACTTGCAATGTTCCTGTGACAACTGTGCCTGCACAGTCAGCCGGGAAACTGAGCTCTGGCTTCCCGGAGTAATCAAGTAATGAAGTTGGAGTAGTAAACCTATTTTTCCTCACAGAGATTATTTCTGTTTGAGCTGAAATGAAGTCCCAGCACCTAACAGGATCTTTTAGAGTTATTTCACTAACTGGTGATGAACAGAGGGTGGTTTCTGAGTTACAAATGATCCTGTTACCATCCTGCTGGTTATAGTATGAGTAAATTAGTGCAGTTATTGGGTGAGATGAGTGAGTGTAACTCAGGTTAAGGTTCTACAACTTAAGTGCATCTGTCGAGGTGTTTTTTATAAAATACATGGAGGCAGGAAAACAACATGTACTTGGGATGAGTTAAGCATGTTTTGGCAAGAAGAGCATTTTTGTGAGCTTTCCTATTAATATTAATCTCCCAGCCTCCTTTGAGTGCCAGCATAGTCCACATTGACTTAAAACTTCATTGTGTAGCAGGTCTCCTGTTGAGGCAAACGTTGTTAGCCCAAGGGATCCTCTTCAGAAACATCCCACGTGTGCTTGAAAACGCTTTGCAATTTCCATGTGGGAATAAACTTACCAATGGATTTGGTTTGCAAAGATGGACAACAGGGAGTTATTTGGTTGCAGTCCCAGATGGAATCAAAACTACAGAAGAGCTTCCTTTCACACTAAGAGCTTAGGTTGGTTGTGGAAGAGGAGCGAGCAGGTTTTTAAAGTGATCGAGTGCGTCTGTAGCATTCTTTGTTCTCTTCCCCACTTCTGTCCAGCTCTTGCTCTGCAGCTCAGGTCTCGAAGTACTTGTAAATCTGGGCCACATACTGCATCACACTCTGCCAGTCGGGCCGGTCCGTGTACATCATCTCGCTGAGCTCCTGCACAGACACAGCACCAAGGTCAGGCAGCCCCAGCACAGCTCCTCTGGGCAGCTGAGCCCACTGAGCACCTCTGCTTCCACTCCAGAGCCCCTTAAAGCCACGTACTTAAAGGGCCATTGGAATGATCCACTGGCCAAGTGCAATTCTGAAATTTGTTAATGCATTCTACAGTCGAAAAGATTTCTTCCATCTGCAAAGGTCAGCTCTCTATATAACTTTATTTAAGTTGCTGCTTCTTTGCTTCTGTATCTAGCTCATGAACCCCATAATAGTTTTCCCTTCATATTAAACTTCTCTCTCCCTTATCATATAGTTAATTTTGGAAAAGGTTTTTTAAACAGTTTAACAAACAAATTATCTTTCTGTTTCTTAAAGCACTAAAACAAAAGGCAACAAAATGGTGTTAACAGGCAAGTCTGTCCATAAAACTATAATAATCTGGAGCTGCCATCCAAGAGAAGGACATAATCCATACCCTCATTTCAATACTGGATGACCTTCAGCAGTTCCTTTAAATTATATTAATTCTGTGATTCTACAAATTCCTTCTGAAAGTTCTCCTAACACTGTGAACTTCCTGATGGTGGTGCAGCCTTCCCCCAGCACTGTGTGACACTTTGAGTGCAAGGTCACTGACTGGCCACATGGCAACAAGGAAAGGTGTTGGAATGGTGTGTGCAGCAAATGTTGTTCCCTTGCTAAAAGGTTACTCACCAGGCTGGGTTTGATGCCCACACTTTCAGCAGCTTGAAATGCCAACAGCAGATTTCTCTTCTGTAGAAATAAAAGTCCAAAAGGATTAATATCAAAGCACTATTCCTGAATCTTTCCTGGCATTTGGTTCATCGGTAAGTTTAAATGAGCAGGTGTATTTGGAAACTACACCGCTGGATTCCATACTTGCATACAGACTCTTTTTTGGATTAGTCAGGCACACTCACAAGTTGTCTTTGAATAGCTCATCGACTTCTGCCTGAGTGACACCCTCTGTTTTTGACAAAGAGGTTGTTGTGAAACTGGTTACAACTGGGAAAAAATCCACTGAAATTGTCTTTACTACGAGTGAAAGGTTTCTGCAGAGGTGTTAACTAATACAGGGTATTCCTGTACAAAATACAATTCCTAGTGTAATAGATACTGTGTTTATTTGCAGCACTCGCTGGACTCAGCCACCTTGTCCCTGCAGTCCCTGCAGTCCTCTCTGGGAGCTCACTGTTGGTTTCCTTCCCCTTTTCACTCATTCTGTTCGCTGTGAATTCTGCAAATGTACAACACAACTTACTTTGTCCTGGCTGTTGAGCTCCTGGTAAGGAATATGTGCAGGCAAGTATGTGTGCAGGAGAGCACAGAAGGCCAGCCCATCACTCCAGCTGCTGCTGAAGTTGGTAATATCAATATTCTGTAAGAGAAAACATGAGCCATCCTTGAACAGTGCTACACAACAAAAAAAGTTCTCCAAACAATAGTTTTTATGCAGCCATGGAACAAAAACCCCAAAGCTGAGCTAGAAATATCTGGGTGACACACTCCCACCACTGCCAGCTCCAAAAGGAGGGAGGTGAAAAAGAAACACTTGGCAAGAAATAGTCTAATAGAACTGGGAGTTTATATGGACAAAAATTTCTTCCTTCTCTTGTTTCTAGACCCCTGGATTGTTCTTTGCCAGCCACATCTCTTACTACAAAGCTGCACTCAGGTGCACAGAGCAAGCACCTGCTCATGGCAGCTGAGGTCCAGAACCATGGGGGTTACAGTGACTACAGAAACAGAAAATGGCATTTTTAAAGTCAGCCCATCTGCAGAGAACTCCCCTAAAATACAAGATTTCTGGGGATACAGAGTGCACTCAGGGCTCTTCCCTGGGATGCTCTCACAGGGCACAGCTGCAGTTAAAACAGGCCCAGTCCTGCTCCTGTGAACAAGGTGACCTTTCTGATGCTCCTGTCTGCACTGACTGGCCACACCAGCACACTGAGCAATTCCCATGGCTAAGGCTGGCTGCTGTAGTAGCAGCTGTAGTCCCAAATGCCAGCTAAAAACAGAACAGTGAACTGATACAGCTCAGAAGAGCAAGAGCTGCGGGAGCAGGGAGGCTCAGGGACACGATGGAGCTGCACCATCTCCCACACCACAGCAGGTGTGCAGACACCTCCAACCCTTCTCAGCAGCCACATCCTCCTGTGTGCTCAGCTTCAGTTCACACTGCCTGCTCCTTCATTCTCTTTATTTAGCTATTTCCTGCTTTCTTTCAAGACTCCCCCAAAGACGAGGCTTTTACTGCATCTCTCGTACAACAGCTGATACAGACACACTAAAACTCAGACAGAAATTATTTCAGTATGTGCTCCTTGCTTCTGATGCCTCCCTGATTAGTTGTCCAACCTGGATTTGGTCCAGTCAGACAGGATTTCAAACTAGTAATAAATGTCCATGACCAAACATGACTCAAATTGAAGCAGTACAGAATATTTCAGGTTAAAATACTCTGGCTGTAATAAATCTACAGCTCTAATGGCCTCAGAAAGCAGCTGACACCCCCACACTGCACCAGCCACCACGTTGTACTGGGCTCTGTTAACATCTGTCAGTGGAGATAATACAAAAATGAGGCACTGGCTGAACACCATCACAAGAAAAAAAACCTAATTTGCTCTGAAAGCTGCCTTGGCACTGCCTATTCCATGAAGTTGCACCATGGAAGTCCAACTTTGTGTGTAGGGAATTGGCTGAGCTGGATTATTCTTTCTTGAAGTTTCAGACAAACAAGTTCCTTTCTATTTATCAATCTGCAGTTAGTGGGAAAGGACTGACTGCCAAGTTACAGAAGTGTTTTTACTGAAGCCAATATGTTTTATCAGCAAATAGCCTATCATCAAATGCCAATATTCTCATTTTATATTGTAGGATAGAAATGGAAAATGGAGGTTGTTCCTCCCCTCTGCCAAAGGCCATGGAAACAGGAACAAACAGATTCTTAGTTAAGCAACAGGACTAGACAGAAAGGCAAGGCTTGTTTGTGTGGGAACATTATATCTATCCTTATTTTCATGATGCTATTAGGAGACATGTGAGATACTAAACTGCTCCTTCACAGTGTTTTACTACCCCAGCGTCAGTTTAATAATTTTACTTACCTTTGTAATTTTAAATACACCTAAAACTCTTCTCCTCTTCCCAAATCATAGTATTGACAGATAAAAAGTGCTAATGTCTACAACAATCAGAACTAGATCCAAAAATCCTCACCTCCCCAACCACAGTGCACAGACAGTCATCCTCGGTAACTTTTGGATCTAAGTCTTACAAACAAGCAAAAGTTTGAGGATGAGGTTCTGCCAACCACATTTGAACCACAGATGAAATCTGCTACCAAGTGGTTTGCCACAATCAACAGCCAAAACGAACTCAAATCTGAATTTTTGTCCTAAATGCAAACCCAAAACGAACATTCAAAGGTTCAGCCCAACAGTTCAATTCACAGTACAACAAAAATTACCTCGGCATACTCAAGCCCACTTAGTTCCATTTTCACATCTCACAAGAATCAATGAATTTTGGGGTTTTTTTCTCTAAACAAAGGCATTTCCATTTCATACACTGTATAAACCCCTCTACCTGGCCCTTCATCTTGGCTTCTGTGCTAAGATCCTTTTCAGTTTAGGATATAAGAACATGGTAAATGAAAAGCAATCTGTGTTTTGCTACACTGCATCTTTATTTGTAATACCTCCCCACTCCACCACACCAAGAGGAATTAAGTCAAAACAGAGACAACTCTGATTTCTCGGAAGATCTTTGGCTCCCCTGAAGCCATTTAAAAAAAAAAAAAGGAAAACAATTTAGGGAATGAACACCTCGGAAACTATTCCCTTCTCTTGATTACTTTGGCAGCAGAATCCGTCTCAGTCTTGCTGCCACACCTCTCTCCCTATTCCTCAAGACACAGTCCCTGAATATATGGGAGCTATTTGTGTCCATGCTGGTTGTTAATGCAAAATTCCAGGCTGCAGGAGGGTGATTTCTGTGCTCACAGCAGATCCCCCACCCCGAGCTCTGAAAAACTGCACGTGGCTTCTCATGAGACACCTAGAAAGGATGGCACCCCTCAGGAGGAAGGTGAACCATCAGAATGAGTGCAGGGAGAAATGGGAAAACAGAGTAGGGATTCAGATCCAACTGAGTTGTGGCATTCACCAAGAAAAGGGGAAAAATTTGCTGTCATAAGGCCACAGTACATCCTGTGGTCACTGGTAGCCCAGGGTCTGTCCTCAGCACTCCTGCAGTGCCACCCATCAGTGAAAACACTGAATTCTCTTCAAGCTCACGAGTGAACTCCTCTATGTGCACTGGGAATGTTCAGAGACTGGGGTCTGGGAGCACACCAGGGAGCACAGCTATCCAAGTACCAAAGTGCCCCAGTACGGTTTGTTTCTGTGAACATTAAATAAAATTTTAAAAAGAAACATCCAGGCGATGTTATTTAGATAACAAATGTACAGTCTAGGATATTAGTGTCAGGTCAAGCCTAAAAGACACAAAACACCTGGAAGTGATTGACCTTAGCCCCCCATCCCAGGAACAGGACCTTTGCCTGCAGATAACAGAGCCCTCAGAGAGCCATGGTAAAGACACCCAGGGAAATTTGTGTGATCTGTTCTCACTAAAAACAATTCCTTGTTTGTCTGAGGAAAAAACCACCACCCCATTAGATTTCACTTGATCTTTGACTCCAAGCAAAAAGCAACAATGACATCATGCACTCTTCATTACAGTCTGAGTACGTTAAAATCCTGATACAAGATATTCCCACTATGCACACGTTACTGTGCCCACAGCAATGGCTCTCTGAGTCATAATATTCTCCCTGAGACCCAGAATTATCAATTATAGACATGAATCAGCTTGAAGCTAGCCTGGAACGCTGTGGAAGAAAGCCTGCAAGAAATATGACCTGAGCATCATTATTCCCACCCTTCCCTCAGCATCCAACATCCCCTCCTGCCTCTCCCAAGTCTCTGCTATGGAGTGGCACACCAGGAACCTACCAGGGTGGCTGATCATGGAGGTGCAGCCCATGCAGAACATAAACTTAAATACTTTAAAATAAATATATAGATTAAATAAAAGGGAATTGCCTTGTTTTTAATAGCAGCTCTCCCTCAAGTGGCTCAGCTTCCTGCTGTCCCTCCAGCTCATCACTACCCAGACCCCCACAGCTCTTCTTGAACAGCTCAGTATTTTTAAGTGGATATATTTAAACACATGTCTGAACAGAAGCCACAGCTCTGCACATCTTAACTCTGACCTTTCTAATGCAAAATGGATCAAGGTACCTTGAAAGGCAACTTCCAAAGAGGACCCAAACCTACCCATGTTTAACAACAGCTGCATGAAACTGCAGATCTAATTTGATTTATTTCACCCTCTAACTGGCTGGGGCCAGGTTAACAGGGTTCAGCCAAAGAGGTTCTATTCATAGGAATCTTCAGGCTCTGAGTGGGGAAGTTCCTAGGAAGCAACATGAGGGAAAGAAGGCTCCTTTTAGCATGACTGAGCCTTCTGAACAAACAAAACACTCCAGTTCATCTGAAATGCTCCAGCAAAGATATGAAACATCTGGGCAATCTACTGGAAATATGGGTGAACGAGAAGTGTGGTCAGGTCCAGTTAACAGGGATGAAAGGCATGAATGCCTGAAATTAAAGGCTGCCTGGATTCTTCTGTAATTGCAGGGTGAACCCAGATGACAACTGCACGCAGCCATTCTCCATGGGGAGCTGCAAGTCTAAAGTGATTTGTGTATCACATCGAGTCCATCTACAGCCAGGAACCTCTCTGAATTCTCTCACCAATCTTCTTCTTTTAAATGGAACACAGAATAAAGTAATGCCTTTTGATTAAAAGAAATCAAACCAGCAATGCTGTGCATTGTATGGAGATTAAGTGGGTAGCCAAGACTGGGAAGGAAGCCAGGTGACCTCCTATCCTCCAGGCTGTATTAATATCCCTGGCTCAAATGGTTCAGGCAACTGCAGCCTCCAGAAGAATTGCTTTAAATTTCTTTGAAACTTTGTGCTTCTATCCCATAATCCATATTTCTAATGCTTCTCTCAGCATGTCAGCAAGCCATGCATCTTATCGCTGATTACACATGCATGGAACAACAGAGCTCAGATCACAAAATGCTCTCTGAAAATGCAGTTAAATCGTGTAGTAACAGCACTATGAACTGAAAAGGAACTGATGCCAGCTCTTTAAAAGTCATGCCATTTACTTCATGTTTTTTTAATAAAGAATCCCTGCTTCCCATCACATTTCTAGGTTCTGTCTGCTCCTTTCTCCACTGCTGCCACAGGTGCTGCTTTGGGTTCACCATTCATCATTTGCTTCAGTAAATGTGAGTTAATGAGTTCTTTAGCAAAGACAAGATATTAGAGGATTTATGGCTGTATTTTTTTTTTTTGCAGAAGCATCAAACATCAATTTGCTACAGAATTCATACAGAGCAGAGACATTTAAATAGAGGAAATTTAAAAAGGATATTATGCATCCTACACAAAGATGTTTCAGCTCCCAACTATTTCAGTCTCAAAAGCCAGAGAAGACACCAAAAAGTCAGGCAGATCCATTTTTTTCCTATTAACTTTCCCACCTGAGCCAGACAGGCAAGAATAGGTGGAATGATGCTCTCTAAAATTCTGTGTTTAAAACAAGTTCATCTGGACAGGAGTTGTCCTACAGACATCATTCAGAGTAAATTGTTAAGCCATTCTAAAATGAACTGTGCTCCCTTCAAAGTCAGCTCTTTTTTCCTGTGGTTTAGGGCCTCTCTAAGGTAGCTTAGTTCTGTTATTGTGGTTACAAGAGAGAGGTGGTGCTGAAACAGCTGAAATGTTCATGAGAATAAAAAATGAAAGTGGCATCAAATGGGAGACAGTTAAGGTAACAGTGATAAAGTAATTATGGAACCTCCCATTTCCTTTGCTTGCAAGGCAAGATCCTGCTGACACTGAAACCATCCCTGCAAGCATACAGCGAGTAACCAACCTGCCTAGGGATCCAAACAGCCTCTATGTGTGCCTTCACGTCTATTGCTCCTTTCTAGCTGCATTTTTAGATATAAAGAGTGACTTTTTATCATGAAAACGAGTTCTAGTGAACAAGGGCTGAGGATAGCTGCTGGCACAGTGTATAACACCCAGGAGATGCATTTGAACCTTTCCTAGCAAATAATGTGAGTTGGTTTGCATGTAAATAAGCCCACGACAACATCCTCATTACTAATCTTCAGTGAGACCTTTGAAATAGGTGACTTCTAGTAAAGTTTCAGAGGTTTGTACATACTCCTCAGTTTGGGTCTTGATTCATTGCTTTGCACAAGAGAGAAAACGTATAAAACTGAGTTTACAGGGAGCTGCCTGTTTGTTACACAAACACACAGGACCAAATGAGAGCTGGCCTAAGCAGAAGCAATTTTATGAATGTGTCTGGGTCATTTCAGAGATGAAGTAATGGTGACAAAAGATATTTATCAACAGTCACTGGTATTTCTGTAATTTCCACCACTCACATTCCGTGAGAAGGCAGAGCAAGAGCCAGTTCTGTCTGGAGAGGCAGAGGTGGATTACACAGCAAGACCAGGGACTACACAGTTCTCCCTCTTGAAATAATCCCATTAGATATTGGTGGGTTCTGGGCTTTGCTCTGCATGTCTCTTGTGCTCTTCAGCCCAAATGACCCTTGTTGTGCTCATTTGCTGAAAGGCAGCTCCCTGCTTGCCACACAACTGCCACCTCCTTCAGTTTTCTCATCAGCTCCTACAAATGACACCAGAGCCTAATGCCACAGAGAAGAAACAAACTGGGCTGTGTCCCTTCATTCCCAGGGCTGCAGCAGTGAAGATGCAGCAGCACAGCCCCGAGGACCACACAGATACTCTGGGGAGGAGGGGAGGGAGAGAGGGGGGCAGGAATCAGCTCCATTCCGTGTCCAAGACAGCAGCACAGTTACTTCCTGCCCGGAGCCCTGGTGCAGAATTGCTAATGACCACACTGGCTGCTCCCACAGCTCTTTCTAATTATCTGTATTGAGAATTCAGAGATTAGGCATGTCCTGGAATTCCAGGGCGGAGAGGCAGGCTGCAGACTGCAGCAGGCTCAGGGTAGAGGATGGAAACAAGGTGGGGAGAGGTCCCACCAGTAAAGGTTACTGGTGGACCAGCAGCAAGGCCCAGCTGTCTGCCAGTTAAATTCCCAGTTTGGAGCTGCTCCAGCTGGTGACCAATCAATTCAGTGTTTTCAGCGATTGTCAGTGCATCCAGGCAACACAAGGGAAGCGTCTTGGACTTTGGGATGGACAGAATGTAAATGCTATTTTTAAAATTACCCAGCAGGATAGAAGGTTATGCATGAGAGAGCTGCATTTATTCTATCCCTCCAACCAAGAGACTTGTATTTGTTTACAGGACAAAGCCCTCTCTGTGAAAAAAGGTAGAGCTTGGCTCAAGTTATTTGGCTGCTGTGGGGAAGCACGTTTGTGCACTGGCATCATTGAGAAGGGGGTTTGCACGTTGGTCATCAACCTGGTTATTCCCAACATGCCAAGATTTGGCTGCTGCATTTTAATTCCAGACACCAACGCTGGGTCCAGCTGGGACATACAGAGAAACTGCATGTATGCATCCAGCCATAAGTATTTTTATTTAGGAAAATAACACTTTTTTTTTTGCTTGCTCAGCAACCTCTGGCCAGCAGCCTCTGATTCTGGTAAAAAATTGGGACTATCTTGACATTTTCAGCCTGTATTTTCATGAATTAAAATCTCTCAAGATTGCTCTTTTTATCAGAGCATCTTTCCAAATATTACTGAAGTTTACAACAAATTATGTGGTTCTATGACCTATATTTTAACTGCTAGGAAGATCAAGGCAATGCTATAATGCAAGATTACCAAGGTCACAAAGATGGTCCATAGGAGACTTGGGAGCAGAATTCCTCACCAATGTATTGTCGATTTTTATTCAAACACAGGAAAATCGCTCCTATCTCAAGAGCTATTAGCAAAACTCCTTTCAACTCTTTGTACAGATAGAAAAAGTCAACATCCTCCTCTTCATCAAAGATCAAAGAAACACAGAGAGACAAAAATTTCATCCACTTCTCAGAAGCTCACAGAATATACCAACAACTTCCTGGGGAAAACCCGTTCCTCGCATATCCTGCTTCTAAACGTCAAACACAGAGCTCTGTGAGCTTGTGCAGCCTCTCAGGACAGAAGGGCTGGCTCTGGCACTCGAGGGGAAGTGTCACTGCTCACCAGAGCAAATGAGGTTGTGTCACTGCTGTGACTCAATGCATTTTCCTGCTGCCTCAGCAGGCTCTGATCTCGGGCACACAGGTTGGAGTGGCACAAGGGAAATCGCCCCAGCCCTGCCCAGAACAGAGACTCTGCCATGAGCTCAGAGTGAATGGATGGCTGCCATGCAAATCTGGAGGGGTTCTGTGCAGTGTTTTTCTTCACCCACATCACAGAGCCCAGGAGTTGTTTGTTTTGCTGATAGTGTTCACAAGACCACAGTGCTGCGGGAATTCCACAGCTGGGATTCTCAAGGCTCTAAAACTAAGCTCCATTATATTGGTGTCAAAGGGTGTTTGAGCAAGGAATTACATTCTGACCAGGTTCAGGGGGTTGACCCTGGGTTTTGTCCCACTCAGCTCTAATTCTGGTGAAGAATCAACTTTGCTGGAATTGCCACCTGAGCACCAACCCTGAGGACTGTGGTTGCATTTACATTTTTTTTGTACATATATTTCTATTATTTACACAGTTTTGTTCACTCCCTGCAGTCCAAGATGATGCCTGTGAGGCAGAATGCTCAGCTAACAGTTAGAAAAGATTAATGCTTAAGTAGACAGAGAATGTCAACTCCTCACACTAACAACGTACAAAGAAGTTACAGACTTTTTGTTTCTAAATATAACCCTTATTTTCCAGAATAAGGAAGAAATCTTCAAACGTGGACTTGCTGAAGTACAACTGGCCATGAAGGAGCTTTGGGATCTCCTATGAAGCAGGTCCTCACAAAGTGCAGCCCCAGGAATGCACCTGCTTGATGCATCAGCAGCCCAAAAATTGCCATCCTGGCTGTGTGACCCAGCAGAGTCCATCTCCCAAAGGAGAATGGTCCCATGACCACCTGACCAAAGGGAATACGTTGTGTCCATCTTTGTGCATCTTTGGGTCACACTTAATCTGTGCTGGATCTCATCCAGCCAGCAAACCAGGCAAAAAAAGCAGCAGAAAAAGCAGGGGCTAACAATATGGAATAGGGCTTGAGAACAAGGAGGGTTTGGAGGAAATACTGCCTAGCATAAAAAGGAAAGGAATGTGAATTCCTGTGAGAAAAAGAAAGCCACAAATTGGTAAACAAAAAGCTGGTATTAGTCTTAGTTTAAACTGAACACAAAAGGATAAAGAGCTTTATATTACATCCATTGCCAAACCACCAGCCCAGCAGCCTCTTGCTATCATTACTTGACAACCAGCAAATGCTGCAACAGCTTTATTTTCCTCCCTAAGCTTCTGTATCTCTGCTCCATGAAGAGCTGCCTTGATCCCTGGCTGGGGCATTGGCACTGCCATAGGAAGGTGATACAATGCAATGGCCTGAAAGCACAGCTCAAGAATACAAGAAACACAAACACCTCCAGAGGTACAGCTGCCATTTCCCTTTAACAGTTCCAGGACACTCCTTGTCTCCTATTTAGCATTTTTCTACCTAAAACCACCACACAGCTTTACTGTAAGAGATGGTGGATCCCAAATAGGTCCTGTTAAACCAAACATAACTTTGAACAAAAGAATAACCACGAATATGCACTGGAGGAAAGAGCCAATCTCAGATCCTCTTTTCCTCTGTGCCACAGGAAGGGTGTGTAGTGGTTCGAAAGAGCATGAAAATAGTTCTTTTAAGCAAACCATATTCATTAACATGGTAGCAATTCCTTCCCTTCCGGAGAGTGTGTGTGGCAGAAACAATAATTCTCAATTCTAATGATCATGGGTTAAGTGCCTCTTAAAGTTCTGTGTTTTCACAATACATCTGTGAATAGCAATAGACTTTAATCTAGAGAGGCTTGGCCCCTTGACAAATGGTCTCCACAGAGAGCAGAGAGAATCAGGGCACTTAAATGACACCACAGTCACTAATGACATGATTAGGGAAGGTGATAATGCAACAAGAATGACTCTCAGCAGCTTCCAGGAGTTCCAGCTCACAGGAACTGAGCCTGTTAGAAAAGAGGCACCCAATTCCAACTTGACGCTGCTGCTAGGATGTATCATCTTTTTAAATAGATGAAAATAAACCCTCAAGACAACAGAGAAAAAGCTATTTTAACACAAATAGCTCACTCTCAGCAGGCTTTGTGGTTTAAAGGACTTGTGGTAAATGAGTTTCAGAGCCACAAAAGCATTTCTCAAGCCTGGTCACCTCATGGCCCTACATTACACACCATGATGTCAACGAACCCAGAGAGGCAAAAGGAACAAACAGCCTGTGCATGGCTGGAAAAGAGAGCCTGTGCCAGTGCACAGTTCCTATAGGGAACCATACATTAAATTCCTTTTTCTAAGGTGGATATTTTCCACCAGGAAGTTTTGCACAAAGACACTGAGCCCAAAGCTTGATTTCACCACAATTCTTGTTACTACTGAGACTTCTTTAGCATGTCCCCTGCATAGTTATTCAGAATCAATGGCCAAAATGCCAGATAACATTCATCTGGGCACCAAAACATGACAATTGAAATAATATGATCGATCATGCCAGAGTTTATGCAATCCCACTTTCACATTCTTTTCTCCTAGTCATTAAATTGAATTTCCACTTTATTTTCACTCTAGTGATTTTGTTTTCATGCTCCCAATACTCTTTCTCCTTAGTATGCATAACTTTTTGATACCAAATCTCTGTTTAAGTAAGGATCTTAGCATTGACATAGCCAATTACAGAAACATAGATGCTTTCATGTTTCCCGAGTTACTGTAAACTCATGCAATTTCTTTTTTTAAAAAGCAAACAAAACCCTGCAGGCCACTACTAATTTGTGTTGCACTTCTCCCAAGTCACCCCAGTGTCCCTGGTTTGTTTTATGAGATTGCCTCCTGGGGAACACACTGAAGCTCAAAGCCAAGGAATGTTCCCACTGAAGTCCAGGCTGGACTTGATCTTAAACTAAATTAAACTAAGTTATTCTATATTTGCCAGGAGCAGGATGACAAATTTCTATCTACAGCGTAAGTTTTGTGTGAATTAAGGCATTTAAAAAGTGGAGTCTTGTGTGCTGGTGCCTAGGTCTCATCCCCAGACACGTTCCTAGGTCACTAATTCAGCTTTCCTCAGGGAATGTGGGACATGGGGAATAGCTTCTACCGAGAGTATCAGTTATTCTAACCCATTTTGCTCATATTGCTTAATGAAATCATAATTTAAACAGAAAGGAATCCCCCTCTTCTTCCCCAGCTCAGATGAGGAACTGCTACCACACATTTTGCCACCAAAAACAGAAGTTAGGCAGCCAAGCCAGTTTTTAATGCTCTCATTCTACTGTGTCATGGGGCTGAAAAGAGTTTGCATCCAAACTTCTCCCTGGTTCTGGGCTTCACATGAGGAATTACACGACAGATTATCCTGGAATTTGCACAGATGATGCCTCACAGACAGGGGTGTTATCTCTGGAAAAGAAGCCATGCACGTCATCAGGGCTCTGCTCTGCGGAGTTCATTACCTCATCCCACCCTTGCAGTGGCTGAGGCAGGAAGGAGGATGACGTTCTTTACTCCACTTCTTGTAAGCAAGAATGATAAAAACTCCCTGTGGAGCTTAACATCAGCCTAATCATGGGAGTGCAAGGGTCTGGGAAAAGCAAGTTCACGATGAGTTAGTGAATGCACAGCAAAGAGTGCAATGGGAATGAGAAGCTGAGGAAGAATGTCCAAGAGAGGATCCCTCTAAACAAAGCAGTGAAGGGAGAGAGGCAAAACTCTCACCATCAATCAATACTGTGATTGTGCTTTGGTTCTTCTGACTTTAATATCTACCCTGAGATGTCACACAGGCCTCTATATCTGCAAAGCCACATAATTACTGCTAAAGTCAATTATTTCTAATTGACTAAATTAATTTAGTCAAACTTGGGTGTAAATCAGAGAAAGAAACCTACAGGCTGGTGCTCAGAGAACACTTCTGACAATGAAGTCATCAGAGTTAGATTGTTTTAAGAGAGTGGAGGAAGCTCACCCCAGGTGCCATTTCAAACAAGAAAGGGCAACACTGCCAGGAGAAAGTGTTACTTGAGAGAAGGGTTTGCTGGCTTAACAGAAGTTAGACTTGGAAAAGTTGTATTTGATTAATTGTTTTCTGAGAACTGTGTGGGAATCTTCCCACATACTTCTAAATCCAAGCCCAGGAGAATTTTAGTAAAGGAAATAGAAAATAAATCATCAGCAGTGTAGAACACAGGTTCACAGGACAGCACTGTAGTTTTTGAGGCAGTATCACAGAACTGGAGGCTAAACTCTAATCCTGGCCTTTCTCTTTCTAAGCTGTGTCTAAAGTCAAGAGCTTTCTCCAGTACCTGTCCTTCTGGGAAACTGCTGCAAGCCAGATGAACACATCAGTGCTAAGAAACAACTGAAAGGAAAGCTACTGTCTTCTCTTCCAAACCCCTGAACCCTGCACCTAATGCTTCATAAAGAGCTGGTTGAGAAGAAAAAAATATTTTCTTATTGACTTTAAAAGATGGAGTCTGCTTTTATTAGAGACTTGCTCCAGGGTG
This sequence comes from Vireo altiloquus, assembly GCA_013396875.1. Classification (NCBI taxonomy): domain Eukaryota; kingdom Metazoa; phylum Chordata; class Aves; order Passeriformes; family Vireonidae; genus Vireo; species Vireo altiloquus. The sequence goes on from VZRF01009374.1 coordinate 1,476,233, forward strand.
CACATCATGTGGTGGTAACTGCTTTTGTCTTCTGCTCCAAGTCACGAACAATATTATTCTTAAGAAAGAAAACTCCCAACTTATACCAAACCAAGACTTTCCTGCACACCCAGCACCTATCACAGGATGAAATATTGTCTGTAATTGCCTTCCTTGCAGAACCAAAGGCTTAACTCAACTGCACACCAACATGAGCCAGGCAATGGCCATGCAAGGCCTGGAGAAACCATTATCCCTGTTTAACAGTGAAAATCACTCTGCAAAGAAACGAGACAGCCTCAGGCAGTCTTTGTAAAATCAAGGTGCAAACTTCGTTTGGTCAAGGCCATAAAATGAAATATTTCTTTGGCTTTGCACACAGGACTAAAGAAAAAATTCACACGATAATGTATTGCCCACAGAAACCTATAGAAAAAATATTAGGATGTACTTTCAAAGATTGATGCCAAATTGAGGCTACAGCACATATACACTGCTCACCATCAGCAACATTTGGTGCAGTAAATACTTCGGGGTTTGTATACAAATGACTTATGACAATGCAATATTGGGGACTGCAGTGTTAAAGAAATCTGAAGGAAGAGGATGGAAACACCTCATGGAAGTAAACACGCAAAAATCAATATACAGTAATATGAATATTTCTTTGAAGTGATACTGTTTACTGCACACCTATAGGAAAGTGATTTAAGTAAAAAGGTACCTATTCCCTTACCTGGTAACCTTCAGTCTTCTTTTGGCACCATTTCAACAAAGCATTCCTCTTGGAACCCCCATACTCCCGAGCCAGGGCTGCCAGGGGGTCCTTTCTCTCCACACTAAACCAGGGAAGAAGGGAGAAGACAATAAATACACCTGAAATCTCTTCATTTTTACCAGTGTGTAAATAATATCTGCATGACAAAGCAGAATGGCAGCACAGAACATGAACATAAACCAAACTGAATTAGCTTTTGGAGCTTGCAATTAGTATTTTCCTTTACACGAGGCAAATTCAGGTGGTGTCACTGCATACAAAGAGCTGACAAAACCAGAACCTGTTGGAATCCAGTGGTGTGTGCTAACCAAACATTTCTGCTAGTATTTTCATCAGCTTTACTTACATAATTTTCAAGTAATCTCCTTATTTTATATATTGAAAGCTAGGATTTAGGGTGTGAAATTGAAAAGAACTACCTCAAGAATCTGTAACAACAAATTCACACCCAGTTGAGCTGCTGCAGAACAAGCTCTTGAATAAAATGAAAGATGTGACATTTAAAGGCCAACAATCAAAACACCCACATTGTCTCCACTCTACAGCTTCTACTGGTGGAAATAATGGTGGAGATCAGAGGAAATACAGGAGTTTTTTTGAGAGAGAAGAAAATTATGTGTCCAGTTTCCTTCAGCCCTCAGAGCCTTTGGTTTTTAGCTCACTACAACACACAAAATGACAGTAAGATAATGAGGGCTGACCACATGTACACATGATGGAAGTCCTGTGTACAACTTCTGAAAGTTTGTTATCCTCATTTCCTCATTTTACAGACAACTGTGATCATTACAACCTGAATTTCCCTATCTGGATTTCCTATCTGGATCTGGATTATCATCTCAATTTCCCTATCTGGATTTCCTATCTGGATTACAATCTGGATTTTCCTATCTGACAGAGCCTGGTAATTCCCAAACATCAGCCAGCAGAGTCTGGGTCCCCCAGATCACAGTATTTATCTTGGTGTCAGGTAATGCTGTTGGTCTCTCCTGGTTTTCCCAAGAAACTGGGCTGGTACCTGAGTTTGCTTTGGGGTTTCAAGCAGCTGGGGGTAGAGGAAAGCATCCTGCTGCTGAAGGCCATCGGGGGTTTGCTCAGGGATTCCAGGGAGGGGCTTTTGCGGAGGTAATGGTCTGGTTTCAGCTCTTCATTTCTCCCCTTCAGGAGGTCTGTGGGAATTAAA
>VZRF01009375.1:0-11809 GCA_013396875.1 Vireo altiloquus
GCTTACAACAAGCTTCTCCAAGAAACCGTTTAGTTCTACCCTTTCCCTTTAATATTGTTACGATACACACGCACCTTGCTTGGCACTTATTAGTGTACAGCAAGAAATTATGCACTACCCCCTGGAAGTCACTGTTGCAGAAAATCACCACTTCCAGTTCACAATAGGCCTCCAACATCTCCTGTGATTGGGTCAAGCGTGGGTTAGACCTCGTCAATGTGCTCGAGTACACAGGGTGAAGGAGTGGTTGGACCATGCCTAAAGTTGCTGCTGTTCAGACACTGTTGGAATAAATGTGATTTTTATAAAAATATATAGTTCCTCTATTTGGTTTATTTATGAAAATGAAAAAAAAAAACAATTGCTGACACATTTGTGTCAGAAAATAGCTTTAGAAAAGCTCATTCTTTGATCTTAGGAGTTGGGGTAATAAAAGATTTCTTATCTTTTCATCTTAGGCTTACAGTTTCTGAGTCTACCACTTCTGTCTGAGCGGGCAAACTGGGGAAGGCAAATTCTGCTGCAACTGCTGTCAGGGACTTGGGTCTGGTACAGGAACTCTCCCATTGTTGCACTGTCAAAAATCTCACAAATCTGAAGAGACTTGGAAGTATGTGTGTTGACTAAAATGGGAAGACGTGAGAACCAAGTACAGAAGGCCTTGTAGGCTGTAGGTAGGAATGAGTTGTAAGATAAAGTGATTCCTTTATCCTCCGATGGAGCTGCTGCATGGATGCAAGGAGAGGGAGCAGATAGGCAGAGGGAAAGTCAGATGGAGAAAATCAGTTAAAGCAAAGAGACAAAGAACTAGATGATCTTCCACTTTCCTTTCAACCCAAACCATGCTATGATTCTGTGATCTCAGCTGCCTCTGGCAGTTCCTTGCCTAGCTTTTCTGTCTGGTCCTTTCTTTAAATAGTCCCTTTTTGATTTAGTTGTAGGCATGCAGACAGGCAAGAACACAAAAACAAGCAAGAAAACTAATGTCCATGCAATATTACAGATAATAAAGATTTTTTCCCTCCAAATTATCATAGTGGTGGTATTGATTTACCACAGAAGCAGGAGAAAGATCTGGGCCTGGTTAGAAGAGTGGGTGGTTTATGATTTTATTTTAACATTGAAAGGAGGATCTCAGGAACTAAAGGCCGGTCAGCCTGACATCAGTGCCAGTGAAGGTCATGGAGATGATCATATTGAATGCCATCATGCAACAAATACAGGACAACCTGGGTATAAGGTCCAGGTAGCATGGGTTTATGAAAGGCAGGTCTTGCTTAACCATCCTGGTCTCCTACAGATGTAGGTGACAAAATTACCTGCTCAGTGGATGAGGGAAAGGCTGTGGGTGTCATCTATATGGATTTTTAGTAAAGCCTTTCATGTAATTCTCCACAGCATTGTTTATCCAGGAGAAAAGGCTGCTCAGGGGAGACTTAATCACTCTCTACAACCACCTGAAAGGAGGTGGGAGTCAGTCTCTTCTCCCATGTAGAAGGCGAGAGGATGAAAGGAAATGGACTGGAGTTGCATCAGTGGAGGTTTACATTAGATATTAGGAAAAAAAAATCATGGAAAGGGTTGTCAAGCAATGGAACAGACTGCCCAGGGAAGTGGTGGAGCCGTCATCCTTGGAAGTGTTCAAAATATGTGGATATGGCACTTGAGGATATGTTTTAATGGTGAATATGGTTATGGTGCTAGGCTGATTATTAGACTTGATGATTTTAAAGTCTTTCCAACTTTAATTATTCTATGATGCTATGGTTTCTTATGGTTGTGTTTGTAAACCAATGATTTTAAGTTCAACTACTTTGTGCTCATTGTGACCAAGACAGTCACCAATCACTAGTTTGCCCATGAATGCTTCTCTGCTTCTCTGTTTCCAAACAACAAATCTAAGTGGGCACCTTTCCTAGTCGGTTCTCTTAAAATCTCCATCAAGAAATTATCTTCGACATGCTTCAGGACTACTTCAGTCCATTCTATGGTGTTCCCAATTAATGTCCGGGAAGTTAAGATCACCCATAAGGACGAAGACAGCTGACCTAGAGATATTCCTTAATTCTTTATGGAATAATTCCCTAGTGTCATGATCCCAGATGGGTAGTTGATAGTACACTCCCACAACAACACACATGTTCATCCTTCCCAGAGGCTCTCAACCATGTCATCACCAACTGCAGGCATTACACATTTCAATCCCTCCCTCACATAAAGAGCCATCCCCTCACTTGCCTGCCCTGCCTATGCTTCCTGAAGAGCCTATAACTATGTTATAATACACTAACACAATGAAATAACAGTATTGTTTTATTTGGTAAAGAAATTTCTTAAATGCGAGATCACTTAACCCATGCTACTTTGCAGTTTAGTTGTTAATAACCCTGAAATCTGGGGCCACATAATTATACCAAAGTTTACACTGAGCACTACACAAAAAGCATACAAAACATTTAATACACAGTATCAGTTCTGTTGCTTTATACATCAAATCTTTGTTTCAAATAAAGTGCTGAATTATTTGCCTTCTCTATGCACAAGTACTGTAAATAAAGCTTCAAAATTGCTTGTGTCAAGAGGTTGCTTGTGCTTCTATTCTTTTGAAACTCTTTTTTAGGAGACTGTGGCCTGCACAGGTCAAATAAAGAATGTAGGCATTCACTCTCATGCAAATCTTGCTCATAAATCATGCTCCAGCTCTCTTGAACATAAGGATAAACTCTTAATTACACCAGACTGGTAAACATCTTCATAAGAGGATCATCCTGCTCCTTCTTTTTATGGTCTGACAGAAGGGACACGATGTTTAAATTTCCTTGGGAGTCTGAGTTACATTTCATGAACAGTTGAAGTTCATGTTTCTCAGATTGTTGGAAGCAAACCCACTCAACTGAATTTAACAGGATGAGATGGGGGAAAGAGCAGAAAGAAAACTGCAGAACTTATCTTACTGTATGTGCTGCACTTTGTGCACTCAATGCTTATGAAAAGTTACAGGTGACTTCCAACAGCTTTGTGAAAACTGCCTCTGTTTTGATAGAATTAAAAGCCATGGAAACAGAAAATAGTGAGGTGTTTGATGTTCAATTCTCTATGCTCCCTGGTCCATGGCTGGATTCTGGTCTGAAGATCTGACAGTTCAGCCTGGTGGGAAACATTCCTCTCCAGCAGCATTCTTTTGAGATAACTGAAAACCTACCACGGAGAAGAGCAGAAGTTGAAGGATTTAGCTCATATTAGCCTGTAAGCCTAATTTTGACTCGTTCCACTGCCCTGGTGCCACTGAATATTTTTGACTTTCTTGGTAAGTGTACTTGATGTTTGCAGCCTTGCTGGAAGCTCTTATCACAGACTCCCAGGGGTTTTAATGTCAAACACTCAGCCTGTTCCTGAGGCAGTGGGCTATGAGGAGTGAAACCTGAGTGTGTTTTCATTGTACAAGTGCCTCTCTCTGTCGTTCGTCAGGCGGCTGTTGTCAATGCTGGTTCCCTGTGGTCTCTTGTGTGTTATGTGGTGGCTGCCCCTGTCTGGGAGCCAAGGCCCCACCCATCTGGGCTGGGGGGAGGATCTGGAGGGCAGCTTCAGAGCAGCTCTTGGTTAGAGATACAGCTCCTGGGAGAGATAAAGCCAGGCTAATAAGGTAAGGAAAAAAGTAAAAGGCAAAGGATACCCAAGTGATCACTCACCAGCTCCTGGCAGCAGACCAGGGCCCAGCTAGCCTCTGAGTGATGGCTGCTTTAGCTAAATCCACATCCCACTATCACCCCACCCCAGTTTTATTGCTGGGCATGGAACCTTAACGGCACAAGTTATGGTTTTAGTCAGCTAGACTCCCCTGTTCACCCCCAGCCTGCTGACGAGTGTGGGAGGGGGAGAAGGCCTTGAGGCTCTGAAACTTCCCCATCAGGCATAATGCTGGTGTGTAATCAGCACTACTTTGGTCACCAGCCTATGCCAGGGCACCACAGGGCTGCTGTGGAGAAAATGGGCTCCATCCCAGCCGGACCCAGTGTGCTTGTTGTGAGTGACAAATGAGGTGTGATCATGGATACTCAGGTCTCTGTTTTCCAGGCCTGTGTTGAGGTATACTTGTAAGAAAAGGTAAAAGAAGGCAAAAAATAAAAGAAAATGCACAGAATAGGTAAATCATAAAAACTTGCTGAATTCCCTCCTCAGATTGTATTGTGCCCACATACATGTACATACACATAGATATCTGCTCTTATTAGCAAGATCCATAGTGAATGGCTTCCGTCCGACACTAAGGAAAGAGATTGTCTTTGGCAGAATGCTTATGGTGCCATATTGTAGTTACAATGAAAGCGTTTTTGATAGGATATTATGATTAGAATAGCACATAAATTATTATTATTAAAATGCCACAGGATTTCTACTGTTGCTGTGGCCCTGCCCACCTCAGGGCTGTGGGAGTTAAGTGCCCATGAGGTGCTTGCCATCCAGTGGGTGGCGCCCTAGTCCTAACTGCCTAACCGCCTCCCTCCAGTCTAGAAAGTTCCCTGTTCTTTGATCTCTGATTGGCTCCCAGTTGTAACTCCCGCCTCCCTGTTCTCCCCATTGGTTGTTGTTACATTGTACCCGCCCCTTCACCTGTACCCCATTGGCTCTTCCCTTGGGACCCCATATAAAAACCCCTGCAGATGCCAGGCACCCGCCTTTGGTCCCCGGGCCCTCCACAGAATACAACCTGTTGGAACCCACACTAGAGACCCCTCCTGCTCCTTTTCCTCTGGGCGATGTGGGCTAGCACATTGAGCCTCCTGAGCGTGCTCCCTCTCACGAGGAGCCAGCACAGCGCAACCAGCTTGCGCCTGTTCCCCGCTGGGGAGGTTTCCTGGACAGGGACATCTGCGGGAAGGACGCTGCATGTCCTCTACATGGGGGCACAACACAGCAAACAGTGTCATTCTATAAAACAAATCAACATAGTACAAGCTATAAGTAGATTAGTACAGAATACGTTTTAACTTACGATTTCCAATCACCTAAATCCTACCTTAACTTATGATGCCTAGTGACTTGAACCCTGTGCACATCAAGTCAAATCTTAGTCCATGCTTTGCTTTATCAATATAACAATTATAATTAGACTCTCAAAACATACAAAAGAATGAGTCGCTCCCCCCATCCTCAGAAGATGGAGGTGGAGGCATCTCTGCTACCGGAGATTGATGGGTTTCACTGTCCAGCAACAGCTCTGGTTCAAGTTCCCCCTTATGCCTCATAACTAGTTCGATATCTAGACTGGGCTGCTGCACTTGCTTCCCTCTCCCTGGGGACCCCCTAGGACAGTAAGGAGGAGAGCAGTCACCTGGTGCCCAGGAACTTTGAGGACGGGAGGGAGAAAAAAATATTTTTTTGTCTGAGTTTTCTTCTGGGTTCATAGAACCTTTAGGGCCTGAGAATGAGGGGGAGGGTAATGAAAGTGTCACTCACTCAGTGACAGGTGACAGCTGCTTGCCTCATGAATTGGCATAAATTAACTCCATAAGCAGGGGTAGGAGCAGGGTGTATTGGTGGCAATGGCACACATCAATACCTTCCTTCTACAGTGACTTTTCAGGAAAGGAGAGAATTAGGCATGGGCCACTGCCCCTCAGCTCTGAAGAGACCCCTGGTCCCACTAAGGCTTGCAGGGATAGGGTCCAGAGAACAGTGATGTGAAAGCAAAGGGAAAATCTGGCTCCAGTACAGGCTCCAGGGCAGCCAGGGAGGAAGGTCATAGGGCTGGGAGTGGAAGCCTCCACCACTGTGAATGGCAGGCCTTTGGCCTTGGTTAAACAAGTGAAAACATTTAGAACATTGTGCTGTGATGCACCAGCAACTATATCTAGACATATACAGTATATACCCTATACAATATACATTCCTATTCTGTATAGGGGTTTTGCATGTGTAAATATACATATATAGGAAACCAGAAATCAATCAATTTCAATGCATGTTTAATGTGAGCTGTTGCTTGCCTCCCATAATCTTAACCCTTTATTTCGTATGGAGATGCACTCTTGTTACGTGATTTGTTCAGGTCGAGCAGTGTCCGAGTTCCATGCTGTTCTGCAGAGGTTGTTCCAGTGCTCCCTCGGTGCTCTTGCCTGAAGATAACTTCATAAGCCATGACAGATTATCTGTATAAAACTTTTCAAATTGGAGTGTGATGCGGCGCGGTGGTTAAACCAGCTGTGCACTGTATCCTATCCCAGGATGTGTCCTTTAATGGACGGTCCAGTGCAGCTTCTCAAGCTGCTGGCAGGCACACAGCTGCAGTCGTGCAGGTGGGAGCACAGGAACACACACTAGGATAGTTCTGGAATCCAGCGCCGATCAAAGACACAGAGATGGGAGGGGGTTTTTTATGGAAAATCCGCAGCATTTACTCTGCAGGGGGTGTGGATACAAAAAGCCACAGAACAAAGAAGGTCCAGGGATTTTATCCGGGTGTGCAAAGGAATGGGAAGGGGATAAGGGGAGACTCTGGGGAACAGAGTCCAGTGGGAGTACAAGGGAGGAGTGACTTAAAGGGGATACCAGGAAGGGTGAGCCAAAGTGCAGAATCTGTACTGCTTTATGGAGAGAAGCCTTCTCCTCACTATAGCTAGGGGGTAGGTCACTCTAAGCCTCTCTTGTGGCTCCACCTCCAGGCTGGGCCACTACGACAGGAGTAATTTCAACACTGAGAAGCAGGATTTGAGGATATTCCATTTACAAGTGCCAAAATTCCTCTGAACCTGCCAGTTTTATGATTTGCCAGCAGTTTCTGCATTGCCATGCACCATCACTTCCAGCATTACTACCTTGTCACTCCTCATCATCCCCCAGAGAAAGGAAGGAATGATGTCTGTGGCTACTCCATCTTACCTGACCCTGAGGAAGGGGCAAACAGAAGGGGCACAGTTGCTTTGCTCACCCTCGAGAGCTTGGAAAATAGCTCCACCTTACTTCAGCTATGTCTGGATGCCTTCTGGCTGCCTTGAAGGAAATTCACTTTCAAAACCAGGAGTGCTGGGCACCTTGGCTTTCAGCAAACAATTTTAACCTGTTGTAAACCAGTCAGTCAGTGCTGGCTCCGAGGTATGCTGGGGCAGCCTGAGCTTTCAGAAAAGGCAATGTCTGATTCTGTGTTATTAGTGGCTCCCTCGGCTGTATCTCAGCACTCAGGGCAGTTTGGGTAAAATGTCAGGGTGTCCTCCCTCACCGGAGCCCTGAGCGCTTCTCTGCCCTTGTGGTAGGCCAGTCTCCTCTAGTGCTGTCTTTTGTTTATTATTTTGGTTATTTTTAGTGCCTGCAAATGCATTTCTGCAATGGCTATCAGCAACATCAGCTTGAAAAGTCAACTTACCTATTGCAAAAACTGAGCAATATGACTGTTTTTCATGAATAATTGCCTGGGTAAATTTTGCCAATTTACACTTAACACTGTATTAACCATTAATAGATGGAGTTGTAACCTCATTCTTGAAAGGAGGGTCAGCATTTAGGGAAAGGACATTGCAGCAAGACTTCAGGACTCCAAGTAAACTATCAAGATTTAAGATGAACACAGTGAAATCTTGATTTTGACAAATAAGATAAAGCAACAGACAAAGGGAAGGAAAAAAAAGGAAATGCGAGTTCACCAGTCTGATTACAAGCCAACTGACAACCAAATCTAAAGAGGAAGGATTATGGCAATTAAGGACTCCTGCTTTATTTTAAACTCTTTTCCTCACTCACAGCAGCAGCAATATACATTTGTTCTTATCAGTGGGTCCGCCTCTTACACATGATGTAGTAGGAAGTACTTTTCTGCTTTCAGTTACTTTGTGTTTCAGAGGAGGTAAAAGAGATTTTGTTCAATTTCTGAGGGAAACCAAACTTTTAAAATCAGTAAAACAGTGACTCCCTGTGCCTCTAAAAATCAATATAATTCACAAGTTCTGGACTTCTGAAAACTTTCCTGCATTTACCCTGCCTCCCTCTCTGAAGGGAATTATTGCTGTATTGTGCCTCCCACATTTCATAGGTAAAAAATAATAAAGCTAAGAAGTGCTCTGCATTTTATTAGCACTCAGCTAAAGCTGCAGTTTCACTTTACATAGAATTGAAACTCTTTGAGCTCTTAGCTGGTTGACAACAAGTGCCTAATAATAATTAAAAAAAGAAAAAACAAACTAGCTTAGAGCAAAAGAAAATACTAAGTGTTGGTACATCTATTAAAATTTCCACAGTTTGTAGCCATAGACTGTGAGGGAACACTTGTCAAAAATTACAGGGTTGCGTGACTGGATATTGTGTTTTCAAAAACCTACATGCAAGCAAAGTGGACACTAAGCATCTCATATTCCAGTGACATGTACCAGGGATGTGGCTGGTTGCTTGAAGAAATCAACTTTCACAATCCAGCTTGTGCACGCTCTCCCACATAGTTTTCACTTTTTGTACTCAGGTTTCTATGCCCTTACCATTATCCCTTTGGTCTTGGTTTTGGTTCCCTTCCCCAAGTTCCATTCACTTAATGGAGATTTCTTCCATAAAGTATTCCGCTTAAGAGATTTGTCTGCTCCTATTAGCACACAAGTGATTCTTAGTAAGATCTGAACCCGTGAAGGAATTAACTGCAAAAATGAATCCCAAATAATAATTACAAAAATTACTAAACTTCCATTTCAATAATCAAATTTTTTCTCCCTTCATGCAGCTTACAGTAAAAAAGGGAAAAAAAAGAAGGAACTTGAGCTTCTGCAATCTTTGTTGATCACATGAATATTACCCTTTCAAAATGCCTTTGTCTCCTAGCTGGTTGCTCTCATGCTCTCTTGTTAGGAATTTTGAAGTTGCCTTCCTCTGGTGTTTAGATGAAGGGAAAGAAGATACAGTGTAGATCACTGTTGTCTTGAGTGAGTTATGTCATGTTACGTTCTCCTCTACACCTCAGCTGAACCACCGGAAACCACTTTTATGCTGTTCTCTCCTGCTCCAGTTTACAGTCCCTTCCAGCATCTAATCTGCCAGACCTGGAAGCACACAGAAAATGGTATGTTAAATTTTTAATTTGCTCTTAGACATTTTGAACTAGGACTGTTGTGGAAGATTTTCAAGAACATATTCTGCTTTTCTGTTTTCTAAATGGTCCAGTTTACAGTTATGGTTAGAAGCTGCAGAGCATTGTGACTGCAAAGGAAAGGATTTATCTGTACTCCTGTACTTCAGAATGAGCATATTAATATATTTTCTACTTGCTCTAACTTCTGAGGTGTTTCTCTAGCTTTGCCCCCATGAATTTCTCACATATATATGGAACAATAGCAGATAAACTTCCTTCAGAAACAGTACATAGCTGTACTGTTGCTGAATATTTGAAGAACACCCTAAAGCATTAGGGGTTGGTGCACACAGCAGTTTAGATCAGTAGATTAGTTCTTCTGAACTTCTTATAAAGCCAAGCATAGATCACAGAGAGAAGAACAGCTCACTGTACTTTTAAGCTTTCTAGCTGTACTTTTAAACAAGCCTCTCGTTGCAAAGACACTGCACAAGATGGCAAAGCATTTAGGTCTTTTTGTTTGTTCTGGTACGGTAATGGATGCCAGGTTTTACACATGCAAATAGCCAGATACAGCACCAGAATGTAATTCTTTACAGTTAAAATAGCTAATGCATTACAAAGATTATCAGGAGAGGGAAGAATATACAAAGAAATTAAACACAAAGACGGTAGGAGCTAGGCTGGCTCTGCAACAGCACTTAGGTCCCTAAAAATACTGTAATACGTGAAAAACCTACAAGTATATTCATGAAGACTTTCAAAGCCCAGATTCCTTGAACCTAATTCCAGGCACCTAAGTGTTCAGTACTAGTCTCTGTTTGGTGTGTGGTAAGCCTGAGCTCTCTCTCTCTTCAGAGCCATACAGTAGCTAGAGAGGGGTCTCTTGGTCTATCTCTCTTCCTCCCCCATTCCTTTCTTGAATGTCAGTGCAGCCTAGGTTAATAACAATAAACTGAGAAACTTGAGTAACCAGCTAAAATTAAGGGCCTGAGTGCAATGGCTGCGTACAAGTTCATGTAGAAAGTTTGTGTCTTCAATCTAGACTGCAATCATACCTTGCCCATGTCGTGCTCTAGATGTATGGACAGTGTTTATTTTAGTTTATCACATCTTTAAAGGTTGAATCTAATTGACCTTTCCACCTGTTGCATTAAGTGTGTAGCAATTTGGCAGAAAATAACCTCCTTTGCTTTCCAGCTGGTCCTCAGAGATCACAGGGGCTGCGTGTGTCTGGACTTAATTTCTGATTTGAGCCAATTTAGTACTACTATGTCTGGTCAGATTCCCAGATGCAGCAAGTCTTGAGTTACACTACAAGCCTCATCCCATTCACGAACAGACTCAACAGTTGATCCATCACTGTAAGTCTGGTCGAGTTCAATAAGAACTTTCAGGAACAGAGATTCACCAATAGTACAGTTTATTGGATAATTGATAATTATACTACACTTGCAAAATACAAATGTACAGTTATATGTAAGTGCTCCCAGTGCAAATCTTACCTAAGAAGCATCCCTATTTTTGGGAAGAGAGAGAAATAAGCCCACTGACTTGTCTGTAAAATGGTTGTATTCTCATCCTCTGCTAATGAAGATTTCAAATGCCAGTTTATACTTTTGGGAGAAGTAGAAGCAAGACTGTGGTCAAATATTCTGTTACTGTCATCATTAATGGGGGACAGAGAGCAGCCACTTATATGTAAATGAGGGATAACAAGAGTAACAAAGAAATTAAAAAGACTTTGAGTCTTGCACAAGGAAAGTACAGAATTGTGACCCTTTAGCATCACTTCCTCTTCTACCTGGCTGACTGAAGGTGAAACAGTTATCTTTTTCTGCCTGATGACATATTACCTACCCTCAAGCATGCCATCATGCCCAGAGTAATCCCTTAGCCACAGATTTCATGGAAATCCCTTTACCACATATATCATGGCGTATCTCATGGCAGTAGGCCTCATTCCTATAGCTTCCTTGTTTTAAAGGAAGAAAGGCTGCTGGACTTTGGTGTGCAGCAGCTGCCAGTATTGCCTTCTGTGACTGCAGGCTCTGTGTCCATGGCTGGTGACAGCCAGCACTTCATGGTCTGCTGTGGTGTGCATCGTCAGATGCACAATAAATGATACCTGTGATGCAGTGACATGTCTTGCAGTGCAGAGAGTCTTTATGGTTTCCCTACCAGCTCTCTGCAAGGCTCCATGGGCACTTGCCTTAGCTAATGATCCTGGGCCTGGGGTCCATTGCTATGCAGTAAAAGATGGAGATAGGCAGTCGCTGGGATATCATGGGCCATTTGGTTAGGATAGACATGCTTTATTATTCATTAGCCTCATAAGATTCTTTACATGCATAAAATGCTATGTCCCCTAGGAAAAAAAGGAAGGGAAATAACAACGTATGCCTCCCAAAGTTTATAGTTTATAATCCTAACTGTACATCCATTCATGGTCAGTGTGTGTGACCGGGACCCAAATCTATTTGTATAGTTGGCCTGAACCACTGTGTAGGTGAAATAACACTCATTGCATTAAACTAATACCTCTGTATTTCCTTGGTTTCAGGTACCTTGTGCAAAGATGTCAAATGCATTGACATTTATCACGCTCTTCATATTCCCAATGCTGCTGTCAGGTGCTTGGTTTCCCAAAACTTTACCCTGTGATGTTGAGTCCTCAGAAGGTACTGTGACAGTGGACTGTANGTAAAACTTGGCCCCAAAAATCATGTGTGCACCAGCACACTGAAGATTGAGAATGGTAGTTTT
>VZRF01009376.1:6344-53764 GCA_013396875.1 Vireo altiloquus
GGGGAAGGGAGGAAAAGGGGGGAAAAAAGGGGGAAAATGGGGGGGAAGGGGGAAAAGAGAGAAATGGGAGAGAAAGGGGGAAATGGGGGGAAAATGGGAAAAATGGGGAAAAAGGGCAAAAAAGGGGGGGAAAGGGGGAAAATGGGAAAATGGGGGGGGAAGGGAGAGGGAAAAGGGGAAAAAAAGGGGAAACATTCCCAATGATCCTTCCCAGGGTCACTGAGGGAGCAGCGGAGAAAGCATTTTGCAGCTGCAATTGAGGAGAAGGTGAAACAGGCACTGTCTGGCCCCAAATTTCGGGAAGGGGCAGCGGGAAGGGGGAGCTGGCAGCATTCCCAGCTCCAGGCTGGAGGTGGATCCGAAGCAGCCGCAACATTCCTGCCTCATTTTCCAACATCTGCTCCAGCCACGTGCTGAGCTGGAGGAGACAAATCCCTCCCAAAGCCGGATCCAGACAGGGAATGCCCTTTTCACCTCAGGGATGACGCTCTGAGCTTCCAGGGGAGCTCTCGGCTCGGCTGGGCCCTGCCACGCTCCAGGCACTCTTTTCCCAGATTTTTCCCAGCTTTTTCCCAGCTTGTTCCCTGGCTCTGGGATGTGCAGAGCCTCAGTGGAGCCGTGGCTTTTCCAGCCACATCCCTGCAGAGCCCTCGGTGCTCCCGGTGGATGCCGAGCTGGGCTGTTCCTGGGAATGAGCGTGGCTAAAAGAGGTCACAAGGGGCAAAAAAAGGGATAATAATGATCCAAATCATTGCAGAAAATGGGATTTTGGAGCCTCCCAGCTTCCTGTCCCCTGCCTGAGCATCCTGGATACCCACAGGACACCTCTGGATCTCAGGGTGTATGTGCAGGGCCAGGAGTTGGATCCTTGGGGATCCCTTCCAGCCCAGGAGATTCCAGGATTCTATGAACATCAAGTTTTAGGAATATTCCATGCAGAGCGCTCCTATGATCCTACAGCCCTGGAAGTCCCCCAGATCCCTGGATCTGTCCCTTTTCCCACGACAGATCCTGTTTTTTGTTTTTTTTTTTTTCATTTTCTTTTGAATTCAGCTGGGAAAATTTCAGTGCTGTTCCCAAAGAGCCGAACACTTTGCAGCCGGAATCTTGGGATGGATTCCCCTGAGCAGCAGCATCCATCCCTGCCGGGTACCACTCACCTATCCCAGTCCCACAAATCCATGGACTGACCTGCTCTGCTCACAGAGACCTTCACTGGCAGGGGAAGGATGGCTTGGACTCCGTCTATTTTTTTTCCGTGACGGCAACAGTGAAAAAAAGAGGGAAAAATGAAATCCAGTCCCCAATCCAACACTTCGCACTCCACTCGATAGTCCTGGAACATTCTCCTGATGAATAGAGGCAATTATTTTTTTGGGATAATTGAGGCAGCTTTGATTCCAGGGGCAGTTTGAGCTGATATTTTAATGACTCAAAGTTAAGCCGAGCTTTATTCTGGGCTGGGATTTTTGACTTTGTGGTGCAGGAACTCCCCAAATCCCCTCGGGCTCAGGAAGGACCTGGAGGCTGGAGCGACCCAGGAGCCACTCCGGGATTAGGGAGGTGATGGAGAGGCCACGCAGGGTCCCTGTGCTGTGTTTTGGGAACAGAGGTTCCACACGGGATCATCCCAGCGCAGCACTTCAGGGTTTGCACCCTCCCCAAACCCTTCCTTTTATACTGAGGGATTGAATTTCCCTGGATAAATCCACGTTGGATGGAAGCCTCATTTTTTCCACTCCGTTCTCCCATCCTGGATTAGCTGGTGAATGGAAAGGACTGGACACATCCCGCTGAAGCTTTGAGGAATCCCAGGGAATTACATAGGAGCTGATGCTTGGCCCCAAAAGGGAGGAGAACCCACAGCCCTGGATATGGGGTGCCCCGAGCCTAGGGTCCCCCAAATCTTCCACTGGAAATGCCAGGACACCACTGAGAAAAGGAATTTCTAAGGAGCTGCTGGAGCTAAACCACCTGGAATTCCTGACTGGGGGTTTGTTCCTGGTTTAAAAAAAGCCCTGCTGGAGGTTTGGATACCTGGAAAAATATTCCCGGGGATTCCCATGTTCTTCCTCCTTCCCTCAGGCTGAGATGGGGTTGGCTGAATCCACCCAGGAGCTGTGACACATCCCTGAGCTGTCGCAGTGTAATCCCACCATAAACACATTCCCACACATCCCGGAGATGTTCCCCGTGGATTTCCATCCTGGGAATCACCAGCCCGGCTGCTGTGGGATCCCAGACAGTCTCAGGATCTTTTATGGCTTCCCCACATGAGGAATGTGCTCCCCTGCCCCTCACTCCAAACACTCCTTCATCCTCTCCCTGTGCTTCTCCTCCCTCCGGATTTATTCCCTTTTATCCGAGCTCTGCCGGGATGACAAACCCTGAGAGCCAAAGGAAATGAGGCACAGGTGGACACAGCACAGCCCAGATAATGACAGATCCCCACATCCAACCGGCCCCAAAAATAGGGAATTGCTCCTGAATCTCTAAGTGGATCCAGGAATTCGGGGATAAATCCCCCTGCAGGTGGGAGTGGGAGATTCCTTGGAATCTCCGGTGAACCCCTGGATTCCTTGCCGGAGCTGGATCTTTGGCAGGGTCCAAGAGGATGAAGGTTCAATGACTATAGGGAAGGTGGGGATTGGGATGGTTTTATAGCAAACCTCTGGAGGTTGTGGGATATGGAGCATGCAGCCAGAACCCCTCAGTCCAGCTGTGCATGGATCACACCTGGATTTAACTCTGTCGCCAGGAGAAGTCCATGGACTCCCCCATCCCTCTGCTCCACAGCCTGAAAATGTCCCACCAGCAGCATTTTGGATCCCTGGATATCTCCAAACTCCATGGAAAACACCTCCTTTGCTGCCTCTGGGAATGCAGGGCTTCTCTCCTGGGAGCTTCCTCATGCAGAGCCTTCCTGGAATTCTCTCCCACCCACCCAGGGACAGGAATCCCACCTCAAAATGGGACACCCAGCAGCTCTGGGATCAGGATACCGCAGTGGGAAGAGGGAGAAGTCCCTGGAAGCAACTTGTGCAGCCACCTGTGACCCCAGAGCTGTGCTGGGCAGCCACACCAGACTCTGGAAACCAGGAAAAGCTCCCACCAGCCCAGATTTTTCCCTCTGCCATCTCTTCCTTCAGGGTCCAACTGGAACAACACCAAAATAAATACAAAAAGCACCTCAAGGTGCAGCTGGCAGGGAGGAAGGAGGAGCGCTGGCATCCCCTTGGATGAGGGAAAGGAGCCAATTCCCAGCAGATTTTCAGGCCACACGAGGCTCAGACGTGGAGTTTCCCACCCAGACTTCCAGGTTAGCAGCTGGAAAGCAGCTATGGAAAAACCCAGCAGGAAGCAGGGAGAGAAGAGGGATGCACATCCCACTGAGGACCTGATCCTTGTGTCCCACTGCTCCAGGGGGCTTGGAGCAGGACAGGCTGGGGACGAGCATGAGGAGGGGAATCTGGGACAAAGAAATGGGATTTCCTGGAGATGGGATTTCCTTCCCAGCTTTCCTGCACCACAATTCCCAAATATCCGCGCTGCTGGAGATCCCATCAGGCGCTGCCATAAGCACGAGGTCAGTCAGGCCATAAATCACCCCAGGCCCCACCAAGGCTCCTTTTTCCCATCTAAAATCCATCATTCCAGCAGCTCCTCCCCAGTGAGCACCAGTAAGGCCCAGTGGCTGCTCCCAGCGCTGCTCCCTGACCCAGCCCCATCCATTCCCACTCCAGGCTGACACGTGGAATTCTCCAGACCCTCCCCTAAAGGTGTGGAGCAGATCTGAGCTCTATTCCAACGCTCATTCCAAGGGATGCTGTCGCAGAGCCGAGCTCCAGGAGTGGATTTGTAAACCAACCACCCAAACAAAAGACTCCCAAAGCTTGGGATTAATGGAAAAATTACTGGGCTGCTTTTTTTTCCCCCTTTTCTCTTTTCACACAGCAAGAAAAGAAAGCTCCTGAAAAATCCTCCCCGCAGCGTCTGCAACCCAAACAAGCGACGCTGTGGTGCCATGTGAGGAGCGGGAGCTGCAGAGAGGTGGCAAAATCCCTTTTTCCCACGCTTTTCCTGAGCTCTCCTACCTCAGATCCCTCAGAATCGCCAGGATTCCCTGGCAGGAGGTTCCTGTCCCCCTCAGGGGTCCTGGCATTGCCACAGGAGGAGCAAGGAAATTTGGGGCTGGAATCCAGGGGGAATTTGGGAGAAGCTTCTCCCTCTCCTTCCTGTCACTAATTAAGGCCCTGCTCGTTAGCAGGGGGCTCAGGGAGCTGCAGCTGGCACAGGGCTGCAAAACCCCAAAACATCGTTTATAAATAGTTATAAAATTCCAGGGATGTTTGCCCTGGAGAGCAACAGGTACCTGGATGAGCCAGGCTCTAAACAGGGATGGAAATCCTATGGATTTGTCCCATCCTCCCACAATTTTGCCTCCTGAAGGTGCTGCAGGGTTTTGCTCTGAGCACTGATTGGTATTTTGATGTTGAGCTGCAACCCTGCAGGATTTAGGGTTTAGTCCTGGCTCAAGCACATCTGGAAACCCGGCCAGAGCTGGCCCAAATCCAGCAGAGCACTTAAACCAACCTTTTCCTGAGGATTTCAGTCGGGTTTGGAGTGGGCAGGGCTGGAAATGGAAGGTGAGGATGTGGTGGGGCGGGAGAGGAATTCCCGGGAAGCAGAGAAGGACAGGAATTGGTGGAGAAATTGAATTTCCCAAGTTCTGCCAGGGCACTTTTCGTTATCTCCATTTCCTCCTTCTGAAAAACACCGCTGGGGGATGATTTCCAAGAGGGAATCACTCCCAGCTTTTAACTGGAATTGAGGAATTCTGTGGCAAAGAGACTTTGCAGGAAGAACAACCCAAGCCCGGTGGTTTTTCCCACTCAATAACAGAGCAAAGCTATAACAAGTCTGGGAATCAAAGCTCCAGGAATCCCAGGACTCGCAGAGCTCCGGGCGGGTTCCGGGCTGAGCAATAAACACGAGCTCGAATCAGCAATTCCCACCTCAGGCTGAACTTTCTGGAGCTGTCTGTGCCAAACTCCTTTTCTTGGATATAAATCCAGACATAAGTCAGGTATAAATTCATTTCCAAGCACGGCCAGGCTGGGAAAAATCCGAGCAGACACCGGGATGAAGCCTCCAGGGCTTGGAAAAAGGCTTTGTGCTGCTCGATGGGGAGAATGCGTCTCACGGATTTAATTCCATACCCTGTGTTCCAGTCATTAACTGTGCATAGTAAATCCAGGGAATACCTCACCCCGCTGCATAATAAATCCAGGGAATACCTCACCCCGCTGCATAATAAATCCAGGGAATACCTCACCCCACTGCATAATAAATCCAGGGAATACCTCACCCCGCTTCTTGGGGTTAATTCTGGGAGGTTTGAACTCCAAGGTTTGGAGCCCACAGCAGAGATGGAGCCCAAGTTTTCCTCCCGGAATTCCCACCTGACCTCCAGCCCTGAGTGCTGCGTCCGAGCTGCCCCAGGAGCTCTCCCCAGCCTGGATTCTCCCAAAATTGAGGACACTTAGAAGTGCAGACACTGGCACACTTCAGGCTCTTGGGAACTTTTCTGTGTGTGGCTCCTCTGGTATTTTCCAGGAGCTCTGGCTCATCCAACCTGGATGAGGTGGAGCTGCAGAGCTCTGCCCTGATGAAAGTCCTGAAGGGCCCAAAACTCATTTAGCAGTGTTAATTGTGGCCCTAATGAGCGTGGATCCTGCCCTCACTGGGGTTTCGAGGTCACCGCTGTCCCTACAGACTCCAGGTTGGGTATTCCAGGCTGGTTCTGGATCCAGGAGAAGTCTCTGGAGATGCAGGATGGAACAAGACAATTCCTGTCCATCCCACTGCTCCACGGCATCCAACACTGAATCCAACCAGGAGATTCCTGTGTCCTTCTCCATGCCCTGAACAAGGTGGGAATGGTCACAGCTTCCTCCTTTCCTGGTTTGAACAGCAGGACAGGACCTTTCCATGTTTCCCATTGCAAATTCCAGTTTGGAGAGCCTGACTTCCTGCACGCCTCAAGGGCTTCAATCCCCAGCCTGGTTGTGTCCAGCTCAGAGAATCCCAGGATGGTTTGGGTTGGAAAAGCTCATCCAGTGCCACCCCCTGCAATGGGCAGGGACAACTTCCACTATCCCAGGTTTCTTCAAGCCCATCCAGGCCTTGGATTGATCTGTTCAAACTAACCATTCTTCCTCCAGCTTCCAGCCACACCCATGGCATCCATAAACCCATTTCCCTCCACAAATCCATCAGAAAATTCCCAGACCTCAAGCAAAACCCAAACCCTACAATAACAGCGTCACCACCAACAAGAAAATCAGAATTCTTCCCAAAAAAATTCCTCAGATCCAGCTGCAAGCAGCAGGAACCCCTCAGCACTCCATGAGGATTTGTCACTGCTTTTTCCAACCGTGAGTTAGATCCCAAAATCCACTTTTTTTCCACCTGGGATGCTGCAGTGGCTGTAACACCAAGCTTGGCATGGCTGTATCCCTCGATCCCTGCCATGACCTGATGCTCCCCAGTTGATCCCAGCTGGAATTTTCCTGATTGTCCCTCTCTGACTGTGCCAAACAACTTCGCCAGCAATGAAAATGTTTTGCTGTCTCCAGATTGAGTAAAAATAACCCTCAATTCCCTTCCCAATTAGTTGAGGGCTGGAATGTGCAGCTAATTGGGCCTTTCTTGCCTCCAACGATCTCTGGGAAGCAGCTCAGTCCCATGGAAGCACCATGTAGCACAGCCAGGATGGGATAATGGAGCAGCTCATCCTGGAGGAGTCTCACAGGGAAAGGGAAAAGGGATTTGGGGGGAAAAATGGGACACAAAAAGATGACAAAGGCAAGAAATTCCTTGGATGCTCCAGCTCTAAGGCACGTGGAAGAGTAGATGGAATTTGGAAGGAAAAAAAAAAAAACCCACGGAGATAAAAGAACATTTCCGTGCGGATCAGAACCCGTTAACGGCAATGGATCTAAATTCGGGAATTGGCCTTTTGTTTCCCGAGAAACCCTTGGAAAATATTGGTAGGGCCAATCTCAAGCAGCCACTGGGGAGTCCCTGGGAGTCCCTGGGTGTCCCCTGGGTGTCCCTGGGTGGCTCGGTGCCAGCTCAGCAGGTGCCACCCGCGCTGCTCCTGGGCACCCGCCGGCGGCACCGGCTCTTCCTTCCCTGCCTGTCAGCTCTGCTTTCCTCCTCGGCTGATGAATAATGGGAATAAAAACCAGGGGAAAAAAAAAAAACTGGCGTGACAGTCAATTACTGCCTGTGATGAACCACCCCGGAGCAGCTCCTGCTCCGAGCGCCGCTGGATGCTCCCGTTAAACAAATCCGTCCCTCCGGAGCGCGGGGTGGACGTGTAAACAGGGAAACAAAGGAGCTGCTGATTTATTTCCCTGTTTTCCTACGGAATCGCAGCTTCCTAAATGTTAATGAGCCCACGGCACAGCACTGCTGGCTGGATTTGTAGGGAAGCCGGGGATTATGGAGTGGGAGCGTGGATCTCCTCAGCGGAGGTGTTGGATGGAGGGGGAAGGAGCTGCTCCGAGGGCCACCCAAAGGTCAGGAAATGGGACAACTCCTTGGGATGGACCCAAAACGAGGAATTTTGGCAAAGCAGAGCTTGGGCCTGGTGGTTGTGGTTTGTTGGAATGGGATTTTATGGGATATTGGGACAAATTTGTCTGGAGAAGCTGTGGCTGTTCCATCCCTGGAATGCACGAGGCCAGGTTGGAGCACCCTGGGATAGTGGAAGTGTCCCTGCCCAGGGCAGGGGTGGGACTGGACGAGTTTTAGAGTCTCTTCCAACCCAACCCATTCCAGGATTCTCTGACGGCCTCGAAAGCCCCAATAATAAATCAGACAAAAGCCCAGACTCCAAAACCCTCTCTGCACTGGATTTTTGGGATTTCTCTAATCCAGCTGAGGGTCAGCCATGTCCCAGGTGAGGAGCTCAGTGGGAATTCCTGCTTCCCTGTCTCCAACCCCGCTCCTGGATGGATGAGTTTGGAAAATCCCATTTGGGGTTTTCCATCCTGGCACAATCCCACCCTGCTGAGCGAGAGCCACGCTCTGGCACCAGCACAGCAAAAGCATTCCCAACTTCCTGAGGCACCAGAGAGCTGGGAAGGGATCCCTGGGAATGCTGAGAGAGGAGCATCCCTCTCCTCTCCATCAACCCCACGGAGGCAGAGCTGCCTCCAAATCCCATTATCCCTCCGAATCTCCATTATCCCATGCAAATGTGGCTGCTCCAGCTCCACCTAAGTGTCAGGACAGGCAGGAAATGGGGATTTGATGGAAGTGCATTTGCAGCAGAGCGGGGACAGCAAGGGTTGGGCAAGATACAGATCCTCTTCCCATCTCCTGCGCCTCGCTGGAGCTCAGCAGTATCCACAGATCTCCCTTTTCCATCTTTCCTGAGGATGGTTTGTTCTGGGGGAGCTCAGGGGTTGCCAATTAGACCTAAACACTGCCTGCGCTTCCAGAGAGCCTGCGGGGAGGGAAGGACAGCGGGAGGACAAACTGCTCCAGCTCTGGATGGCAGCCTTGGAGATCACCTTGGAGATCACCCTGTCCTGTTCTCCCCAACAGGATGGAGCTGCTTTTAATTAAAACCCGGGAAGATGTGGCTGCACCACGGAAAGGGAATTTTGGCTCCGAGCTCTTCCCCAGGGATTTGTTGCCCCAAAACCTCCAAAAGCAGCTCAAGTTCTCAGTAAACCTCAAGTCCAGTTTGCCTTTAGGACAAGCCTAAGTGCTGGACTCACCAAATCAGAGAATTCTCCATATGGGGCCCAAAGCCGAGCTTTGGCCCTGGAGGTTGGGAGCAGAAATCGCTGCCAAGGGAAACACGGAGTCCTCCCGCAGCTCCCATCGATTCTTTGGGAATATTAACATTAATAATTAACCAAGTCCCTCTGCCTTATCTCTCCTCATCCCCTGCAGGGCCGTGTCCCTGTCTGGCAGCTTTGAGAGGGGCTGTGAGTGACAGGAAACGGGGACATCTGGGGACAATGTTGGAATAAAGAGATAAAAGCATCCCTCTCCTTCCTTTCTCCAGCTCCTGATTTATTCTGTTCCCACATTTATTCTGTTCCCACATTTATTCTGTTCTCACGTCTCTGTGCAGCTGTTTTGCCACGGCAAAGTTGCCTCTTGCCCAAAACACAGAAAACCAAATCAGGACTGAAAAACCTTTGAAGGATTAAAAACAAAGGAAAAATCAAGGAAAAAGCCAAGGTTTTTTTTCCCCCTCACGAGTGGTCCCAGCACATTAAATCTCAGATGGAGGCCATGGTGGAGAGGGAATGTTTGGATATTGGGAAGGCTGTGCCAAAGGAGATGTGGCTGCTGTGGGGTGGCCAGGGAAGAGCTGTTTGTTGGCTTAGTCTGACTTAAAGAAATAGCTTGAAAGAGCAAAGCCAGACTTAAACTAAATCACCAGAAGGTAAATCGGGAAGATCAGGGGTCTGCTGTGCCTGAGGGAAATGAGGAATTCCGAGCCTGCTCTCCCTCTTTCCCAGCTCTGGAAAACACAGAGCACACCCTGGTTCAAAAAAATCCATCCCTGGAAGTGTCCCTGGCCAGGCTGGAGCACCCTGGGATGGTGGGAGGTGTCCGCCAAAATCACGAGATGATTTTTACAGTCCCTCCCCACCCAAACCATTCATGGAAAACCTTCCAGTTTATCCAAAACTGGTTGCAAAAACCTCAAAGAAACCCCATAAAATCCCTCAGCTGGGGATGGGACAGGAGTTAAACTGCAGAGAAAACCCCCAAGCACACAGGTTCAGGCGCAGCAATCCCGTCAGAGCACTCCCACCCTCCTGATTTCTGGAATTGAAGTGGGATCGCCCCATCACGGTGAGAAGAAAGCCTGGTGCCCTCTGAAGGAATCCCAGGAATATCTGCATGGAGCTCATGAGTACGGAGCCGTTCTCCTAAAAATACTGGGAGTGTTTTGACACCGAGCGGTGCCAGAATTCCCCCAGGCCCCCAGGGAAGCAGATGCTCCATTCCTTTTCCAGGTCTTCTCCAAGAGCCGGGCTGGGAGCTTGGGGGTGGAGACGAGGCTCTAAAATAGTGTTTTGCAAACTCCTGGGGAGGCTCTTGGCAGAAAAAGAGGGAATTCTGGAAGTGTCTCCGCAATCCCAAGGGAACTGCGAGAGAAGGGTTTCCCCCATTATCTCACCGATAAATCCAGACCAGCACAGCTCCTTCCCTGCCCACATCCTGGCTGGAGATGAATTCCCAACAGGCAGCACCCTCGGGAGAAAGGAAAAGGATCATCCCATCCCATCCCACCCTCTCCATGGGCAGGGACACCTTCCACTATCCCAGGTTGCTCCAAGCCCTGTCCAACCTTGGACACTTGCAGGGATGGAGCAGCCACAGCTTCTCTGGGAATCTGTGCCAGGGCCTCCCTCATCCCATAAAAACAAGGATATGAAAAAGTTCCTCCTTTTCCCCAACTCCTCGGAGATGCCTTTCTGAGTTGACAGCAGAGTGACAAAGTTTCTGGCACTGAAGTTGCCTGTAAATTAATTATCCCTGCTTCTGGAAGAGGGAATCCAATGGAATCAGCCTTCCCTTCAGGAAGCACTAATTGCCGTGGAAGTGACAATCCATTACCGACAGGGCAGCAAGGCCCAGGGAAGCAGAGGTGGCTTCACCTCCATCCCAGCACCATCACATCCCATTATCCCTGACAGCTCCCGAGGACACCCCGGATGATGGAGGAGCTGCTCCGCAATCACAGACATGGAGCTGAAGATGTTCCACAAAAATTCCCTTCAATTTTGGGAGCTGGTGACAAACATGAGAGTGAGACACTCCCGGATGGGAGTTGTGTCTCCCTTCCCAAACTGCCTGGGAGCTTTGGAAATGTAGAGTCCTGATCCCAATCCTGGGACACCCCCACCCTCCCCCCCAGTCAATCACTCTTTTTTTTTGAGGGATTGGCAGGATTGGGGAAAAAAAAGACCTGGAAAATGACAGGTTTTTAGATCCATGAGGAATCTGGACTTGCAGAGCTTTGGGAGGAAAAGCAATGTGTGAATTTATGGAGCAGACACAATAAACGCAATCCTGGGATTACCTCCCACCAGTGGGGAATTCTGGCTTGGGGCTTTCCTTGCTTGGGAATTGTGACTTTTTGGGAGCTCTGTTACAAGGAGTGGCAGTTAAATAACCCATTTTTCCCAAGACCTTCCTTTCCCTGCTGTATTCCCAGGATTCTGGCACATCCCTGTGGCTCAGCACCTCCCAGCCCCGGGGAGCTGCCAATGGGTTTATCCCACAGCTCCCTCTGGAAAGCTCCTTTCCCAGGGATTATCCGCTGGTTAAGCACAAAGGAATTGGGACGTAATGAGGTTGAGTGACTGGCACAAGATCACACAGGGAACTCATTATTCCTGCGGGATCCAGTGTTTTCCAGATGGGAGCACGTGCAGGAGGGCGATGGAGGGATGCAGTTCCAGGGGGATGCAATTCCCAGAATTTGGCATTTGATGACAGACAAGCCCATGGCCATGACAATCCAGGTGACCCCACTCCGCCTCCCATCACATCCATCCACAACGAGCTCTACGCAAGGAAGTCCTGGGATGTGGAGAGCAGCGCGAGCAGGGAATACAGACGGCTTTGGATCCGGGGATGAGGCAAAACCAACGGGAAAAGGCTCTGCTTTTCCACCCTGGAATTACAGAGCACCTGGACTCCAGGGAGAACAGGGGCTTGAACTCAGGGCTGCCCAACCCAACCACCAAATTCCTTCTTTTCTGGCCCGCAGCCTCGCTCTGGGCTAAATCCAATATTCTTTGGGAAGCGGAATTGCCGGGTGTCGTCACAGCCTGCCCTGGTTTAATCACGTTAAAAGCCACGGAGATGGAATTATTTGGGATTAGGGATGAATGAGGCTTTTAAAGCCCGACTCCAACCCTCCCAATCTGCTTACACAAAAATCCTTCCAATCAGGAGAAGTCCAATTGCTGCTCCCAAATGCACTTTAAACCAACCCAGCTTCCAAAGGCGGAACTCTTGGGAACATGGGAAAGCTGGAGGAGGAGAGGACTCTTCCCAATCCAGAGCATTCCCAATCCTAGGACACAGAGCAGGTAATTTAGGTCAAGGCTTAAGACATCAAACCATTCCTACAGAGCTTGGGAATTAACGAGCTTTGGGACTTAACAAGCAAGGGATAAAGCAGCACAAGTTTAAATACTTCCAGGGATATTCCTCTTCCATGGAAAGCTACACCCTGGGAAGTCTGGTAATATGGCATCCTTCATCCCTTTTAGGGGCTGTTTCCTGGGAATGGGGAATTTGAGGATGGTGATAGCCCCACCTGAAGCACCAGAACCATCTCCCCTCAGCTCTCGTCTTTCCTTGGAATTCCGATTAATCAGGAATCCATCCTGCACAGGTTGGCTTTTCCTGGATTTCCGAATGACTCAAACACTCAGAGCAGCCCCTTCCCTGAATCCTGGGAGAGACAGAAGAGAAAGGGAAGGGAGGAAAAAACCCATCCTCGTGTGTGGGCTGTTAATTCAGATCCCGGAAAAATATCAGGGGGTTAAAGGAAAAATGTCATCGCTCCAAAGGGCCTCCCGGGGAGGAGCGTGGGAGGGAAATGCTGCTCCTTCCATCTGCTCTGAGTACGGAGCTGGAGCCGGCTCCTGCTGCAGATCCTGGCGGATCCGTGCCCTGCCTGGAGCTCGGAGCTGTTCCAGGAAGTTTCTTTGGGAGCTGCCATTCCAAGGGATGTTTCCTGCCATGAGCACGAGTGCAGGGAATGCTGCGGAGGCTCCTTCAGGCCCCTCCTGAAACTTGGGAAGAGCTGTCCCTGCTGAGGATGAGGCAAGCCAGGGATGTCCGTGTAGAGAATTCCCATCAAAAAAGCAGGGGTTTGGGTTGGGAGGGACTCAAAGCCCATCCACTCCCAATCCCAACACCTTCCACTATCCCAGGGTGCTCCAGCCTGGCCTCGAACACTTCCAGGGATCCAGGGGCAGCCACAGCTTCTCTGGGAATCTGTGCCAGGGCCTCCTCACCCTCCCAGCCAGGAATTCCTTGCCAGTATCCAATCCAAATCTTCCCTCTTTGAGTTTAAAACAATCACACCTTGTCCTACATGGAATCCAACTCCTGCCCCTCACAGGGAATTTTACACTTTGGGTCTAAAGCTTCCCCAGCCGCTCCTCGTGTGGACATCACTCCCATGGAATTGGCTGCTCCAAGTCCAGCCCCTCTCCCATGGGGAGGAGAGGGATGGAAAAACAAAGGGAGCAAACTCCAAGCCTGGAGCTCACCCTTCAGAGGCACCCTCCAAAAGCTCTCCAGGGTTTGCCGTTCCAAGATCCCGGTCATTCCTCCATCACCAGGATTCCTGCAGCTCTCCAAAGGTGGTTTCACACCAAAGGAAGGAGAAACCCATTGGAGAGCCCCAAGCTCTGCCTCTGTCACTGTCACCATCCCAGGAATGCTGCTCTCCATGGGATCCTCGGAGTTATCCCCCCTTCTGCTGCCTGCTGGAGCTGGCACAGTCAACTCCAGCCTTTCCCAAACTCCCCCCACGGCTGGCACAGGCTCAGCCACTCCAGTGACATTTACTCCCACGAGGATTTCGAGATCAGCTAGACATTTGGGATGATTCCTCCCAAAAACATTCCGGTGCCTGCTCACTCCAAAGGGTCCCTGTTCAGCTGAGCTCTTCATCACGTGCGCAGCGTTTTAGGCTCGAGCCTGGCAGGCTGAGCCCAGGATAAGCTCAGTCTGTCTGAATCCCACCCTGGCTGCTGGGTGGGGATGATTGGTTATCAGACAGCAAAGCTTTGCTTCCCAGAATCCCAGAATGGTTTGAGTTGGAAGGGACCTTAAAGCCCATCCAGTTCCAGCCAGGAATACCAGGGGGATTTGGTGGATGAGTGGGATATCAGGGCAGGAGGGAGAGGGGATGGGTGGAACTGGATGGGCTTTAAGGTCCCTTCTAACCCAAACCATTCCCTGATCCCACACTGCTTCAGCGCACACGTCCCAAAATCCCATCCCAGGGATCAGGGAAGTTTTGGGCTCCTGACACGATTAAAATGACCAAGTAAGAGGTTTCCATCAGCACATTCCGAAACAAAACAGCACCAAACCAGCGAAATCTGGATTTGCAGGAAGCAAAACCCAATGGAAACTCCCTAGGGGAAAAGCCAGGTCTGGGTAGCTTCCAGCTGGGAGCCAAAACCCCACAGTGGGAACAAGACTCCAAGCTGGATCTGGATGATCCTTCAGGTCCCTTCCAACCCAANCCAACAGCTTCCCAATGATTTCCAACAGAAAAGGACAGGGATTCCCAGCAAAATCCCAGCTATTGGGGTGGGACACTCGACTCACACAGCACAGCCCGGGGATCACCAGCCCCGGCCCCTCCATGAGTTCCTTTCATCTGCTGCAAAAATAAAAGGCCCAAAATCCCAAATAAAGCTGTTTCATGCCCAACCTGCTGCCAAAACCCCATTATTGGAATCCTCTGCCTTCCCGTCCCTCTGCACCCGCCGGTTCCAGCCGAGTGAACAAAAGAAAAATCCCAATAAAATCCAAGGAGCGAGCCTGAGACGGAAATGGGCCCTTCCAAAGCAGCCCACGCGAGGGCTTTGAGCCCCAGGGAGAGGCACAATGGCATGGCCTGGATTCCTTCCCCGGCTCCTTTCTTCCCTCTGGCTTCCTGGATTGAGAAAGGGAAGAGAAACCCTCCCGTGGAAACCTTCCCCGGCTTCCCCTGGGCGCAGATGGACAAAGGAATGGAGGGAGGAGGAGGAGGAGGAGGAGAGCAGCGCTGGCAGGGAGCTGCAGCCAGCCCAGACTGCCGCGGGCTGAGCACGGAGTTCATTTGTTCCCCCTTTTTGCTGGAAAACCTCTGGCGTTTTTCCTGCTGTGTCAGTCATTCCTGGGGATGGGGAATGCTGGAGGTAACCCCACGTCGGCTCGGAGTGGCAGCCGGGGCCAGGTTTAACTTACACGGCAAATCCCAAGGGTTCCCCCCTGCGAATTCCCCCGATCCTGATGGATACTTGATCCCTGGGACGTGTCAGAGCTAAAAATACCCCCTGGCTGTGAAAGAAGCAGGAGTAGCCGAGTTAAAAGCCTTGGGGATGGGGCTCTCCCGGTGATGGAGTGGCCGGATGTGGGGTTTGGTGTTTCTCCCACACACCTCGCCATTCCCAGCTCCCGCCGTTGCCAAGGGAACGCTGCCGAGGCGCTTCCCAAGTACCTGGCAGCTGCCAGATTGGAAAGGGCAACCTGGGAGCGTGGGCGAGGCTCCGCAGGTCCTGCCGAGGGGCCGTGGGTGGGAGCTGCACCTGAGCATCCCCGGGGTTATCCCGGAGCGAGACACCCTCAAATCATCCCAAAAACCGCTGCAGGGGGAGGCTGGCAGCCTTGGGAAGCTTGGATTCTCCTCTTGGATTCTCCTGTCTGGTTCAGTTAACCACTAGGCCGCCCTGCTCCAACCTCTCCCGGTGAGGAATGAGCTGCCTGCAGGCCATGGGAAGCAAAGGGCTTTTCTCTGAAATACTGGACTTGGAAAATGAAAAGGGAGCCAGGGAAGCCTTTGCTTGAGCCTTGCCAAGCTCTGGAAAATTGGGATAGCACTTCCAGTGCTTCTTCAAGGAGCAGCCTCTGGAGGCGAATGAACCAACAAAGGGAAGAGAGAGTCCTGCTCAGGCTTCTCCACCTCTGTGCCATGGCTTTATCCCGGAGGATGAGGAGCCTGTGGGATTTGGAAAGCCTCAGGGGAAAGGATTCCTTAGGGAAATCCAGCTTTTTGACAGGAAAAGCCAAACCTGGGCTGTGAGAGCTGCGGGAACTGTTAAGCGGCAAGGAGTGAGTGCGTGGTCGGGATGCCCTCAGCCACGGAAAACCAGGAAATCCCATCAAAACAAATCCACAGCAACTGCAAACAGGCTTCTCCCGGGAAGGGAAGGAAGGAGGGAAGCAGGTGATCCATCAGCCTCGGGGAGATCCCAGCAGGAAAACCAGCACTGGCCCAGGCAGCGCGAGGATTTGTCAGGATTTGAGCCTGAGGAGAACAATCCTGTTTTCCCGGCCTTTCCCTAATCCCACACCTCCCAAAAGGCTCCTCTGGAAAGCCTGGCAATCAGTCTCCCGCAGACGTGAGGAGCACCGGGAGCAGGGATCATAAAGAGCCACCTGGAGCCGTGAACTCGGCGCTCCCTGCGGAGCCACGCCCGGCACTCGGCTCTCCCGGCCCACAGCTGTTCCACCGGCTCGGGAGCAGCTTATCCCAGCCATAAAGTATGGAAAAAAAACCCCCGGGAGTCATATCTCTGCTGCCTTCTCATCCCTGCCGCTCCACGAACAGCTGAGAAACAGCTGAGTAATTGCCGGGAGCAGGGATGGAGGAGAGGAGCCACGGAGCGGGGAAGCCCTGGAGGATGATCTGGGAGAGGGAATCCGGCCCATGGAGGCTGAATCCTGCTCCTGGAGGATGGATCCCCCCAAATTCTAAGTCGGGAGAAGTGAATTCAGGGATGTCAATGGCTGGACTCGCGTGTTGTTATCCCAGCACGTGACTCTGGAAGCGGCCATGGAATGATGGAATGCTGGGATGAGGGTGGTCCAGGTGGGATAAACCCTTCCCACCCCATGGTCTCCTCTCAATGCCACCCAAATTTTCCCTTCTGTGCTAAAAACAGGTGGAGAAGACTCATCCCAGATCCTGCAGGAACCTTCTCAAGGCTCCAGAGCTCGGAGCTGCCCATCCAGAGGATGGAGAATCCATCTGGTGGGGTGGGAAGGGTTGGCAAAATTTAGGCCATCCCGAAATTCCTCAGGGAATCCTGACACAAAACCCTTGGAAAAACAATCCTGTCCCAAAAAGCAAGACCTGAAAATCAGCTGTGGTTTGGATCATGCCCAGCTCCAGCTTTTAACGAGGATATTTATCCCATCTGGCAGGGACGCCTTCCACAGGATCAGATCATTCCAAGCTCAATCCAACCTGGCCTTATCTCGTCCTGAATAATTCCGTGTATCCCACCAGGAATGGGTTTTTGGTTTATCCCATGGTCACAGCCCATCCAGCAGCACCTCCAGCTCCTCCTTGTGCCCCACACACACAACTCCCTCATTTTCCCGGAAATTTTAACAGCTTTCCAGCATGTCTGCACATTCCATAAATTCCCTGCCACCACTTTGCCAAGATGTCACCTGTGAGCAGCTCTGGCTCTCTGCTCCCAACAAGAATCAGGGAATCTCCTGAGTTGGGATCCCAGGGATCAGCAAATCCAACTCCTGGTCCTGCCCAGGACAATCCCAATCCCACATCCCAGCCCTGCCCCTTAGGGAGATGGAATGGGACTTTCCATTTCCAGCTCATCCCTGCTCATCCTCACTGGGCCAGTCCAGGTGGGAAATGCCACTGGACACCCTGGAATGCTCCAGAAAATTCCAGTTGGGATTTTGGGAATGGGTGGGATCAGTGGAAAATGTACTGGAGAGGGACCCAACACAGAAAGGTGGAAACAACTAGGAAAACACAGGAGGGATCCAAGGAAAAGTTGGGGGAGGGAGGAGCAGCAGGTTCATGCCATGAACTTCAGCATGCCCGGAATTCCAAGTGGGAATACAAGCCTTGCTTAGAAATTCTGTGTGGAGGGGAAGTGGATTTGCAGCCCAATCCCGCAGGAAAATGTGGCTCTCCGAGAGCTGCTGCGCTGTTTAAACTCCCTCTGACATTTACTCTCTCTAATGTCAGCTCTCCCAATCCAAACATTCCAACGGAATTATTTCCCAACCTTTCCTTTGCCTTCCCTGATGAAGGTTAACTGCTCCCTCTGCTCCGGCCCAGCCACACGTGAGCCGTGTGGAACGAGGTGGGAATTCCAAGGGAAGCAGCTCCCGGCACTTGGGGTGCAGACACCAACCTTTCCTCCGAGGAGAGATGGATTTGGGGCTCACAAAAAGCTGGGAAAAAGCTTGNTGGAAAATTGGGATAGCACTTCCAGTGCTTCTTCAAGGAGCAGCCTCTGGAGGAGAATGAACCAACAAAGGGAAGAGAGAGTCCTGCTCAGGCTTCTCCACCTCTGTGCCATGGCTTTATCCCGGAGGATGAGGAGCCTGTGGGGTTTGGAAAGCCTCAGGGGAAAGGATTCCTTAGGGAAATCCAGCTTTTTGACAGGAAAAGCCAAACCTGGGCTGTGAGAGCTGCGGGAACTGTTAAGCGGCAAGGAGTGAGTGCGTGGTCGGGATGCCCTCAGCCACGGAAAACCAGGAAATCCCATCAAAACAAATCCACAGCAACTGCAAACAGGCTTCTCCCGGGAAGGGAAGGAAGGAGGGAAGCAGGTGATCCATCAGCCTCGGGGAGATCCCAGCAGGAAAACCAGCACCGGCCCAGGCAGCGCGAGGATTTGTCAGGATTTGAGCCTGAGGAGAACAATCCTGTTTTCCCGGCCTTTCCCTAATCCCACACCTCCCAAAAGGCTCCTCTGGAAAGCCTGGCAATCAGTCTCCCGCAGACGTGAGGAGCACCGGGAGCAGGGATCATAAAGAGCCACCTGGAGCCGTGAACTCGGCGCTCCCTGCGGAGCCACGCCCGGCACTCGGCTCTCCCGGCCCACAGCTGTTCCACCGGCTCGGGAGCAGCTTATCCCAGCCATAAAGTATGGAAAAAAAACCCCCGGGAGTCATATCTCTGCTGCCTTCTCATCCCTGCCGCTCCACGAACAGCTGAGAAACAGCTGAGTAATTGCCGGGAGCAGGGATGGAGGAGAGGAGCCACGGAGCGGGGAAGCCCTGGAGGATGATCTGGGAGAGGGAATCCGGCCCATGGAGGCTGAATCCTGCTCCTGGAGGATGGATCCCCCCAAATTCTAAGTCGGGAGAAGTGAATTCAGGGATGTCAATGGCTGGACTCGCGTGTTGTTATCCCAGCACGTGACTCTGGAAGCGGCCATGGAATGATGGAATGCTGGGATGAGGGTGGTCCAGGTGGGATAAACCCTTCCCACCCCATGGTCTCCTCTCAATGCCACCCAAATTTTCCCTTCTGTGCTAAAAACAGGTGGAGAAGACTCATCCCAGATCCTGCAGGAACCTTCTCAAGGCTCCAGAGCTCGGAGCTGCCCATCCAGAGGATGGAGAATCCATCTGGTGGGGTGGGAAGGGTTGGCAAAATTTAGGCCATCCCGAAATTCCTCAGGGAATCCTGACACAAAACCCTTGGAAAAACAATCCTGTCCCAAAAAGCAAGACCTGAAAATCAGCTGTGGTTTGGATCATGCCCAGCTCCAGCTTTTAACGAGGATATTTATCCCATCTGGCAGGGACGCCTTCCACAGGATCAGATCATTCCAAGCTCAATCCAACCTGGCCTTATCTCGTCCTGAATAATTCCGTGTATCCCACCAGGAATGGGTTTTTGGTTTATCCCATGGTCACAGCCCATCCAGCAGCACCTCCAGCTCCTCCTTGTGCCCCACACACACAACTCCCTCATTTTCCCGGAAATTTTAACAACTTTCCAGCATGTCTGCACTTTCCATAAATTCCCTGCCACCTGACAGGCAGGGAATTCCCTGACACTTTGCCAAGATGCCACCTGTGAGCAGCTCTGGCTCTCTGCTCCCAACAAGAATCAGGGAATCTCCTGAGTTGGGATCCCAGGGATCAGCAAATCCAACTCCTGGTCCTGCCCAGNACACAACTCCCTCATTTT
Source organism: Vireo altiloquus (assembly GCA_013396875.1). Taxonomy (NCBI): domain Eukaryota; kingdom Metazoa; phylum Chordata; class Aves; order Passeriformes; family Vireonidae; genus Vireo; species Vireo altiloquus. The sequence continues at coordinate 26,098 of VZRF01009376.1, forward strand.
CCCGGAAATTTTAACAGCTTTCCAGCATGTCTGCACATTCCATAAATTCCCTGCCACCACTTTGCCAAGATGTCACCTGTGAGCAGCTCTGGCTCTCTGCTCCCAACAAGAATCAGGGAATCTCCTGAGTTGGGATCCCAGGGATCAGCAAATCCAACTCCTGGTCCTGCCCAGGACAATCCCAATCCCACATCCCAGCCCTGCCCCTTAGGGAGATGGAATGGGACTTTCCATTTCCAGCTCATCCCTGCTCATCCTCACTGGGCCAGTCCAGGTGGGAAATGCCACTGGACACCCTGGAATGCTCCAGAAAATTCCAGTTGGGATTTTGGGAATGGGTGGGATCAGTGGAAAATGTACTGGAGAGGGACCCAACACAGAAAGGTGGAAACAACTAGGAAAACACAGGAGGGATCCAAGGAAAAGTTGGGGGAGGGAGGAGCAGCAGGTTCATGCCATGAACTTCAGCATGCCCGGAATTCCAAGTGGGAATACAAGCCTTGCTTAGAAATTCTGTGTGGAGGGGAAGTGGATTTGCAGCCCAATCCCGCAGGAAAATGTGGCTCTCCGAGAGCTGCTGCGCTGTTTAAACTCCCTCTGACATTTACTCTCTCTAATGTCAGCTCTCCCAATCCAAACATTCCAACGGAATTATTTCCCAACCTTTCCTTTGCCTTCCCTGATGAAGGTTAACTGCTCCCTCTGCTCCGGCCCAGCCACACGTGAGCCGTGTGGAACGAGGTGGGAATTCCAAGGGAAGCAGCTCCCGGCACTTGGGGTGCAGACACCAACCTTTCCTCCGAGGAGAGATGGATTTGGGGCTCACAAAAAGCTGGGAAAAAGCTTGGAATGGGCGGGACAGGTGTGGGAGAGCCCGAGGTGGAGAGTTTGGGAACGCTGGAAGGAGGGAGGGATGTGGGAAGGAGTTGTCCTGCACAATCTGGGAGCGCAGGGAACAGATCACTGAGGTGAACAGATCCCTGTGCTCCAGAGCCGTGTGGAACGAGGTGGGAATTCCAAAGGAAATTCCAAAGGAAACAGCTCCTGGCACTTGGGCTGCAGACACCGACCTTTCCTCCAAGGAGAGCTGGATTTGGGGCACACAAAAAGCTGGGAAAAGTGGCCTGGAAGGGTTTGGAATGGGTGGGACAGGTTGGGGAGAGCCTGAGCTGGAAACTTTGGGAATGCTGGAAGGAGGGAGGGATGCGGGAGGAGCTGCTCTGGGAGCACAGGGAACAGATGGCCTTTCCATGGATAACGCTTCATCATCAGGGTTATTTAAAGGAACTGCCCAAATGCAGCTCCCGAGCCTTGGAAAATCGTGTTTTCCAGGAATAGCAATGGATGAAAGGGATGGAAGCTCCTGGCAGCCCTTGCCAAGGAGATCTCATCAGCTGAGGCAGCTCTGGGAGGAGATATCCCAGGAATATTCCAGAATCATGGCTCTGGAACTGGAGGGATGATGGAAAGAGACTTTTTACCAGGGTCAGGACAGGAGGGAATAAACTTAAATTGATTTAAATTGGATTTGAGGTAGGAATTCTTCCCTGGGAGGGTGGGGAGGGGTTGGGATGGAATTCCCAGAGAAGCTGTGGCTGCCCCTGGATCCCTGGCAGTGCCCAAGGCCAGGCTGGACATTGGGGCTTGGAGCAGCCTGGGACAGTGGGAGGTGTCCCTGCCCATGGAATGGGAATGGATGAGCTTCAAGGTCCCTTCCCACCCAAAGCATTCCATGACTCCATGATTCCATAAAATCCCGTGGTTCAGGGAACCCCCAAATCCTCTGTGGCTTTGTGGAAGTGCCCGAAGAGAAAAGCCAGGAGCTAGCCAGACTCATCCCAGCATTCCCAGAGTAAGGAAGACCCCAATCCACAAGGATGGAACAGCAGCTTTGGACACTTCCAGGGATCCAGGGGCAGCCACAGCTTCTCTGGGAATCTGTGCCAGAGCCTCCCCACCCTTCCAGCCAGGAATTCCCCAAAATCCCAGAAATCTACCCGGCCTTCACCACCACTGGTTCATCATCTCTCCTATGTTTTTGGAAAACCAGGAATTTTGGGAATGGATTTGACTGATTCCGTCCCCTCGGAAGCAGCAGAGATTTGTCCCTATGGATTTGTCCCTTTGGATGGCTGCGGATTGGGAACTCTCCCCTCCAGCCCAGCCTGGCTAATTACTGCACCCCTCTAATTACACCTTGAAGGTTATCCCTCATTTATAAGTGTAATTCATACGGCATTAATTAAGTATTCATTAATCATTGATTATTTATTTATTTAACTATTAATTAATTATCTGACTGATTAATTAACAACCCACGTTGACCAGCACTAATTGTTATTTTCAGGCACCACCCCAAGCCACTGCTCAGCAGGAGTCCAACCAAAGTGAATTTTTCCATTAAAATCTGCTCCACAGAGGAGAAAGGGCAGGGAAGAGGGATAAACCCAGCCTGGATGCGCCTTGGGAAGAGTTTAAGTGGGAAAAGACATTCCCGAGTTTGGGATTGCTCCATGGAATGGCACATCCAGGGCATTGCTCCTGCTGCTGGCAAAGGAGCTCTGACTGCCCAGGAAAATCCCAAAATGGGGGGAAAACGGGGAAAATCCATCTGGAGGCCAAAGGGGTGGGGGTGGCTGGGATTTTGTGGTATCCAAAGGCCCCTCTGGATCCCGGCCGGCGGCTCCTGCGGGAATTCCTGTTGTTAGGGGAGGGATTGTGATGAGTCACCCTCCAGCCAAAGTTCTGCCGGGAGGAAAGGGGGGGCCCGGCAGGGAGATTTCCAAACATGGCAATGTTTATTTGGAATTCGGGCCGAAGGAGAGATTCTGCGAGATCCAGAGGGAAGATTGGCTGGGGGTGAAGCCTGCTGGCTACTGGATATCACCAGCAATCCAGGGGAAAAAAACCTGGGATTGCTGCAAAGCCCAGAGCACACGGGGACAGAAACTGCTCCAGCAGTGCTTTCCCTCTCCGTGAAATCCCAGAATCCTTGAGGCTCGAAAAGCCCTCCAGGGTCATTGATCCCACCCTGTCAGCCCAGAGCAGAGAGTGCCACATCCAGGCATTCCACGGACACCTCCAGGAGCGGAAAATGCTCCAGAAAGAGCCACCAGGAGTGGGAATTTCCTGCTGGCCCATTCCGAGAGGATTCTTTGCTGTGTTTAGCCAGGCCAGATGTTGGGAATCACCTCCACAGCTGGGCCTGAGTGTGTCCCAGGATTCCCAGGACATTGATTCATGTGATTCATGATTCATTCCCAGGATTCCCAGCTGGAGCTCCCATCATTCCCATCCCACCACGAAGCTCCCAAGCCAAGCTCAGCGGCAAATCCTGGCTCCAAGGCATGGAAAAACACAGGTGGGATTATCGGAGCAGGGAGCAAATCGCAGCAGCAGCCTCAGCATCATTCCCTATGGAACAACAACATTCCCTATGGATCAGACATCCTGGCTGCCAGCAGGGAGCAGGACAGGGAGAAGGGATGGAACATGCAGGAAAACGGGAATACACCAAGGGAATGAGGATTGCAATTTCCTTCTCTGCTGGGAGAAACCCCTCAGGCCTAAAATCTCTTCCGGTGCATCCTAAAATGCAGGGAAATCCCGCGGGAATTGCAGGGTGGGAACATCAGGAATATTTTAGGCCCAGGTTAAGGTAAGGACTGAGCCACTCCAGCAGGAATTCCCAGGTGGGCAGAGCTGGGAATATCAGTGGGGGCAAGGAAGGAGCAATGATCTCCCCCAGTCAAACCAGAGCAATCCTAAAAAAAGGCAGAAGGAGGATGGAAACTCCTGGAAAAATCCTGTATTCCCACATCCACATGAGTCCATCCACTCCTTCCTGGGAGCAGCACAGCTCCCAAACCTGGAGCTTCCCAGAACAGCAGCTCCTGGAGCATGGCAGAGCTGCTTCCCGGGATCTGGGAATGGCATCCTGCAAGGAGCAGCCTTGGCACAATCACACCCCGATCCCTCTAATTAATCTCAGTCCATCCAGCCGGGAATTCACTGCTGATCGGGAATAATTAACATGGATAACGAACCTGGGCTGGAGCTGCAGCCTCGAGGTGATGCTGAAGGAGCTGAGCAGCTGCTATTCCAACTGCTGGGAATGCAGGAAAAGCCCAGGGTGAGGGCAGTGCTCGGCTGTCGTGGGGATCTCCCGGCTCCAAGGGTGGGAATCTCCCGGCTCCAAGGGTGGGGATCTCCTGGCTCCAAGCAATCCCACAGCACTGGGAACAGAGCAGAGGCTCCCAGGCATTGCCTTTAAGGCCAATGTGGGATTTTGGAGATTCCCAGGATAGATTCCCTATCCAGTCCCAGCAGCCCCTCTTCACATCCCCCTCAGCTGATTCCCTGTTCTGCCCAGCAGAATCTCCCCCACTTTGATATCCATGGATTTCCCACACACCGGGAGCTCCCGGCTGCTTTCCCAAATCCTATTTTAAGTTACAAATGGATCCAGCTCCTTCTCCAGGTGGAAACAACAGGGATTGTGGGAGAGCCCTGGTGACACCGAGTGTCCCATGTCCCTGTGTCCAGGCTCCCCTGGATGGGAGCAGAGTGGGATCACTCCGGGATTTGCAGCAGCAAAAGGGCAGCAGATTGCCTGGAAAAAAATCACCTCTGGAATGGCTTGGGTTGGAAGAGACCTGAAAGCTCATCCAATTCCATAGGGACACCTCCTTATATCCCAGCACACTCCAAGCCCCGTCCAGCCTGGCCTAGGACCTTTTCAGGGATGGGAATCCACAGTTTCTCTGGGAATCTGTGCCAGGGCTCTCCTCCCAGCCTCACACAGAATCCACGGCGTCCCAGGGGGATCCGAACAGGCACACACGCTCAGGTTCCCTGGATTCAGAGGTGGCCACGGCCCTTCCCACCCAGGATCCCCGAAAAGGGCTCGGGGAAGCCCCGGCAGGATCTCGGTGACTCCAAACGTGCTCTGGGATAGGCTTTGCTGCCTCCCGCCCAGGAATTCCCACCCCGGCAGCATTCCACGGTCTCTCCCTGAGCCAGCGGAGCTCGGATCCAGCTGCTCCCACTCCCACGCTGGGGTGTGGACGGTGGGAATCCCGCTGGGTGGGAACGGCATTCCCAGAGGGACGAGAGGGACACATTCCTGCCCTCGCTCCCAAAGCTCCCGCGGCGCAGCTGTCGCTGCCCCAGCTCCCATCCCTGCGATTCCCGGCTGGAATCACGCACGCAGCCAGGCCCTTTGGATGCTCCTGAGGCCGCAGGGATCCGAGCCCGCCCAGCCCTGGGCTGCCGAGCATTCCCGCTGCGCTCACACTTCGGGATGGCTCCATACTTTCCCGTCTGATGGGACGCAGCTGGAGACCCCCGGCACGCAGAATTCCCCGCGCTCCAGCCCTTCCAAGACTTTTCCAGGCTGTGGAAAAGGGGAGCGGAGCGCCCTGGCCGTGCCGGGCTCGCTCTGCTCATCTCCCCCCCACCCCCTGCACATTCCTTTGGGGACACCCCTGGAGCGGCGATTCCCGGGATGGAGGAGGGGACAAGGACACCAGCTGAGCCCTGGCAGCCGGCCAGGAGCCATCCCGGCACTTCCCACATAAAAGGAAAAATTCCAGGAGCGGGGGGAAGCCGAACCCCCGCTGACAGCGCGACCTTGAGATTTTCCCTGGCGCAGCCAAGGATTAAAGCGCCCGCTCGGATTTCTGCGCCTGGGACAATTCCAGAGGCTCCAGGCTGTGCCAGAGGGTGGGAATGTCTGGGCAGGTGGCGGCGGTGCCAAGAAAAGCCTCGTCCCGATCCCATTCCAAAGGTACTGCCTCCACCCAACCCACGGGATCCCTTTGGATTTGCATCCCACTGTTTCAGCGAATCCAGGTGCTCTGCAGGGTTAGGAAAAGCCTTTCCCTATGGAAAGAGGATGGAGCAGGGAGAGAGGCTTCCCTGGGGCTGGGCTGCAGGAATTCCCACCCTTACTTAGGAAAATCGAATCCAGGAATTTCCCTCCCAGCCCAGCTTTTGCTGCTGGATGAGCCCTCCCTGTTCCTGCCAGGATGTTCCTGCTGAGCTTGGAGCAGCTCCTGGGATTTTGCCTCTGGAAGTGCTAGTGCCACCTGGAATGTCCCAGCGGGCAAAAACTGTGCTGGGAGGTGCCTTTCCCAAACTCTCCCTCCCTGCAGCACCTCAGAATTCCATGGAATTCTCCAGCACGGGATTTTCCAGGCCCTGTTTCAAAAGTCAAACTAAAAAAGCCATTTCGGATCTCGTGGAATTCTCTGATCCAAGCCTGCTTTTCCCTCTGACTCCTGGAAAGAAGCAGGACCCAGCTGATAGTGGGTAAATCCTTCTCCTGTCTCCATACAGAGATCACTCCTTAATTCCCAGTAAATAATAGGGAATTCTGCAGCTGGGAGACACTCCTGTGCTTAAACCCAGCTTTGTTTAACCTCTTCCAGAAAATCCATGACGATGCCTGGAATTTTCAGGGATGAATTCAAGGACATCCAGGCACCATCCTGCTCCTGCCTTGCCTTCAAATCTCCCTTTGGAGCAACATTTCCAACTGGGGGCAACTGGGAAAAGGCAAATCCAATGGGTTTATCCAGAGGTTTATCCCAGGCCTTTCCCACATCATTCCCACTTCACGCCTGTCACTTCCTGATCCTTATTTTACCAGGAGAAATGGGAAATGAAGGAAAAGCAGCAGCTCTGATAACTCTGCTGGGCTGGAAAATGAGGATGCTCCATGAGTCAGAGGGTTTGGAATATTTTTCCTTTCACCAAAAGGAAGATTTCTTCTCTTGGGAATGGATTTAAAAATAGAGCCCATTCCCCATTAATTCCACAAAGTGGGATCCTTCCAAGTGTTGCCTTATAAGTCCCTATTTTCCAGAAGTTTATGGCTTGGGAATGAACAGAGACTCCCAGCTGGATTCGTCTCCTTTTTTCCCAATTCCTTCCTTAACCAGTTTTAAGCTGAGCAGGAGGAAAAACAGGGAATTTGCTGTTTCCTCCACTTTCCAGGGATTCCACTGTGTCACAGTGCATCCCAGTATTCCCAGTGGTGGGACATGGACACTCCCAGCACCCCCCAAATCCAATTATCGGAATTCCCATAAATTATTGTTTAAAAAATACACAAAGAGGGTGATAAAAAGAGATTTTTCCAGCATCTTCCCAGCACTTCCCAGATTTTCAGGGCATCTTTCCACTTGGAAAGGAAAAACAGAGGAGATCAAAATCCTTGGACACCAAAGGATTTTTTGACATCCAAAATTGCTGGCTTTGGGATACTTTTTCCAGGACAGAAATGCTGGATCAGGGATTTTCCCTCCTCTGGATGCCAACCCAAAGGGATAAAGCTGACACAAATTCCGTATTTATGGCTCTGAGCAGCTGGAGAAAAATTCCCCAGATCCAGCCCTGGTTTGAACCCTTGGAGAGTCTGGAAGTGTTGGGAATGGGGATTAATTCTCACCAAATCATTCCCAAAGCAACCTTGGATCATGGAAATGCTGGAATTGTCCCGATCCTGCCTCACAAAACAGCTTCAAACTGCTCCTCCGTCCTAGAGTTGGGAGTCCCTGGAGGATTTGGGAATCCAGGCCTGGATCTGGGAAGCAAAGGAGCCTTTCTGCTGTTCTCCAACCCCTTTGGACATGCCAGGATGGGAGATCAGCCATGGAATTGTTGGATGCCCTGGGGGACAGCGGGAATGCCAGGAGGGGGACACGGGGCTGGCACCAACAGCCCTTGGAGCACCACAAATCCAGGGAAATCCCAGCAGCCTGAGCTGGGATGAGGCCAGGAGGCTGGAAGTTTTGGGGTGGAATTCTGGGAGATGCCAGAATAGCCCTAGCAGAGCTGCATTCCCGACCTCTGCTCCGTGGAAAAGTGGGATTGGGGATCCTTGGGATGGCCCCAAAGGCCTGAGCAGCCCAGGTTATGCTGATCCCAACCTTTGATTCTGACCAGAGCTGCATCCAAACATTCTACACTTGTTTCCCTCTCCATTCCTCCTCCTCAGCCTTAAATCCCACAGGATCTTGGATGATTCCCAGATCTCAGTAGGAATAAAGGTGGATTTTGGTCATGGCTGAATCCTTGAATCCCAATGCGTTTTAAACTCTCCCTTCAGCATCCCATTCCCAGCGATCCCATCCCTTCTCCCTGAAGGAGAGATTATTTCCAGGAAAAATAACATGGAAAAGAGGCAGAGGAGAAATTCCCGCCTGCTGAGCACCTGGTTTATCTTGGAAAATGCAAAAATCCATGATTTTCCAGCAAACACCGGGAATGTGCTGGCAGTGGCTTCGTGTCTAATGTGAAGTGACATCAGGAATGTTTTCCAACAGCAAAATATTCCTTGTGTTCCAACTGGGACAAAGCCTGGCCTTGTTTCAGTCCTGCTCTGACCTCACTGTGACCAGGGTTTGAACTCCTGGGAAAAGTGGAGCAGGAAAAGCCGGGAGAGGGAATGGAAGGATAAAGGGGGAAGGAAAAATCAGGTGGAATTGTCACAGGTGAGCAGTGACAAGGGATTTTCTGGGATTTCATGGACACAGACTGGGAAAAGCAGCATGGAAAAGCAGGGATCCCACATCACCCACGGCGCCAGGGCTGGTTTTCAGGGATAAATATTCCTATTCCCAGGAAAAATCATCCAAACCTCCACAGCCAAAATCTGACTTTACCAAAGTTCGAAACCAATTGAATCCAATTCCAAAATAATTCCAACTCCCCAAGAGTGAGTTATCCCCAAGAAAAAGCAGGATCAGTGGGAAGTTCCAATCCCAAAGCACGAACAGCTCCACACATTCTGGAGTGGGGATATCCAGAGCATCCGAACCAAAATATTCCCAAAATCCTGAATTCCCATGGGAGACAGGAGCTGGCCTGGAATGACCTGCGGATCCCAAAGCCTCTCCCAGCTCCAAACAGATCCCTGGAGCCAACAGGATTCTGACTTTTCCCAAAGTCAGACTTTGCAGGATGTGTGGGAGAGGATGAGCCAATAAAATTGGATTAGAAGATGCTTTTCCTTTTCCAAACCAGCTGGAAAATTCCTGAGAATGGGAATTTGACTAAAATTGAACTTTGGGATCAAATTCCCAACTCGTTTTAAGCAATGAATTCTTTTCAGTGCCCCCTCCTGGGACCTCAGAAGGATTTGGGAAGTGATCCAAAGTTCCTGGAGAACAGGATGCTGCATGTCCAGGGGATATGGATGGGGCTTCTCTGCCAGAGGGAAAGTTTAGATGGAATACTGGGAAGAAATTCCTGCCTGTGAGGGTGGGGAGGCCTCAGATTCCCAGAGAAGCTGTGGCTGCCCCATCCCTGGAATTTTCCAAGGCCAGGTTGGATGAGGCTTGGAGCAATCTGGGATAGTGGGAGGGGTTGGGGATGATCTTCAAGGCCCCTTCCCACCCAAACAATTCCATGATTCCATGAATTCTCCAGTGCCAGACGACACCAAACTCCACATCCTCATCGCTGATGGATCAGCCTAACTTTCCTGTTGCTCCAAAGGAAATGATCCCATAACTCGGGCAGCTCCTGGCACCTCAGAAATGCCAATTCCCATTTCCTTCCCTGTATTTCTAACCCTGGGATACTCCGAGGATCGATAGCCCCGGGATGCAGAGGAAGTTGCTCCCGGTCAAATATCCAATAATTATTGGGTGACTTGGCCTCTGCTGGCTCCGGTGTGGGTGGATTGCCAGGTTCTGACGCCACAAAATTCCATTTCCAGAGGGAAAAAAATCTCTCCCCGGGATCTGGATTTATGGTTGGAGCGGGATATTTCCATCCTGGGAAGACAGGGACAGGAAGGATGGAAAAGCTTTTGTTTCCCCACTTCTCTTCCTGCTTTTCCTCCTCTCCCTTAGGACATGAGCAGCTGAAATTCATGGATACAACACCGACATATCCAGGGTCAAATCCTGTCCTAATGATCCCAGATCCACAATCCCAGCCCAGGAGATGATCCCATTAATCTAGGAAGTTTGTGATGTTACCGTTGATCCCTAATTCCAGACGGGTTTGGGATGGAAGAACCTTAAAGCTCATCCAGTTCCAGCTCCAACAATTTCCACTATCCCAGGCTGCTCCAAGCCCTGTCCAACCTGGCCTTGGACACTTCCAGGGATCCAGGGGCAGCCACAGCTCCTCTGGGAATCTGTGCCAGTTTTCCACATGGATCAGCCCTTCTCTGCTCACACACTCGTGGAGCAGAGGGAATATTCCTGTCTTTCCCCTGCCGTGCTTCCTTTGTGATCCAACCACAGAAAATCAGGGAATTCTGGATGCACCATCCGACTCCACCAGGAGAAATTCCAAACTTAATCCCTGCAGGTGCTGGATTTTGGATTGCACAAAATCTATTGGATCAGTGGAGAGATCCCTGCAATTACCAGAGGTGGGAGCAGAGCTTTGTGCAGCCACCAAAAAAATGGGAAAAGTGGGATAAACTCCTAAAAATGCCTGTGGCTGCTCCAACCCCAGCAGCTCCTGCATTCCAGAGGCTCCTTCCTTTCAGCTTCCCAATACAGCCACAGCGAGTTCCAAGCAAATTCCAGGTGGGAGTTTTACTTGACAAAAGCACTGCTCGGGATTCCGAATTCCTAATGGCTCCTAATTCCAGCTGGAGGCTGTTCCAGGAGCTTGGAGCTGCAGAAGTCCTGGGATGCGGCCACTGTTTAGATTGGAGCCCTGCTGGGAAGTTTCTCCTGGAAAAGCCCCATATATGGATTAGGGAGAACCAAAGGCAAGGAAGGAGCAGGATTTGGGATTCCTCAGCCAGGAAATGGGGCTGGATGTGTCCGGGAGCTGGGAAGAGCCTGGAATGAGGCACTGGGACAAGCTGGGGGAGAAGCAGGAGAGGAATGAGAGCAATTCCCTGATTTTTCCCAGCAAATCCCTACTGGGATGTCTCCATGTCCTGAGTGACCTCTGAGTGGGGAGGGAGACCTGGAATTCCTGCTGGAGTGGGGAATAGCTGGGACAGATTCCCAGGGAAGCTGTGGCTGCCCCTGGATCTCTGGAAGTGTCCAAGGCCAGTTGAGAAATCTGGGATAGGGATGAGATTTAAGGTCCCTTCCCAATGAAACCATTCCAGGATTCTCCAAATGCTCCCGGGAAAACTTAAAGGTTTCCAATGGGGTTGAAAATGTGTCCTTTCCCAGTTCCCACTTGGATATTCGCTCACTTAAAACTCAGCCCAACAAAAATGCTGGGACTGTGCCACAGCTTGGATGAAATTCCCAAAAATCTCCTTTTCTTGCCACTTGGACTCCTTTCCCTCGGATAAAATCTCATCTCCCCATTCCCAAACACTGCTCTTAAACGTCGAAACCTGGGATGTGCAATTCCCTGGATAATGAAGTGGCTGCTCCCTGCTCTGTTCTCCATCACTCCACATCTCCAAGATTGGATGCTTCCCTTTTTAAAGAGCCTTTTAATGGGAATTTTTCATCGGAAACGAGCAGGAAAAGCGGGAATAAACTCCCTGCTCCCATGGTGCAGGAGCTCAGGGCCAAATCCTGCACTGCGAATCCACAGCACAGCTCCATCCCTAGGGAAGAACAAACTCTGGGATGCCTCCAGACGCTCAGGACACATCCCTGGATCTGTTTGCTTTGGCAGGAATTGTTGAGTCTCCATTCCCTAATCCACCCTTGGAGTGAGGCTGCTCCACATTCCTGCCAGAAACAGCCTTGCCATGGAATTGAGGAGGAGCTCAAACACTTCCGAGTGCTTGGGCTCCTGGTGGATTAGGAAAAGAGGGAAAACCCCAAATAATTCCAGGTAAAATCCATCCTCAGCAAAAATATAGGGATTTGCTCCAAGGAAGATCCCTGCTCATCCTAAAGGACACTGGGGCCGAGTCACCAAAACCCACCCCAGGTGTCCCTGATCCTTCATGGAATCATCCTGGAATGGTTTTGGTTGGAAGGGCCTTAAAGCTCATCCAGAGCCATCCCCAGGGACACCTTTCCCTATCCCAGGCTGCTCCAAGCCCTGTCCAGCCTGGCTCTGGACACTTCCAGGGATCCAGGGGCAGCCACAGCTTCTGTGGGAATCTGTGCCAGGGCCTGCCCACCCTCACAGGGAGGAATTCCTTCCCAATATCCCATCTAACCCTGCCTTCTGGCAGTGGGAATCTCAGGAGAATCATGGAATGGTTTGGAAAATGGGTTGGAAAAGATGGTAAAGCTCATCCAGTCTCACCTCTTCCACAGGCAGGGACACCTCCCACTATCCCAGGCTGCTCCAAGCCCCATCCAATCTTGGAAAACCACAGGAATAAACCCCCCCAGCTCCCTCCAGACCATTCCCAGGATTAACAGCTTCTCTCTCCTCCCAGATCCCAACAACAAAGCTGCTGAAATTCCAAAGTTTCCTACATTTCCCCTTGATTCTGGGATCCATATATAGCCCTGGCATTTCCAGCGGCACATCCTGCCCGTGGAAATTGGATTTCTAAGGAAAATTGGCCAGAGTCCTTGTTGAATTCCCGTTGTTATCCATCTCTCCTGATGTCCTTCCCTCCAAACCCCGCCCGAACTCCAGGTGGAGACACGGAGTGAAGTCATTAGGAAAGATTTCCTGACAAACCTTGGGAACACCGAAGGGTTCCAGGCATTTTTCCCCTTCCGTCGGATAAGCCCTGACATCTCCACTCTCTTCCCGAACTTTTCCTTGGAGTCAGTCCCACTCCTTCCCTGCCCGGTAGAGAGAAAGGCCAAGGTTTGTGTGGAGTCACCTGGTTTGATCCAGGATTTATCAGATTTTGGAGGAATTTTGCTCAAAGAGGGAAAAATTTAAACTTTCCTGGAATTCTTATTCCTTTAAAAGCTTCCTCCCTCTCGGGAAGGGTGAATGTTTTTAAACTGGAAGAGAGGAGGTTTAGATGGATTTGGGAAAGAATTCCTGTCTTTCCCAAAGAAAGGTTGGGGTGGGGAGGCCCTGGAAGAAAATTCCCAGAGAAGCTGTGGCTGCCCCTTGATCCCTGGAAGTGTCCAAGGATAGAGTTTGGAGCAACCTGGGATAGTGGGAGGTGTCCCTGCCCATGGAATGGGACTTCCAACCCAGCCCATTCCAGGATTTGGGAATTGAACAGGAGTTTTCCCAGGGATCTCTGTTAAACCCTCTTTGGTCTCTCCAAGCCCTCAGTGCTGTCCCTTTATTCCCAGATCCCATTTCCACATCCCCCTCTTTCCAAAATCCCAGACATGAGCCTCTCCCAGCAAAACCAAATCCCTGGATTCTGGCAGAGTTTCCTGCCACGATCATCCCAACATTTCTTTCCATGAATCCTCTTCACATCCACATTAGCCCAGTATTTCTCCCACTGATTCCCTCTGATGATTCCCTCAGCCACCCCTGGAGGCTCCATGGATCCCTTTCCATCTTCCCATTAAAAGCCAGGAGGGGTTTTCAGGAGTGCAAAATTCCATCAATTGACATGAAATGAGGATCATGGAATGTTCTGGATCTACTCCCAACCCCCAGGATCAGCTGGAAAGGGGGAGGGTTGATCCAGAGCATCCAAGATGGGATTTGCTCCATTGTTTCCCACGCCCACGCAGAGTTTTTAATTATCCCCGCAGAGTAATTAGTGCGGCCACTGTCCCTGGGCCGAGCCAAATCCATGGATTTCTTATTTTCCTTATCCCAACATCAGCCTTTCCTGCGGGCCACACAGGGAGGACAGAGCATCCAGCCATAAAACTCCGGGAACAAAGGAAAAAGAACAAAAATCTGACGAGGAAATTGGGATAAAAACTTTTAAAATGGTGGATTTTTTTTCCATGAAACACATGGATAAAAAAGGCTTTTGGGAGTCCAAATCAACATGTGGGAAGGGCTGGAAGCTGCTCAGGATGTTTGGAGTCGATGCTGACGTGTGGGATGAGTGACATTGGCTTGGGGACATGGAATGGGATCGAGTGATCCCGAGAATTCATCGGGAATCAATGAGGCTGAACACATTCCCAGAGCACTGCACGGGGAGCAGGAGTGCTGGGAATATCCCCCAGTGATTCCTCTAAATCCTCTTTTTTTCCCTCCATTTAGGGTGGAAAAGCTGCCTTTTCCGGGAGCCTGATGGGATCATTCCCTCTAAATCAGCAGGAGCGGGAAATTGGAATCCATGTGGTTCATGGAAAAGGTTCTCCAGGATGCCATGCCCAGGATGGAGCCAGGAAGCTTCGCTGGCATCCCTGATTTTTTAGGAATTTGGGTTCCTGATCCTCAGCCGAGGATGTTGGGAGAAGGATAGGGGCAGGGAGCAATTCCCAGACTTATAGGGAATTCCTGTGAAGTCAAGGGGAAAGGACAAATTTAATGGAAATATTCCTCATTTTCCATTTTGCATTTCCAGCCTGGCTTTGAGGCGTCCTGAGTTTTAATTCCAAATCCTGAAAAGAAAAAAAAAAGCTTTAAAACCCACCCACACGGAATGCAATTGCTCCAGGAAAAAGAGGGATTAGAGCCGGAGGCACACGGATATGGATTATTCCATCCTTTGGCAAATGGAAAATAAATCATCCCGTTGGAGCAAGAGCCACGAGGGTGAGGGAGAGCAGGAGGGGGGCAGAAAAATGGGAATGTGGTTCCTGCTCATTCCAGAGCATCCTTGGGATGGGGTGGATCAGCTTCCCGCAGAATCGAGCGGCACCAGAAAAAAAAGGGATTTTAAAAAGGGGGGAAAAAGAAAGGGAACAACCAACAAATTAAATGGAAAAATCCAACAATGGATAATTAGCACGTGGAAAAGCAAAGCTGCAATTTAGGTGTCTCCAAAGGGAAATCCCAACAAGTGGCTCGGCAGATTTGTTTTCCCTTTTTCCTTTGATCTCGCTGGCTGGGAGGAGAATTCCTACAAAACTGGAGCAAGCGAGAGCAGGAAAAACCCGGCAAAGAGACAGTGGATGTCTCCCCCTCTCCTGACCCCTCTTCCTGCCCTCGGGACTCATTAAACAGGGAAGATCCCATGGGATCCAAAGGTTCTGGCAGTGAACACAGAGAGATGTTTTCCAGAGCAAATGTTGGGCCATAAATAATGGATCAGGAACGGGGCTGGAATGAATGGATTTATCCCCTCTGGAGCTCCGGAGATGTGGAGTCAGAGGAGGCTGGGATTTCAGTGGATTCCAAGTAATCCAAGATATTTTTTAGGAATAACCTTATTTTTCAGGCTTTTCTTTTTCAGGATTTTGCCAGGGCTCCTTTTCCCAGTGTCCGATCCATTCCTATGGAATGTGGATGGACCTGCCACCAGCAGCTCTTCCCTTCCAGGTGACATCCAGCCCAGTGTGTGTGACTTCCTTTGGAATTATTTCCTCCTTAATCAACCAAAATTCCATCCCAACCCGAAATCCAGACTATTTCAGTGGAGAGGAGAAAGGATGGGAGAGAGGGAAGCGGTTTTCCAGGAAAACCTCGGATCGGGCAGACTTTAAGCCACCCTCATTTTGCCACCGGACTTTTGCCGAGTAGGATCTCATGGATCTCATGTCATGTCCCTTGTCACAACTCTAACCTGGATTCAAGGACATTCCCAGCTGGAATCTGTGGGAATGAGGTGTTGGGATAAGAGACACCTCTCGTTTCCCAGCGTTCCCTGTCATTCCCACTGCTCCTCATGACCTTCCGTGGAGGACAGGCACGGATACAAGAAGAGCTCCCTAAATTCCATTAACTTCCCAAAATTCCCCCTGCCTTTCAGTCCAGGCAGGCTGAATTCCCAAATAATGAAATCTCCTGTCAGGATGATGTGATCCAAAGTGACATTGGAGAAAGAAAAGGGGGAGGAAAAATCAGGATTAAAACGGGAGCGACGGAGAAATGGGTTGTCCTGGCAACTGGCAATTCCTTCCCAGCATTCCCAGATTATTTCATGGAATGAACGTTCAATTAAATTGATAAAAGGTGGAATTTAGCTGAGGGTGACCACTTAAGCTTCGGTTGGAAAAATTTCCTTCTCCAATAATAGGAATAGCACGGAAGGATTTAATCAGAGCCTGGATTTGCTGGAAAAAGCAATAATTCCATGGTTTTTTAATGGAGCCAAGGAGTTTTATTTTCCTTTTAAACAGTGTGAGAGGAAATAGGGAATAAAGCCTGAATCAGCCCCTCGGATTAGGAAGGAGCAGCTGTGAACAGTCTCTCCCATGGAATGATCTAATTCCAGGGTAATTATCCCGGATTTCTACCACGCCGCTAAAAGCCGAACATCAGCATTTTCAGGATTGACAGGCTGGGAATTCGCGCCAAGGAGCCAAGTGGGAACCTGCAGTGCTGCCCAGCTTCTGCTCCAAGGTCAAGGATGTCGGAACATCCTTGGAAAAGCTGCCAGGATTCATAAATCTCCCTCAAATCCGACCTTTCCTCTCCAGGCACCTCCTGGAATCTGGCACGGAAAGGACATGGAGAACAGTGGGATCACACCAGAGGGGAGGGGTGTCCTGGGCATAATTTTGGGAAAAGGAAGAGCCAGAAGCACCAGGTTGGGTTGTAAATCCCTAAAAATCCTCCTGCTGTTGGAATAGTGCTGATCATCCCAGGATCCCAGGGTGGATCGAGCCGGAGCCTCTGGAAAAGCTCCGGAAGGGCTTTGGAGCATCTTTTCAGTGCTTGAACTCCAGGACCTCTGGAGATAAACAGTCTAAATTAAGCATCCAAACATTCCAGGCTCCCTAGCAGAGCCATCCGTTCGGGAGAAGCCCTTGGAAAAAAAGGAATCCACCGGACGGCAAAACATTGGAAAGTGACTCCGAGTGACCTTTCCTGGGACTGAAACAGAAACAAACTCGACTTGCCTTGGAAAAGCAGCTCCTCGGAGTGCTGCTCATCCAAATAAATCCGTTTGGATCCTGCACACACCGGATGGGGAAGAGGGAAGAGCTCAGGCCTGGAGGCAGGAATTTGATGGAATATTTATCATCCAAAAGCAAAGGAAAAGCGACATGGAGAAGGGAAAGGGGAATTTTAGAGAGGAATGAGCAGTTCTGAGGGAGAACTCTGGGAAGGATAAAATCCTGTCTGAGAATGGGAATAAGGAATGGGAATGGGGAGGGAGGGATTTGCCCCTTCTCCTTATGGCTGGAGGCAGGCTCTGTGGAGCTTGGAGAAATCATGGAATGTTTGGGTGGGAAGAGACTTAAATCTCATCCAGTTCCAAACCTGACACCTTCCACTATCCCAGGTTTTGCCAGACTCTAGCCTTGGACACTTCTAGGGATCCAGGGGCTGCCACAGCTTCTCTGGGAATTCCATTCCGGCCCCTCCTCACCCTCCTTGGGAGGAATTCCTTCCCAAAATCCCATCTAACCCTGATCTCTGGCAGTGGGAAGCCATTCCCGGTGTCCTGTCCCTCCATCCCCTATCCCAAATCCCTCTCCAGCTCTCCCGGAGCTCCTTTAGGCCCCGAGATCTTCCTGGAGTTTTCCCTTCTTCAGCTGAACATCCCAAACATTCGATCAGGTCAAGGGAAGGGCAAGGAAGAGGAAGCAGCAAACAGCACATGGCAGGTGAGGGCTGGATTTGGGATGAAAAACTCCCCCAAAAAGGGATCGAGCTGGGAATTTTTGCTCCAAGTATTCCCAAAAAACTCTCTGGAGTAGCAGAAGGGAGCCCCTTTTCCCACTGAAAATTCCCGAGAGGATGGAAAAAGGAGCTTTTTGTGCCCTTCCAAGGCGGTGGCCCTGGAGCCACCCAGGGATCGGTGACATCTGTTGCCATGGGAACGATATTCCCAGGAAACGCGGCTCGAGTGGAGAGGAAACCCCAGAGATCCATTAGCAACAGGTTCCCATGGCAACGGCTCCAAACTCATTAATAATTCCTCCTTCCCTGCTCCCCATCCCAAAAAAAACCTTAAAACAACTTTACCTGGGCATGGGGAGGGGAAAATCCTCTGGGAATTTCACAGATGGAATGCACTAGAGCACTTTTTTAACAATTGGGATTCCTCTCCAAGCCTGGTCTGGGACACCAGGAATGCTCTGGGATTAAAGGGATGCTCTGGGACACCGGGAATGCTCTGCTCAAGGCCACCACTCCCAGACAGTTCCTCCCATTTCAAAGGAATCATGGAACACCAGGGATGCTCTTTCCATCCACTCCCCTCCCCCCAGCTGACAATCCATGGATTTTCCTGCTCACCACTTTTCCTGCACTTCTGCAAACCCCAGACAAAGCTGGGAAGGAGCACAGGGAATGTCGTCCTGGGACACCAACTCCAACTTCCAGAGCCTTGGAATGGGATCTGAGAAACCAGGATCCCGTTCAGCACATCCCCAAATATTCCCTTTTAGCCACCAAAAAGTGGGAGGGAGCCTGGATCCATCCCCTGCCACATTCCCTGGTTTTATTTAATGCTGGAGCTCTCCGAACTCGGAGCTCTGAAGCTTTTCCTGATGTTTGGAATCCCAAATTTCGTAATCCAGCCCTGGCTGGGGAATTCCAAACTGTTTATTTTCCCCTCCCACGAGGAGTTCCTATAAAACTGCTGAAAAATTCCACTTAAAAATCATTTTCACGGAGCTGTGCCGGGGATCACCATAAATCAGGGAAAAACGACCTCGGGAATTGTTTCAGAGCCTAAAAATAATTCCAAGCAGGAATTTTCTCTTCATGCTTGAACTAAGGAATTCCCAAGGATGTGCTGAGATTTTTCTGTAATTAAGGCAAAAGGAAACCTCAAAAAATGGGAATTTTGGGTCTCAAATGGAGCAGTTGGTGAGGGATGGATGATTCCCACTCATTTTCCTGGTGAGATCACAGCCAGGAAATTCCCAATTTCCTTCCTTTGGGGTAGCCAAAGGGATGGACATGCACAGGGAACAGATTCCACATCCAACATTTTATCTGAATCTTCCCAACATTCCAGCAAAGGAATTCAACAGGCTCAGGCCGAAGGTTTATCCACCTCTGTTCCTTGGAAAAATAAATACACAGAGGGAAAGATCATAAATCCAGTGGAAAATCAAGTAACAACTTTCCCTGGAGTCAGCCACTCCTGGGATCTCAGATCCAAAGGTCATGAAAAGAAATGGAATGGAATTAAAATTCCCAACTTTATGAAAGCAGCACCAGATTCCTGCTGGAATGGAATTTTCTGGAATAGAATCCGGCCGGTCAATGGAATTTTTCCAAACAATGGCACCAGAGACATCTAATCCATAACAGATGAGTCCTGATCCTGCTCCAATCCCACCGGGAATATCAGTGCCCATGGAGTAGGGAATCCATGGAAAAACACAACAGCCAGGGGCTTTTTCCAGCCATAAAAGGTTGGGAAAAGTTTTCCAGCCTAAATATTGGCAGGGGAAACAGGAGGAAGGTGGACAGTGCCCAGATTCCAAGCACTGATCCCAAAAAAAATCATTGCTAGGAAACTGAGATACCTGGATCAGATCCAAAGGATTTGGGTCTAGAGGTGAA
Organism: Vireo altiloquus; assembly: GCA_013396875.1. Taxonomy (NCBI): domain Eukaryota; kingdom Metazoa; phylum Chordata; class Aves; order Passeriformes; family Vireonidae; genus Vireo; species Vireo altiloquus. The sequence continues at coordinate 45,523 of VZRF01009376.1, forward strand.
TATTCCATGATCCATATTCCAAAGGCTGGGAGGAGCTGTTGGCTCCGGCCTGGGCTGGTTTGTGACCTGGGATAAAGCAATTCCAGCCATTCCAAAGGGAAAGCAGCCCCGTCCCTTTGGCAGGGAATTCACTCATTCCTGCCATTATCCCAAACTTCTCCAGGCCTCTGCAAAGAGCACCCGGAAATTCAGGGATCCATCAGGCTGGAATCACACGGACCAGGATGGAAATCCAAGCATTGAGGGCCATCCCAGATAATTCCACATCTATCCAGGGTTCTTCCAACCTGCTGAGATTCCATTCCCGGGAATATTTATGGACTGGCGACAACAACTTCCATGGGAAGACTAAGTTTTCCCAACTCTTTTTCCCACCTCCAGACTGAAGGAGCTCGGGATGGGTTCTCGATGAAAAACTGGAGCTTTGGGAAAGCTCTTGGCTTCCCAGCCCTCTGGAAAGGGCAGCACATCCCAGAATTCCAGAGAAAACAACCATGTGGGATGCGCCAGCCGGATCGAGCTCATCCCTCTTGGCAGCCCCAGCCTCAGAGCCTTTTTAGGGATGCTGGTCCAGGCAGACAGAATCCCGGGATGTCTGGAGCAGCAGGAATTGTGGCTGCTTGGCACTGGATCACTCCAGGAGCCATCAGAAGGTGCAGAAAACCTGGATAACGTCCAGCAGGAGCTGGGATCAGGACACGCCACGGGGCCAAGAGCATTCCTTGATGTCTCCCTCTTCCCGAGTCTCCCTCATTCCTGAGCCTCCCTTTTTCTTGAGTATTCCTGATCCTGAGTCTCTTTCTTCCTGAGGTCCCTGATTCCTGAGTCTCCCTGTTCCTGAGTATCCCTTTTTCCTGAGTCTTCCTGTTCCTAACTCCCTGATTCCCGAGTCTCTCTCTAATTCCAAGTCCCCATCCCTCACCCAAACAAGGAGCAATCCCTTTGGGATGGGATCTGCAGCAAGGGAAAATACTCCAGGCTCCCTTGCCAGGATTTGCTCCCTCTGTCTGCTCCTGGATCCACCCATCCCTTATCCCAAATGCTCCTCCCCATCCCGACCTTGATTCCCGTGCCAAGGACAAGGCAGGATTCAGGGATAAGGAAATTCCTGAGGGCTCTGGGAAGGAGCTCAGAGGGAAAGTGGGAACTGAATGCGCTCAGCTCCATCCCAGCCATCCCAAACCAATCCCAGTGGAAGTGTGTTATCCAGGGAACGTTCCAGCACCCCCAGGAGAATCCCTGCATTTTGCTAAGCCTGGGTTTTAGGCCCGGTCTATAAAAACAAATCCCACTTTGGGCTGGGAATGTTCCATTCCAACTCCTCCTTTCCCTCGCAGCCGATTCCTGCTCAGAATCTGCCACGGAAAAAAAATCCCAGCGATCCCAGGTTGTTTTCCTTGGATTTGGGATCTGATTATAACAAACCCTGCTGGAAGCTCAGCCCAGGGAGCAGAGAAAGGACTGAGGAGGGCGCAAAGCTCAGCCTAAAATCCATCCCCTGCCCAAAGCCTGGCTCAACCCAGGCTCTGCTTCCATCAGGCTTCCCAGGAAATGTGGAGTTAAGCCTGGCTTAACCTTGGGCCTAAAGTGACTCCAGCAGGGATGATCCTGCCTCGTTTGCCCTTGACTCTGTCCCAAGGGAAGCTGGAGATGGATTTGGGATCTCCAGCAGGTCAGGATTAAGCAGCCCCATCCCACCTGAGCTCAGCTCCGCGGAGCTGGCAGCCCTTGGAATGCGCCCTTTTCCAAGCCTAATCCCAAAGAATTCCCGTTTGTGGTAGCAAATCCCAGATTTTGCTTTGCCTCCCGTCCTTCCCTTGCTGTCATTCCCAAGTAAAGGTGTCAGCTCCTCCATCTCTCCGGATCCTCGGAGACAGGAGCAGAATTCCATGCAAACACTGGTGTTCTCATCCCAAATCTCCCAGGAATTCCTGTGACAGCAGGAAAATCCAAACAAACAGGCAGAGAGGATCAAGGAGTTTGGGTACAACGAGCTCCACACGAATCCCACGGGATGCTCTTCCCAAAACATCCCTGTCTGTCACATCCATCCGACATCCCTAAAGTGAGGCTCCATCCCTCGGGAATGTGACTGATATCCCAAAAATCCACACTGCAACTTCTGGTTCCAGCAAGATCTCCCAGGATTTTTGATATCCGGGCAAATCCTCCCTGCCAGGATGGAGGGAAGGGATTGGGAGCAGTGACCCAGCTGGAATTCCCGCCCGGAATAGCTGCACACACACAGAGCCATCCCATTCCTCTGGAATTTCAGGGAAAAACAGCCAAATACTGGGAGCATTGTGAGCACACACAATTCCCATCTGTCCATGGAAAGAGGGAAAATGAGATCCTAGAGCCGAGTGTTTCATTCGCTGCCAAATCCCTGTGCCTGCTGCAGTGCCCAGACCGGAATGTGATTTGGGAAAAGAAGAGGGAAAATTGTCTTTTCCAGCTGCGTTTTGTCAAAGTTCCCCGGGCAGCTCCGGAGTGACCGCTCCCGGATTTCCAGAGAGGTTGGGAAGAGCCCTGGACATAGAGCTGAGCAGCCTCTAATTCCCTTCCCTTGCTGCTTTCAGGAAGAGGATTGGGAATTCTCCTGGAATTCTCTCCAAGGTGGGATTGTGGAGTAACCCTGGAGTAACTTCCCTCCTATCCCAGGCAGTGAAATATTCCCTCCAAAGGGTCTTTTCCTTCCAATCCCAAGGATTAAGGGATTGGCCCCGAGCAGCAGCTACTGCCTTAAGAATTAAGGGCAAAATCTGAGCTTCCAACATCTGTGTAAATATCCGGAACATATTCCCTGCACGAGGAATTCCAGCCTTGGAATGCTGGGCAGGCACTCCAGGGGATGGAATTGGGAGGGATAAAAGGAAAACTCACCTGGGAGGCTTTGGATGGGCATGCCTGGGATTCCTCCCGAATTTCCGACAGCCCAAGGAGATCCCAGACCAGGGAAATCCAGGGAAAATGCTGAGTGGGTGGAAAGAATTCCTGTTTGCAGCAGGAATTGGGAAACAAATCCCAAATCCACACAAACACAGGAAGAAAATCCTGATTCCCACCTCATTGACTGCAAACAAGAGCAATCCCAGTTGTTCCAATGGAATTATTCCAAACTTAGTGCTTGGAGCTGGGAAAAGTCAGGATTTGGCTCCTAAGAGATCAGCCCAAGCCCCCAAACAAAAACAAAGGAAAAGCTGAGCTTAAGCTTAGTTAGAATCAATCTAATCCCATTTTTTCCATTAACAAATTCCCTAAAATCCAACAAAACATCCCACAGAAGCTGGATGGTAATTCAGAAAATATCCACATAAAATTTGGGATCCCACTGCCCGAACTCCATCCCTAGGGATGGGCTGGAACCTCGGATCTGCTGCATTTCCCAGCACACTTCAACTCCTGGGATCCACTGCTCCACATTCCCAAGGAATTTGCCATCCCGACATGCTGGAAAACACACCTGGACTTAGGGTCACTCTTCCCACTTCCAGAGGGAGTCCTGGGATTCCCAGGACAGAGCCAGGAATCTTTTCCTTCCCTCCTAACGGGTTTTTCCACAGGCTGCTCCACATTTTCCCGGCAGTGTTTCTCCTGGGAGGTGCCAAATGAGGATTGGGATGAAGATTCCTGATGCGTTTGGCAGGAGAGGAGTGGGATAAGCTTGGATTAAGGCTGAGCTTTGCTGCTGAAGCTCCTCCAAGCTTATCTGAGAGCGATCGGCTGAAGGAGCTCGGAGTGAAGGAGCTCAGCCACAGTCACTTCCAGCCACAGAATTCCCAAATCTCCAATTTCCACCACAGAGAACTCTTGGGGAGCAATTCCTGCCAGCGCTGGGCCAGCAGCTCAGTCCAGCAGGAGGAAGAAGAGGAAAGAGCCGAGTTCAAAGCACAGGAGCTGCTCCACTTGGCCCCAAATCCCTTTTTTCCAGCATCCAAGCTCTCGGGAATGATGGGATGAGCGCCCAGGATGGCACTGGGGGTGTTAGGCCTGGCTTAAGCAGCGAGGAGCACTTTAGGCAGAGGAATTGAATGAATTAAGCTGAGCTTTGCTGCGAGCAGAGACTTTGCCCAGCAAGAGCAGAGCCAAGAAATCAGCTGGGATCAAAGAGCTCCATTTTCCAGAGAAAAAAAAATGGGAAAGGGATTTTTCCTGCCTAAAGCCCTCAAATTCCAGCCCTTAAGGAATCACTGAGAATTTTTAGGAATCACTGAAGAGCCTAAGTTGGGCTGGCCTCAGCAAAGCCAGGCTTGGAAGCAGATTCCCAGTGCTGTACCTCCCATCCCACTGACAGCCCATTTTCCCAGTTTTCCAGAGAGAAAACCCTTTGGAGATGTCCTGGGATGGATTCAAAGCTTCCCTGCACATCAGAGCCCGGAACAGCTCCAGGGTCACATCCACAACCCAAAAATCCGGGAGATGCTTCCAACCCTTCCCGAGGCACCAGAGGACATCCAGGGATTCACCATTTCCTCAACAACGCAGCAGCAATCCCAAATATTCAAGGAAACCCCACCTGACGCTCCAGGTTTCCATGGATCCGCTCGGGAAAAGGCAGGGAATGACCCCGAGGGGTGGCCAACCCCAAATCCCTCTGCGCCATCCGACGGGAACGGAATGCCACCCACAGCCCTCCAGAAATAAACCCACGTAGGAGATCCAGGCCCTGAGGAAAACAAGGAAGTTTGCTTCCAGTTTTATGCAGGTTTGGGAAAACAAAAAAAAAGGGGAAATTCAAGGCACAGCAGGGAAACAGAGGGAAAATCCACCTGGATTTGAGGGAGAATCCGGTTTTGGTCACTGCTTGTATCCCAAAGAATTGATGTTTGGGTGGTTTGCTTGCTCTGATCTGTGGTTTTGGGGTGGGAATTGGGATTGGAGGTGACCCTGGAGCTTGGGAAGGGATTCCTGAGCTCAGCAAATCCAGGGAATGACACTGCACGGCCTGGAAAAGTGACCCAGAGTCTCCTCCTTGGGTTAATTTAATTAACACCCTCCTAATTAGCACTCCCATCCCCCTTAAAAATCAACCCCTGCCAGAGCTTTTCCTTGAGAATTCCCAAGCTGGAATATTTATTAACTCAAACCTCTGGAAGCAGAGGGGGAGGGAGAGCAGGATCCTTCCCAGGATCCTTCCCAGGATCCCTCCCAGGTTGTTCTGGGGTTCTTAGGAAGGATTTTCGGAACCCCGAAGCGCCGCTCCTCCCTCTGCCCACTCCCCGTGTTCCTGCTGATGCCTCCGGCTGGGAATGCTCCCCGGGAATGCTCCCGGCTCCGTAAGTTGATCCTGCCCCACCTGTCCCCTCCAGAACCCGGCTCCAGCTTTTTTTAGCCGTTCCTAAACCTCCCAGTGACCCCTTCCTGGGTGAGCTCCGCACAAACTGTGGTTTTTGGGAAGATTCCCACCTGCTCCGGGCCCCAGGGCTGGGATAGCTCCCATTCCCAGGAATATCTGGAGTGGCTGGGTGGCCCTCGGAAAATTTGGGTTGGAAAGGGAGTTCCCCACGGGATTTACTGGATGGAAGCAGTTGGAATTTTGCGTGCCGAGGTGCGAAATGCCACATCCAAAGGCAGCTCCATTCCCGGAGAATCCCACGGGATCGGCCACAAGGAGCTGCTGGAAATTGGATCCTGGAGCTGGAATTCCCACACTGGGAAACACAGGGAGAGGTGGGATTTGGGAATTGGAGGGCGCAGAGTGAGACCTTTCCCTCTTCCCACAAAATAAATCCCAGTGGGAGCAAGGACGATTTCCCAAAAAACCCCATCCCATGAGGGCACCTCCGGAAGCTCCTCGGATTTAGGAGCCTCCCAGTCCCATCCCTGCCTTCCATAAATCCTAAGGCACCCCCAGCCCTCGTTTTCCTGCTTTATGGATTTGTGCTTTGGGAAGGGTGGGAAGAGTCTCCCAACCCACACAGCCAGGAATCCACGCTGTGGGATCTCTTCACTTCGGGAAAAACTCCTGGGAATTTCAGCCCTCACTGCATTGATCCACTCGTGCTCCTCCTCAAATCCCCTCATCCAGCTCCTTCCCCAGTGTCCCACTCCACAGGGATTTTCCCAAATCCTGGTTTCCAGCTGCCTCTGGTCCAACACACCCCTGGCACCTGAGTGAGACACAGATCCCGATCTGAGGTGGCTCCAAAAATCCCAACCAGCTCTTCCCAAAATATTTAATGGAAGGATTAGATTGTGGAGGCTGGGAAAATGGGAATAAATCCCAGGATGGAGCTCATCCCTCCTGCTGAGACACCTTGGGAGCTCTGCTCTGCTGCAATCCAGGCACACCAGCACTGAAATCCAGGGAATTCTACGGAATTCCTGCTTCGCTGTTAACAATCCATCCCCATTTCCAGCTGGTGTTTTTGTTGGATGGGGAAGTTTGTTGGATGATGGAAGTTTGGATGCTCTAGTGGGAATTCCCAAAGGGAAAATCCAAGCCCAGCTCGAGCTCCAGCAGCAGGAGCGCACCTGAACCCTCTCCCAACAAACCTTCCTTGGAATTCTCCTCCTGCCAGACGCACCAATTTCGGGAATGCCGAACTCAGAGACTCCCCCAAATCCAAAGGAAACGACTTTTCCCTCCCACAGGCTCCCAAAGTTTTCCAACACAAGCACCTGGGTTAGGGAATAAATCCATCCTGACTCACTCGCAGCTGTGACAGGAACACGGTGCCCTTCTGGGGCCGGCTCCATCCCATTTTTCTTACGGAATTATCATTCCATGGAATATTTAAGCATCGACTCCTTGTTTACTCCACCTTCCCACCCTCACATGTCCGAGTTCTTCCCTCGGGGCTGGAAATCCCAACTGCCAAATTCCGTATTTTGTGCGAACCTCCAGCAAACAAAAGGAAACCCAAATCCATAAAAATTGTGGGGTTTTCCCTCTGGTTATTTCTCCAGCTCCCAGCCCGAGGCAGCATTCCTGGGAGGATTGTGCAATTCCCGGTGTTGGTGCTGGGGAGAAGGAGGAATTTCTATGGGGAACTGAGGCAGATCAATAATCACCCTATTAATAAATAATGGGATTAATAGCGGGAGAGAGGGAGGGAAAGCAGGGAAAAGCAGGAATTCTCCACACAATGCCTAAAAGCTCACTTCCCAAGAATTCTCGCCACACACCGACAACTCCCTCACGCACCCAGCATTCCGGGGAAAATTCCATCTCCTGGATGTCACGACCGAGAGGAAAACGCCGCTGGATTATTATTTAACATTCATAAAGCGAGTAAAGGACACCGGGAACGGAGCGGATTTAGAGGATTCACTGTTCCCGTCCTTCCCTGCAACTTGCAGGAGAACAAAAGCGGAGGGGACTTTTCGGGAATGCAGGCATGTGCCTTTCCCAAAGCAACTCCAGCTCCCATTTTTCCACGTCGGGAGAGCTCCCGTGCACTGCCGGCTCTTACATAAACACGTTTTTTCTGAACCCCCTCCCCCCGGCACCCCAGAAACACGAGGTCGCCTTTGGAATTCCGCCGATTCCCAACGCGGAGTGGAGTTTCGGGATTTTTCCCGCTGGGAATACCGGGGGGAGGTGGAGGGCAGCGGCTCAGCCCCCGAGCGGCTCCGTGCTGCTCGTCCCAGTGCCGCTGCGGGACCTTGGCGTGTCCCGAAAAGAGGGGACACGGGGGACACATTCCCAGCGGTTCCCTAAAAGAGAGGACGCATTCCCAGCTTCCCTAAAAGAGGGGAGACATTCCCAGCGCGTCCCTAAAAGAGGGGACACGGGGGACACATTCCCAGCGCTTCCCGCTGCCACCACTCCCCCTCGTCCCCCTCTCCGGGCAGGGGTTGGGGACACGCCGAGGACACGCCGAGCACCGCGGGCTCCCCGAGCGCTGCCGGAACCCAGGGAAGCGCAGCTTCTCCGGGATGCTCCGGTCACGGGGAGGGTATCCCGGTGTCCCGAGGGGTATCCCGGTGTTCCCGAGGGAAAGGATATGGATTACAGACCAGCCTGAGGCACCAGCTGCGCGGGCGGGTGGTTTGCTTGAGGCAGAAGAAGGCGGTGGGTGCCAGCGCCGGGTACGGCACCTGCTCCTCCTCCTCGGAGCCCAGCTCGGCGGGCGGCTCGCGGCCGGGGGAGCCGCTGCTCGAGCCGGAGCCGGAGCCGGTACCGGTACCGGCATCCTCGGGCGGCTGCTCGGGGCGGCGCGGCGCCGTGATGGGCACCCGCACCTCGGCCGGGCGCGGCTCGCCGCTGTCGCCGGCGCTCATGGTCGCGGCCGGCAGC
>VZRF01009378.1:0-238071 GCA_013396875.1 Vireo altiloquus
GGAGGGGAAGGGGGGGGAAGAAAAGGGAAACCCCCCTCCCCCCCAAAACCCAACACCCAGCGCACGCGCGCGCAGGCAGTGGGGCACACGCGTGTACGGAGACACGCGGGAAGGGGCCAGGCGGGGTGGGAAGGCACCCGCGCACCCCGTGCTCAGCGCCTCCCTCGGGAATAAAGCGGGGCTCCGCGGCAGGAGCGGCACCCTGGCACCCCTCGGCTGCTCTCCCGCCGCTCACGGCCCCGTCCGGCCCCGCGCCCGCGTATCGCCGCTGCCCCTTGCGCCCCGTCCGCTCGTGTCGCTGCAGCGCGGCGGCCGCCGACACGCGTGGGGCTGAGCGCTCCAGCAGCGCTGCCCGGGCAGGGCGAGGTCCGTCCCTCCGGCGCCGCCGCGGTGCAGGTGCCCGGATCCGCCGGCGTGAGGCCCCAGAACCCGCGTGGGCGTCCTTGGGGCCGGCCCCTCTCCCGGAGGCGAGATCCGAAATCCACCTTTTTCCACAAACACGGGCGCCGCATGCGGGAGGTGTGTGTGGGGATACCGGTACGCTCCCCACTTCCCACGTTCTTCCATCTCCTATTTTTTCCCCACTGCCACCCGGGCTGTGCAGGACGAGTGCCCGCCCACTCTTGCCCTTGGCCGGTGCGGTGGGATTTATTACCGTTATTTACGATTGTTTTAATTGTAATGGCAAAATAAAATAGAACATGCGGAGTGCGGGTGGGCACACGGTTTGCACGGGCAATTGCCCTGGCTAGGCACGTCCCCTGTCGCTCCCCCTGCCCGACAGACCCCTGCCTCGCTGCACGGCCCCGGCAAGGGCCACGCGTATCCAAGCCGCCCCCCACCCCCGAGGCCGGCACTCCTGCCTTTTGCTCCAGATCCACCAGCTCCTCTCTGAAGGGCAGCCATGCTGAAGTAGCAGGGAAGAGCTGAGGGGCTGGGGGAGGCATGCCACAGGAAATTGCTGGATGGTGGCCCACTTTTGCACAGTGCCTTTGCCTGGGTTTCTGCTTCCCGTGTTTGTTTTTCATCTTTTAGCCGTCTACGGGCACACAGAGAGCCTCGTGGTAGGCAGGACACTCCCCCCCAGGTACAAAGATTTGTGAATTTGAGGTCAAAGCAGCTATCATGTAGGCTGAGATGGGGTTTCTGCTCCAAGTGATTTGCAAGGATGCACCACAGTGCAGGAGGGCCTCCCTGGGGAGGCACAGGTGAGGGCAAACGGGATGCTTCAGGAGGCTGTCCATGTGACAGCTGTCTTGTCCCTTTTTGGATGGGCCAGGTTCTTACTTGGCTTCAGTGACTTATGAAACCAAAAGGATGGTTAGCTCTGCCTTGTCTCTCATTGGGATAGAGGCAGAGCTGGGATGCACTGAGGTGTGATGCATGAATGTTTTTTTGTGGCTGGTGCAATCCTTTAGCAAAGCCATGTGGGCAGGTGGCAGTGGTTGGGCACACATGGGATGCCAGGAAAATACCTGGCTGCCATCCCAGCTGTGAGGGACAACAGGGGTGAAATCAAAGTGCTGGGAGGACAGGAAGCTTTAAAAGTGTGAATTACTTCAAGGAAGTTACTTTATCCTGCAGCTCCCTTTCCTGCAGCAGTTAAGTAGGGCGCCCACCATGATTTCACCTTTTGGTCTTCAAATCCATGTGAGCAGGTGGATGTCTGGGAATTGTCACTGAACAAGGATCTCCAATACAGGCAGGGATGGTCAGAAAAGTGACAATTCCTTTCTGGACACTTTTCCTTCTCGTTGGTGTGCAGGTTTTGCAGGACAATACAATGAATAATAAGAAGATCCTGTTCCATTTGGCAAGTAGTCAGCTGTGTATCATGACAAGTGGTTTGTTTAATGTCACATATCCATGGTGATACTGGTATGCCTTTTTGCTCTCCACTGCTTTAAGTTTGCGATCCTTTTTAAAGCCAAGCACACATTGTATCACCACCATGCAAATGCCCTTTCCTATTTTCAGCTTTCAGGTCTGGAAGCTTCCAACTTGCCAAAGTGAGTTATGGACAATTGGCGTGACACTGCCAGAAGCAATAGTAGGGAAGTCACAGCCTCCATGACACCTCACTCATACAAAACGTATCTTCAGGTATTTACAGCCCACGTACAAAGAATTAGGCAGGATGGTGCTTTCTTCATTGGGGGCTGCAATGGGATCCTGATAAGGCTCAGCAGAGCAGTGCCAGACAAGGCAAGTCTGTCACTGTTTATGGCTATAGCAAAGTGGGAATACAGTCAATTGGTTGCTTTCCAGGAAATGGCTGGAAGGCTTGTGACTGACAGCTAAGGGAATGAAGGACAAAGCATGAGCCCATCACCATTGAGCTCTCAGGAAACCCCAAATCTCATTTTGTTTGCCACTCCTGGTCCATGGTTATTTAAAGAAATCTTTTCACTCATATTCTTCAAAGTCTTCTGCGTACAAGTTGGTTCTTCAGTCAGACAGCAAGAAAGGAGGGCACTGCATATCAGGAGAAAGCCGGAGATGGCCAGGGGTGGGAGTGAAAGCAGCAGGATTCACAGAGTCACTTCTCAAGTGAAGAATTGGAGTAGAGTTGAAAGCAGAATGTAACTGAAGGGCCCATCTAGGAGGAATATCAAACATGACAATGGAAAAGAAAGAAAATGATGGCTCCTTGGTTGTGTTAACATTTTGGATTGGAAGGCTGGCTTTCAGATGCGGCCCTGTTCACTCCTTCCAGAGTGGAATGTCTGCTGAGTGTGGTGAAAGGAAGGAAAGGAAAATCACAAAGGAGAATCCCAGATGGTGTGTTTTCAGATAGTTACCGGAAACGTTTAAGCTCGCTGAATATTGGGGGTATATCCCTGGAACAAGATACCCAGGGCAACCGATTTCCAGGGGACTTGGATCTTCAAGTCTCTTTTTTGCAAATTTGGAAATGTAATCCCTAACTCACTGTAACTTGTCTGTCCCAGATAACTGTGGTGGTGAGTTTCTGTGTGTTCCCTCCCACGCTGACACAAAGCAGTCAGGAAAATCCAGGTCAGGACAGCTGCTAGGGTTATCTGATAGGAAATTTTATATTAGAATGATATCCTGGAAGAAATGCCCTTTCTATAGAAATGATTACACTCTGCTATTGAGAAGACAAGCCATGACTTTCTGGCTGTTGTCATGTTTGACCTCTTCAAAACTACCTTCAATCCTACCCTTTCCAGAGGCACCTGGCAGTTGGGATGGAGGAGGGAACTGTGGTGCAGGAGGTCCCCAGCTCTTTGCTGGATGACTGTCCCTTGTTTCACTGACCACCCTGAGGAAAAACAATGACAAGTTTGTTCCAGATGGGCACTCAGGAAGCAGAGAAATCTTTTTTGGTCTCTCAACATGCTTTTTTTTTTTTTTTTGCACCTGGAGCCCCTTTGTGAGAAGAACAGTTGGGTTTTTTCGCTGTTGGGGTTTTGACTAAAAGGGAACTCTGTTTTCTGACGTGCATTACTGAGAGACCTGTTATTCTCATGGGATTCAGGGGAAAGACTGGACCCAGGATTAACCCTGGGTGTGGCCATGAGCTCCTATGTGTATCCCAGGTGGGAAGGAATAATGGCAAGTTTCGCTGTTTGAACAGCCCCAAAGTCCAGACTATAACAGAAAACATAGGATTAACTCTGTTTACTTAGTTCAATATCAGACACAAGCTTCCTAAAGCAATCATAGCTCCCCTCCGTTGGTCCAGACACTAGCCACGCATTTTCCAGAGTTGAGCATCTAGCGTCCCGTTCCAACAATCTGCTCTCCCAGGGAAGGCCACTGTTCAAAAAGGTAGTGCACCTGGCACACAGGTGGGCAGCCCAAGTGTAGAAGAGATGACCCGCTGGGGACTTCTTTCAGTGGTGGCCTATGTTACCAGGAGTTACTGTAGTGATGTCAAAGCAAATCTGTATTGTGTTTCCTAAGAGCTGGCTAGTGGCAGAAAGTCAGTGGAAGGGCAGAAAGACACATAGAATGTGCTATCTCAATTAGTCTGTATGGGACTAATTTTTTCTTTGACAGGTTTCACAGGATAAACCTTCTCTGTACTGGTTGCATGTGGGAGTGCAAAAATATAGCCAGGCAGGATGGCTTTTGTTGGTGTGGGGCTCTGGGGAAGACGGGCGTATTCCAGGTCTAACAGTGAGTAAAACAAAAAAGCAAGAGACAAATAAAGAGGAGAAGACGAGGCAAAAGTAGGATAGTTAACAGGAGATTAAGCAAAGAAGTTGTAATCAGTAACTGCTTGAGATGTTAAAGATGTAATCCTAGAAGTTGAAGTTTGTCGTTGTTGAACTGCTAGCTTTGGAACAGTATATAAGTTGTGCTTTGTGCAATAAAAAGTTGGCTTTGTATGCACCCGGCAGAGTCCGTGTCTCCATCACCGACAGTTGCAGGTGGTTACTGTGCTGAGAATTGGGGTTACAGGTGTGCTTTATTAGCAACAAATCGTTCTGAAAGGAGTTACCCAGGGTGAGGAACTTCCTTGAAGTATTAGGGGATATCTTAGAGGGTTTCATGGGCTTGCATCTTTCATTGCTATGCCAGGAACCAAAGACGTCCACATAAAATGCTGGTCAAAAATAAGGAACACAGGTTATACAAATTGTGCTACTCTTTTCCCAGCTGCATATCTTTGTGTTTTGTTAGATGGATCAAGATAGTAACATGCTGGTATATTTTATTTTGATAATAATGAATGTGGCTTTGCACCCTTTATCTGCATGATCTTATTCATGTAAGAATGTCTTGGGAAGCATGGCAAACTCCATTGTTTTACCCTTATATGCCCTCTCAGTGCAGTCTTTCAAACTTGTATAATCACAACTGATAGTCTTCCTTAAGTGTAATTTCACTGCAAGGTATCTTTTTTGAAAAAATAACTCTGCAAAAGTGGGAAAACCTTTAAGGAACATTATTTCCTGAAGAGGCGCAAGAGGATGTAAAAATACTAAAATAAACACAGATATAAGCAAATAATGAATCAAGCGTCATTCCATTTGTACTTTGTCACACAGAACCCCAACACAGACCTTTTCACTGCTCTTTATGTTTTGATATCAGTGGGAACCAGAAGTAACAAAAGGAAACATTCAGGTGCTTTTGACAAAGCAGTGGCAGTTTCTGTAGTAAACGGAATAACACAAGCTTCAAATAGAGCACAGAGGTGGAAAGCGGTCACCAGAGCTAGGCTGTATGAACAAATTTTTTTTTTTTTGTTTGGAGACCAAGCCACGTACTAATACTACTAGTTTGGGTCAAGAAAGACCTAAAAATTTTTTAGGTAGAATGCGATGCTTTATTTAATTAAAAATCATTAGAAAGCAGTGTGTGTAATTCTAAGTACGTATTAGACCTGGATGAGTACACCCAAAGTCTTTGTTGCATACATCCTGTAATTAATTGAACTGGTAGTTGACAAGTAATTTATTTGAAGTCCACCAAATAATTGAAACTTATTATTAGAATGAACTGGAATTCTATTTTTTTTTTTTTTATTACAAATATCAGCCTCAATACAGATACATTTATACACATGATTAAGTCACGCTTTTTGGGCAAATCATTTCACACAGTACCCTACTCTCTTGTATCTGCATACAAACATTCTATTTTAAGTTGGTGAGGCTGTGGAAGAAGTAAGATTCTTCTCAGTATGAGTAAGGTTGACAAAATCTTAACTTCTCAGACCACCAACTAATCAAATTGACACAACTTAGATTCACCAACCGTCTGTACTTGGGACTGGATTTTCAGGTGATCACATCTTTACAGCACAACAATCCACTTGAGATGTTGATCTGTGTGAGTGTCTGGCTTGGAATTTAATAATACTCAGTAAAAAATGTAATTATATTATTCCATTGATTAAGTTAAGATTCAGTATTTCTGACTTGAAGAAAATGTTAGCAAAATTAACATAATTGTTGCATAAGAGAAATGTTCTGTTGCAATGCTGAACACCAGTTTAGATATGGATAAGCATGTACTTTGGATATGCTTATTGGGCCTAATGGTATCATATGCAGCAGAATCTCTCTAAATCAAATGAGAAATACTGACTTTCATGGGACTGCAAGAGTTCAGTGTACAGCAAACAAGTGTGTGCAAAAATGGTATTGTAGTACGTAGGAAAGTAGTTATTCCATATAATCACTATGGTAATTAAGGCTTCTCCAAAAACTCTGCCACTTTAAATTTTTTATTTAAAGAAACAGGGAAGTTGTTTAGTCCTCCTCTTGATGGTAAAGGGTTACAGGCAGCTCTGGTGTTGGTGTCACGTGTCATACATTGTCAGCAGACAGTTGCAATTTCAGTTACATTTTCTCCTTTGATTTGATTAAGTTCTTCTCCTAAATTAAATAATTATAATATGTGTATTCTCTGGTAATGGCAACACCATCCATTCCAGGCCTTTAGAAATATGCTGTGGGTTCAGGAGACTTTGTAAGCAATCTTTGCATCTCGTTTGTCATTTTAGGCAACTTACTTTGCACACACCTTCTCCAGTGGTTTATTTTTTACAAGTATGAAGAATCTGGGAATCATTGCAGTCTGACCTGTCTTTTCAGTGATTTTCACTGCCTTTCTTTAGTTGAGAACCTTTTTACTGCAAAGCTGTATTTTGAGGCTTTATATTTCAAATTGGGTCTCATCTCAATCCAGCACTTCACATTGTCTGTTCTCTGGAACACTGATAGGTTATCTTTGTTTTCTGTGGCAAGGGTTAATCTTGCTCAGACAGGCCATTCTCAGTGTCGAAGATGCCTATCTCTGCTTCTCCCTTCCTGAATGCTTGCTGCAGAAGAGCCTTGCTGCTATCCCTCTCAAGATTAGTTACACACTTTCTATGTGGATTACTTCCTGTTTTCCGTCAGCCTTTCAATTTGGTTGGCACCAGCAAATGTTGTTTCCGTTTGTGTAAGTAGCTGTTTTGTGGGCCCTAGGATTTGGAAACAACAGACTCGATTCGAGTACATTTTAAGTTTTGCTCTGAAATATGTACAGTAAGTCAGTCAAACCCCTGGAAAATAATGAAATGTAAACAAAAAAATGTAAATATTCAAAATAGTTGATATTTCCTAAAATTACTCAAAACTCAAATTTGGTAGCCCCTTATTTGGAGATACAAACCCTGTTTTTTTATCAGTCCTATCTTTATGAGCGTTGCAAACTACATCATCAATTTTTTTTCAATTGATTGTTTTTGGTTTCAGTTGTTTTTAGGAAGGCGCAGCAGATGTATGTAATTTTGCACACTGCTGTTCTTATGCGTCAGCCTGATGATATCATAGTCAAGCACTAATAATACTACTACCCATCCTCCTTTTACATAAATTAGCACTTCACAGCTTCAGAGCATAATACCAACATTACCTAATTACTCTAGAATTGAGCATGCACTCTCTTCCTTTTAGAGTAGAAGCTGATGGATTTAAATGGTCAAATGTAATCAGAAAGGAAAACAAGTCCTTTAATAGCTTGTGTAGTGGCCTCATCAAAAGGCCAGGAGCCAGGGTATTTGTTCTCTCCTCTCTCCCAGTTCCAGCAGTGTAATTAAAATCAGACTTAAGCACCCGGATTCCTTTCTCCTTCTGAAAGTCCTACATAGACCTCAGTTTATCTCTCTGCAAAGTGGAAAAAATTGATACCTTTCTCCTAGAAAATGCCTAGTAGGCATCTTTTTGGTTTAATGCCTAAGAATCACTACTGTGGCCACAGATATTTGACATCAAAACATTTTACAGTTATCCTAGTTTTCTGCATTTATTTCAGATCATGAGTGGGGCTCTGGCCACCTTAATGTCAGTAGAAATAGTCATTATCATTACTGACTTCAGTGCAGGCAGGATCCACTCTGGTATTTTTAATTTCATCCAAAAGGTAACCCTTCCAATAGCCTTGTGTTCAGTCCTAACCAAGCAACAGGACAAAATTCTCCCCTCTCTTCTCTGCCTTCTCTGTGTCCTAAATATTCCACTCCCAGTGCCTCTTACCAATTACCTCTGCAAGACTCTTTGGAGGCTCTTGCTTCCTTTCTGCTCCAGGAAGAATTATCCCTACAAACTTTCAATCCTCATAGCTCTTGTCCAGGAAGATAACTGCAATTTTCCTTCCAAATAGCTCATTTCCTGCAGCTACATGCAACACCCCCCACCAAATCTCTCACAGGGTGAATGGCAGCAGTACAGCAATATATTATCAATCACACTGAAGTTACGTTCTTCAACAACTTCTTTGCATAACCACATCCACTGCCTCTTTCTTCCTTCCAGACTCTGACACCCCAATAACCAATTTCCAATCATACAGAAAATGCTAAATCCAACAGCTTCCCTCACTCTAATACTCATACGTGATAAAACAAACGTTCTATAATTTGGTCTGGTATGGAAGGTGTTCGGCGATAGCACGAATATATATTAGATAATATATGCAATTATGCTATTGCATCCATCTGAAGTTGTTGTCAAGATCTTAAGAAAAATATTTCCTCCAAGGGTGAAGAGTCACCTACACTTCTACTTCAATGAAGTTGTCTGCTGTTCCAATCTCCCTTCCCCCCACCATTCCCATGCCAGGATAGGAAGAGGATTATTACTACTACATGTACACAATGCTTTTACTCCTGCAAGAGTTTGAGAAATATCCACCACTCTGTATTTTCGTTTACAGATTTTCTAAAAGTCTTCACATTTGAGGGAAATACTCCTGACAGTTTGAAATGTTTTGAACATTTCATTCATTGTCTTTCATGTATAAATTCTCCAGGCTAGTTGACTGCTCAAGAATATTATTATTATTGTTATTATTGTTATTATTATGATTGTCTTGAATATGATATGGTCTTGAATATTAGGTGTTGCAGAATAAAACAAACAGCTCTGTGACTAATACTGACTTAAGCTCAGTCTGTAGCTCTGATTAATGCTATTTTTAACTGTCATATTGCTTCTTTTGTATTATGGCTAGCAATCCATTGCTCAATTTTTTTTTTTTTGAACAGCACAAGGGAACTTGATTTCAGAAAGAACAAATAGCTAAAAGGACATCTGAAATTCAGTCACATGTATTTTGCCTGAAGATAGGTATTCATAGCACAGAAAAACCTGCTGGTACACTAAGTTCAGTATCTGCCTAACTAGCAATGCCAACAATAATATCTTCTAGAGAACTCATGATGCATCAGGCATTCAACTATACTATACCTGAAGAAGGATTCCTTCATGACTGTATGACTGAGAGTACAAAACTCTAATATAAAGCAACTTGCCAGCTATATCATCACTGGTGGAGACATAAATCTGAGGGGTTTCTGTCTTAACCCTGCCGACTCTTGAACATTGGAAATTGAAGGCTCTTGTCATTTTTATTTTCTGTACAACTGATGAAATGGTACCTCTGTGGCTTGTATAATCAGTTCGACTGATTACAACAGTTAATGGGCTGACTCTATTTACATGAGCAGAGAGACTGTGTTTCCTTCTTTTTCTTAATATATGTTTAAGTCTCATCGGTTTTGGTGGTAAACAAAGCTATTTACCACAGTAACAGTTTATGACCAGTTTTCTACGGATTAGTTACAGGCTGCATTGAGAGACTATGTCCTTTTACATGTTTCCTTATTATTGAACAAGGTACATAAGCATGCCATGTGACACATCCAGTCTGTCCTTCATTGAACAAACTTTTATATACTCACAGCACTTGGCATGATTGACCTCTACAAGGTCATTTGGTTTATTCTCTAGGCAGGTTTCTCTTCTGGATCCCTCTGAGGTTGTATGACTGAATTTTTCTATGAATGCTTTTTATATAATCATGTTACAATATTTTCTGTCAACCATTTTCTTATTACAGCTTGTTTTCTGTGTTTGGCCACTGTAGCATACTGAGCAGACATCTTCATTTAGCTGTCCACACTGATACCTCAGTCTTTTTTGTTGAAAGGTTACAATTAATTTAGAGAACCCATCTGCGTATGTGAGTAGTTTAAATTGTGCCTTCTAAGGTGCATTGCTGTGCACTCATCTACACTGCATTCCCTTTGCTGACACATTACTCAGCTATTTAGTGTTGTCAAGGCTTACTGAGGTGCCTCACCAGCCTTGTCTTGCCCATTGCTCTTACGGATCCAGCTTTTCTAGTAGGACCTCAATAAGTACATTAAACAATGCCACTGTTTGTATTGATCCTAGAGGCACCCCACTACTTAAATGCTGTGAAGAGAACCAAGCAATTATTACTGCTCTGCCCCTGTGTGCTATCCCCTAACTGGATTTGCATCCATGACTGGCAGGGTGTTACCCACTCCTCTTCTCCTGACAACTGGCTTTCCTTAGCAGCCTTTTGTGAACACTCTTTATTCAAAGCCTTTGGACTGTTTAAGTAACATCCCCTGGTTCCCTATTACCACTTCACAAAATGCTCAAAATCCAAAGAACTGACATCAAAGCCTTCTTTCTTTTCACAAAATTTTGTTTGTTGACCCAGAAGATTTTGTTGCTATGAGTGTTGTTTTTTCAGTGTTCCGTACAGGTGGCTTTTGGGTCTGTATTACTGCAGTGCTGCTGTGATGGGGAGCTACTTTATAAGCTAAATCCATTTCAGCAGGCTGTCATGTTTTGTACAAGTAGCAATCTCTGCAGAAGCAGTCTCTCAGCCACTCGGGAGCTGAAGAAAAAAAGATAGAGAAATGGTGTTTCCTCAGCAATGATGCATCCACATAGCCACACCCCCGTCTGGGGCTTTCTGAGGGTTCACTTTTAACCCTAGGACTTCATGCTTGTGTGACTAAATTTGGTACTGACTGATCAGCGGCTACCACCTTCTCCCTTGGGAAAATTCCTGAGGTTTCTGTTTTGCCTGCAGGACAGTCTTCTCATGAGACACCCTATCTATCAGGTGCCATGAGCTTGGGCTTGCCCTCTCCTCCAGGGCTCCTCTTTGCCTACCACCCCAAAACTGCCTTACCCCAGCCTTGCTCATCCCTGTGCCTCTTCTCCTCAGCCCTCACACAACGGCCCCTGCAACTCCTCAACCCTCAAGTGGATCACCCTCCCCTCCCTGGCTACCACCTCAGCTGGCAGCACCTGCCCGAGTGCTCCTTGCCGCCATGCCTGTTGGGGCAGGTGGCTGTGCACCTTTTGGATTTGGAACAGGCTTGTCTTAGTGTCCACATGAGCTGGGAACTGTCAACCTGGACAAGACTTGTGGTCCTCCGTGGTCAGTCCCTTGGCTGGGCCCAGGGAATGAGCCAAAACTGTGGGCAGAGCTTTAGGTGAATCACCTTTATTAAACTCTTCTTCATAGGTGTGAAGAATGGAAAATTACTTAGAAAAAGGAAAGGATCTGAGATCACCTGGTGCTAGAAAATAATGGCACCAAGTACTAGAGACTTGTGACAGTGTGTGGGAAGTGGTGCAGCACCAGAGAGCAGAGATGCTCTGAAATTGAGGCCTTTCACAGGAAGGGACACACTTTCTTCCTTAAGAGGATTTTATGTAGGTGGTGGTTTTTTTTTTTCTCTTTCCTCTTTTAATTTTTTTTATTCACAGGCTGTGAAGCACTGGTAAGTGTTAGGGCACAGCTCCTATTTAACCTTTGGCAATGTGGATGGAGTTGAAACAGTCACTGGCTAGGGAACTCCATCTGCAGCTGTGCTCCAAGCATCCCTGATACTGATAGGGTTAGACCAGGCTTGTCAGTCCTCAGAAAAAAACACTGGTCCAGACAAGGCCACTGTGTCCCAAACAGCAGGCACTGCTGTTTTTGAAGGTTGGCTTTCTTACTACTTGTTGGCTTTTGCTAGCAAAGATTAATAGGTTTGATTGTGGCAATATGAGCTGTGGTTCTGGTCAACATATGACCATCATGCCAGCCTGGGGCACGAGGCAAAGATGGGAGTTCAGTAGTGTCGGGGAAAGGTTGGACAGCCTATTTTGCAGACTTATACAACAAAGAGTAACTTCATGGAGAACTGCAGATTCCTTCAGGTAAGGTGCAGACAGATACCTTTTTCACTATTGCATGTGGCAGAAGGACAACTATTACCCTGAGCAACTTGTATGCCAATTCAGTATCCTCAATGGAATATGCTTTAGGGCACTATACATACTGTGTGGCTGGTACTGTTGATACCGCCTTGGTTTCGTAAAGTTTTCATTTAATGGTATTCCAGTTTGGCAAATAAAAAGCTTAAAATATTTTTACATTCACTTTCACATTAAACTCAGAGTAGACCTTCCAAATATGACACGCTGAAAATAAGTGACACTTATTTTGTATTAATTTTAAGGCACTCTTAAAAAGTATTACCTTCCCCACTTCTGATAAAAGAATTTTGCAGTTAGTTTCAATGATCCATTTAAAATCTCATTCTTCTTTTGAGGTACTTTTTGTAATCTAATTTAAATTTCTACTGCTTGGAAGACCTGCTAAGAATTCTTAATTGGTATATGGAACAGTAAATATAAAAACAAATGGCAAAGAGTAGTGGAAGAGAACAAAACAGTTAGAATACAATAGAAACAAGGAGTGACTTTGTTGCCACTATTCTAGCAATTCAAAATTTTAACAGTGTGCTGAATGTCAATTCTCTTCCATAACTTTCTACCCTCTTCTTCTACAGGATTTTTCCTTGCTGAATTATTTTTGGAATCATGGCTCTGCAAAATTCGATTTCCTCTCTTTACCCCTCTATTCCTCTACCAACTTCCTTGAAACCAAGAAATTAATTTCTTTCTCTAATAATTGCAGTGTGGAATGGAGATTATATCATAGAAATTAGAGATGCAAATGGGCAAGTTAGGTCATTCAGCAGTGCATCTGCACTGTGTATGCATGATGACTCCCTATACTGTAACATGTTCTCTAGTGTTTTGTCCAATCCAATTTTGTAAATTGGGTTGACTTCTATTTAAATTGTGAGGCTGTTCTATAATACAGAGAGATTACCAAGAGGAATGTCCTACATATGACCCAATTTAGGGATTTTATTTTCTTTTTAATCAAGCTTTTGCCATATAACTTTTTAAAACTTCTTGTTAAAACCGTATGGGAAAATACACAGAAACTATCTAAGATCACTGGAATGTTGATGCAGCTTGCAATCACTTTGAAGGAAAACTGAGGATTAATCTTGTCAATAAGTGCATTATGGGGACTGCTTCCACAGCAGTTCTTCCCACACAAGCTCCCATTGCCCCAAATAGGAGCTGCTGAAGTGCAATAGCTGCAAAATCAATCCCCCTTTGTGTAACATTCCTTGAACAACAAACTAAAAGTGCAGTGTATTATTAGTTTATCTACAGTCTGAAAGTCTCTCATTTGTTTTTGCATTTGAAGTGGAGTGCAAAATTATTGTATAACTGTCTGAGCAAAGATCCATTAATCTAACCCCAGAAATCTAAAGATTATTTGCCCTAGTTTATTTGGTGGAGAAGGAGACAAGAGGCACAATGTTATTTAGGCACCTCACTGTGCTTGAGTGATTTCAGTGTGAGCTGGCCATCTACACAGCTGCTTGGTGCCTTAGACCTTTGTAGCTTTTGGCCTGAATATTTGGCTTCCCATTCCCTGTTCTAAACACATCTTAGGAGTTCTAATTCAGTAATTTATCATATGAGGCATTAGAAAGAATAGATGAGACTTCAATATTTCTATTGTGTGAGATTTAAAAAAAATACAGAATTGGCCACTGTTATGTAGCTTAATGTTATGTTTTTGTTTTGTAGGGTAAACAGTTAGTGGGTACTCTTGGCACTTGGCTGCTTTGGAAATCGAGATTCTTTTTTCAAGTGCCTGAGACTGTGCATGGTATTCCAGGTTGGAGCAGCAATGCAGTTTTGAAGTTATTTACCCAATTGTCTCCACTTACAGAGCTCTGGTTTAGTTTGCAAAGTGTTTTTGGTATGAGCGAACTAAATTTTGATCCTTTTCAGAGAAACTAAACCAGAAGTTTTGCTCTGCTCACACACCAAAACCACTTTGACAGCTGGTGATGGTCCAAGCCTGTAATGCAGACCTTGAACAACTTGGAAATGCCTGGGGCAACACACGCTCAATTTAGGGGTTGGACTAAACTTAGTCTGAAGTTTCCCCAAACTGCTCGAATTGGAAATAAAGAGGCCTCAGTACCAATACCTTCAATTGACTTATCTGTGCTTTTAATATCAAATTAGTGGCTAATGATAAACTTAGCTTGAGAATTTAGGAATAGTGTTAAGCCCCGCTGCCTGGCAGTGTGGACCCTTGAGTACATTAGTGACTCCCTGCATGCCTTTTCCAGTTCCACTGGAAAAATAAATCATCTTTCTCTCTGGCTGAATCACTTGGAAACTACATCATCTTGAATTAAAATTGCTTTTTCCTATTTACAAAACTAGGAATGGTTTCTAAGAGCTCTACCCCTCCCACATCACTTTCTTTGCCTCTTTTCCAGCTGGGTCCAGCTTGATTCCAGTGCTAAGATAACAAAGCACCATCCACAGGGTGATGTGGGTGGAGGCATGTTGAGAGGGTGTAACTGCCCACCACACATTTAGATAACTTTTCACTGAATCAGGTGAAAAAGATAGTGCTTAATGCCTTTAAGAAAAGGCTGCCTGTGTGACAAGTACAAATTATACTTCATGTTCCTGTAATTTGACCAGTCAACACCTGGTCTAAAACAAGTGATATACTGTTAAAAGAGAATTCCAAAGCCACATCTAACAACAGACATATCATTTTCCAGATGAAATAAACAGGCAGTTAAAACCCCATCTGCACTCACCCCTCCCTAGAAACCAGGAAAGCTAAACACTCAAAACTTAACAAATAAGATTTTTAAAAATGAAGAAAATGTAGGTAATATCACACTGGTTTATATTTACAGGTTTACTATTATCATTAATGGCTGTAAATCAAAATGTTCAGATTTTGAATCATTATTAAAATAGAAATATTTTAAGATAAAACCTGGAAAATAAAATTTCAGCTGATAGGATCTTTATCAAAATGTCTATCTTGATTAGTAAATATAAGTACTTCTTTGGTTTTGTGTATATAAATAAGAAAACTGAAGAGCTTAGGTGACATTGGTTTAATAACTTTTGCTGGGAATTATTCTTTAAATTCTGTTCACTGACAGAACTGAGTGTAGGTGCTCAGCAGAAGCAAAAGAAGTAAATAATTGTTCAAGAAAGTACTTTTGAATTGTGACACTTGGAGTAATAATGGTTTGGCTCTCTATAATAATATATAATTGAACAACTTGGAGGGGAAACCAAACCAAACCTTAACTTGCTGAGAAAGAATGATGTCTCTGTGCATCAGAAATATGTGGATAGAAAATAATTCAAGTGAGAATTGGAGCTTATAACCACAGCAAAGAAGGAAGGAGTCTGCAAGATTCAGTGACTACCAAGGAATAAAGGAGTTTGGGGGCTGGTATCGAGGGAAGTGCAGCCTCATCTGCTTCAGGCAGTCAGCTGAAGCCCCTTTCTTTGCTGCTTGGCCAAAATCAGCAAAGCTTGAGCAAGTTTGGGACTAACTTCTATGCATCCTCCAGGTCTGTGAGGGCAGGGATGTCTGTCAGAACAGTGAATATTTAGTTGAGAGCATCCACCTACATCGCTGGCTTTTAAAAAGGTACCTGGGACGGTGCTTTACATCCTGTTGGGTCTATACCCTGAAGATGTCTTGTGGCTGGAGCTGTTAACTGAGGAATGTCTTACTCTGTGTTACTTAAGAAGTGTCTGTGCCAAGAGGTGCTGGGCACAGGCCATTCCCCCTGAGCTTGTTAGGGCTCCTACTGTGAATAAGGGCTTGTTTACACTTAAAGCTGTTTCTGGACCGTGCTGCATGTGGATGCAGTGGCCACACATGACATTAGTCAAGAACAATTAATCAGGAACAACTCCATGTGTAGACAAGCCCAAATTTAAGGTGAGGGTGGTCACAGTATGGTGTTCACCACAAGAGTGACCTTAGAGCAGATGAGTTATTACCTGTCATTTCCGTGTGGAATATAATGCTCTTGGCAGGGAAAGAACAGACATTTGAGAATTATTTAATTTTTTATGACTAAGTACACACTCATACACCACTCTTGACAATCCCCAGTCCCATGAACACTGGAGTGTGGATCGTGAAAATGAGCACCTCTCGCTGTTGCTGCCTGGTATGTGCAGCATGAGGCTTTCCGTGTGTTAGGAGACACTTGTGAACTGCCACTGGGTCATGTTGGCCAAAGGTGTAAGTGCTTTTATTCCTTTATCTTAGGAAAGGGTAAATGCAGAGAACCCAAGGTTTTGTCACTGAATGGTTTGTGTTGTTCAGGCCAAGCTTGGGTTAGATTTTCTTGTTTACAACCAAATTATTGCTAGTGGAAGGCTGCTGACAAGTTCTTGTGTGGGCAGCTTTTAAAGATGGAGATGGTTCAGTGTACCACAGGATAATCTCTTCCAGTTGCCATCACAAGAGTTTCCTGAGCTGGGGCTGGTAAGAAGCAAGATTTCTCTGGAGGTAGGTTGATCTGCTCAGGGAATGTTTACCCATACCTAAGATGGCCCCAAGCTGGCTGTTACATTATTTGTATACAAGTTCTTTTCTCTACCATTTTGTGAAGTGCTAATTGCCCATTAGCTTAGCTTGCTCAAGGTGTGACCAGTGCTTTTTGGTCCTTTTCTTACCCTTGCTTTTTGGTGCTCTGACCAAGAGGTTTCTTCTCTGGTTCAGTGCCTAGTTTAGTTGGACCCCAGTTCCTCAATGCTGGGATGATGTACTTTTTCTCCTTAGAATATGTAGTGGAGTTCACTTTGTATATAATTTCCCATGAAACAATATGAAATCCCTTGAAAACCAGCGTGTCACACATTATGATAGAGAAATTTTATTTTATTTTATTTTGAAGAATGCAAAATAGCAGGCAAGTTTTCAGACCATGTTTATATTTGGCCTGATTTGGAGCCACATATGAGCACATATGAGGCCACAGCACATTTTTGAGCAAGTACCTGCTATTAAAGTTATTCTTCCTCAGTGGGAATTAGAGGCTGTGAAACTAACCTGCTAGTTAAGGTGGTCATATGGGAGACCCAGATTCCCGTGTGTGTTC
This sequence comes from Vireo altiloquus, assembly GCA_013396875.1. Classification (NCBI taxonomy): domain Eukaryota; kingdom Metazoa; phylum Chordata; class Aves; order Passeriformes; family Vireonidae; genus Vireo; species Vireo altiloquus. The sequence goes on from VZRF01009378.1 coordinate 17,105, forward strand.
CAAGAAATGTACAAAGTGAAGCAGCTATAGTGGGACAGATTGAGACAGACTTTTTTCAAAACACTGAATAGCTTTGACATTTGACTGCTTCCTGGAGAAAGAGAATAGGTTCAAGTTCCTTCAATGAATCAGGCAGCGAGGAGATTTCAGACTGTATTTCCCAATACACCTAATCCTGACAGATGTGTGCCCTGACCCTGCTGCACCCTCCTAACTTCCCCCACCAAATGCTGAATGTGAGATTTCCAGCAGAGAGTAGGCAGGAGGTAGGGCTGTCAGCAGCTTCACAGCCTAGCATGTGCCTACTTGTTGATCTCTTGCTCTGTCCTCGAATATAAGTAGGATCTGTGGGTTGCAGAACTGCTGAAATGTTAACTTGAGGCACCTAAACTTGGAGTTAGGCGCTCAATTAATTTGTAGATTTAGTTCATAAAATCTGAAGTATTGTGTAGCTTAATAGTTGGTTTCCATAATAAGCACTTTGTTTTGTCAATCAAAATGCATATTTTGTGCTTGTATATATTTGGCATTTTTAATTACTCATTTTTCTAATACTCTTTTGAGGAAGGTATTTTCCAAATGAAATGATTCTATGATTCTGTGTTATAATTTATATTGAAATGTCATGGAACTCAGATGCAATTCTAGGAATAGCATTTTTGGTATGAATAGTTCTTTTTCTTGTTACATTTTGACTATGCTTAAATAAATAAACTGTATCATAAAGGCATATGGCCTTTAAAAATGTCAGATATCAAAATTTACTGCAATTTTGTTCACTTAAATTCATGGAAATGGCATTCGGATGACAGATACCCAAGGTTTTGCTGACCTTGTGAACATTACCGAGTAATCAGTCATTATGTAATCACAAAGTGTTCATGAACAATGTAGTCAATGTTTTCAGCACTTAACATACTTTCCTTTGAAAGCAGGAATCTTCTTGCTCCATCTTCTTTTATGGTGATGCCAGAATTTGGTGACCCAAATTTATCCTAATTTAAAGGGAACACTGTCTTCCATTTTCCTTGTTTGCTTTTTCCTGTCACATCTCTTCTTAATGGGAGTAACAGACTTCTGTTCAACTTTTGGCTTTTCATATGTCTCTTGAAGAGTATAATAAAACTTGAGGTTTACGTCTTGACTGTAGAACAGCTGAGTTCTGCCTTCAGGTGAAAAAGCATAATTCCCCTTGAAATAGATGAAACTTAGGCATATTTCTTGCAAAATTCTGTGAGGAAGGTTAGCAAAGCATTATTATACAAATCTTTGCAGATAATCTGAGACAAAGAGGATTAATGAATTGTTGGGATCCATTTAAAAAATCATTACTTAAAGCACATTACTCCTGGCACTCAGAAGTTTCTGGGCTCTCAGTCCCATGTGCAATACACATGGTCTTAATTCTGAAACTAAGGCACCCTAAGGTGGTGGATTACTCCTCTGTGGGAGTGCAAAAATGTCACCAGGGAGGATGGCTTTTGTTGGTGTGGGGCTCTGAGAGAGACGGGCGTATCTTAGGTCTAACAGTAAGTGGAACGGGAAAGCAAGAGACAAATAAAGAGAAGAAGACGAGGCAAAAGTAGGATAGTTAACAAGAGATTGAGCAGAGAAGTTGTAATCAGTGGCTGCTTGAGATGTTAAAGAAGTTGAAGTTTGTGGTTGTTGAACTGCTAGCTTTGGAACAGTATATAAGTTGTGCTTTGTACAATAAAAAGTTGGCTTTGCATGCACCCGGCAGAGTCCGTGTTTCCATCACCGACACTCCTCCAAGAGGTTCCGTGGCAAATTTTACAGATTCTCCAGCTAAGTGCACAGACAACCAAATTGGCACTTGGATCCACACAGTGCTTTGCAGTTTATGGCAGCAAATCAGCAGTGAAAGAAAGGCTCTGGATGCCATGGCTGAAGGATGAGGTGTAATGTCTGGTGTGCGGGGTGACACTGCTCATGCTCAACACACATGAGGCAGGGCAGGGTGAACAGAGGGGATATGGAAGAGGGAACACCATGATGAGAGAGGATAGGGTGGGAATGGAAGGAAAAGAAAATGTGAGGAGTATGAGGGAAAAAGCTGAATGTGATGGAAAGGGATTATAGAGCTAAATTAGAGAAAAATGTATTAATTGATGTAATTTCTTATCATTTGAAGAATGCCCATTACATATATCTATATATACACATCATGACAATGCTACGTTGGAAGGTATTCCAGGAATTACTGATTGCTTCTGCAACACAAAGAAATAATTTGATTTTCTGAGTTTAACCAAGTTAATGTTGTAGCTTGTGATGGATTGGAATGAAATTTGCCAAAGCACAATGAATTAAACTGGTTCCTGAAAAAAATAACAGTTTTCATTTGCTCCCCCTGATATTAATATCAGATTTCAAAATGACTTATATTAAAGTAGGATTGTGCTTTTACATGAAAAGTAAAAAAGTGATTTCCTGAGCATTAAATTTTCTATTAGTTGCAATGGGTATCCATTTAATGGCTAATATATATATGCCCATATTTTGTCACTAAAACTCCAGCGTAAAATCTACCTATGGCCACCTGCTTTCTTATTCTGAACTACTGAAAGGGATGCTCCTTAAAGTTTCCTTATTCAAAATAAGACACATTCTGGTAAAATTCACTTCACTAATATTCTTTGTATTATTTAAAATATTATGGAAGGTTTTAATTCACTAGTAGGATGAAGGAGATCATTGAGTAAGGGAGAAATAAGAGCTTGAACATGCAAAACATGCCTATATGAGCTTACTTAGGATGGGCACATAATCAAATGTCAGATATACAAATACATATTTCTTCGTTGTTTCTTTCAGTTGCAGTAGCCTTAAGTGTTATTTTCACTGTTGTGGATACCGCATTTGATAGACGTAACAAAAATGTGGTTTTCAAGCTGACCCTTTTAAGGCAGAATAGCCTGAAGGAAATGCACCCATTCTGCTTCAAAGAAGATCTGTCTGTAGGAAGGAGGAATAATGTGCATGCATAAGTAATTAATAATGATCTGAAGCTTTGATATTTCGTAACGCCCAGAAAATTACATTTTTGCAGGATGTAATATATTGTTGGGTTAAAAACACATGGCTTAATTCCATATCCTGTGACAAAATTTCTGTTGAGATAAATAGGAACCAAACTTGAATAAGGACAGCAGTATCAAAAGCACTGGTCTGAGTGCTGTGTGTGTCCTTTTATTACACCGATGAATACAGTTGTGATATCACTGCAATCCTTAATAGGATAATATGGATGAGAAAGATCTTCAATACAGAGTATAATGAGGTGCTCAAATAGCCTATCTTTTCACTTAATTTAAAGAATTCATTCCCCTGAAAAGCTCAATTTCTACATACCTAATAGTACAACATGAAATTCAGAGGCCAAATCTCATTGACTAGATTTTGTTTGAATATGTTTTAAAACAGCTGCTTTGACTTCATTAGATGTCTTTAATGCAGCCATTTGTAAAGTCCTTTTCTTGTATAATACATTAACTTGCAGAGAGGAACTGGCTGATACAGCGATGCCTTCTGACAGTCCTATTTTTAGAATCGGAGGGAGGTACAGTCAAATAAAACATGCTGCAATTAATAAGCTAGATATCAAGTGTGGATCGTTTTGAGGAAACTCCCTTTGTATTTTAACAGTCTTCTGGGCCTTTCTGCCTGTCTTATTGGCCCAATGAATCCTATTTTTACCTGGTGAGAAAGTACTTGTGGTCTTATCTGTCTGTAAAAGGTAAATACATATATTTAGTTTTTAATTTTTTTTCTTCAGTGACAAAAGATGAGAATGTGATGATCAGCTTCCACCATTCATTTATCTCTCCTCTCACCTTGTTTCAGCTGAACATAAGGACACTGAACTAACAGATAACCACTCTATTATATGCCATGGCTAGAGCAACACCACTCTGGTACGTTACACAGCAGTGACAGATCGAGGTTTGAAAACCCGAGGGAATATGTTGTTATGATGTGTTCTGGGGGGTTAAACTACTGAGGACTGAAAATGGTCAGTTAAATAGAAACATGGAAAGACTCAGGAGATTTAATAGTAACCCCCAAAAATTGTAGTAAAAGGAAAATTGCAATTCTGAGATCAAAGGAAATGGACTGAGCATGGTTTGGCTTTTGCTGAACTATTTCCATGGGGAGAAGATCTTCCTGGTGGCAGCCTGATATCAGGTTAGTTTAATTCTGTGCCTGAGATATGACTGACGAGTTTAGATGTTGCCTTAATTGAAACATTCACCATTTAGAAATTTGAGTAGCAAGGTGATGGTGTTTGCAATTGAAAACATCTATGTATTTTTGTATGGATAAACTTTCTTTTATATGCAAATTTGGCACTGGTTGATTTGATATTGCCAGAATATGGTTTTTGCCTCAGAACAGCTTTTCACTGAACATCTCTGCCCATTAAAGCTATTAGGAAAGTAAGCATTCAAACCTAGGCTTCCCTGACTGGAAGCTTGGATTGGCCAGATGAGGTTAGTTAATCTAACTTAGGAATCCATCTCCTTTGGTGCATTGGCAAGTTGTCTGGTGAGAAAGGCTGAAGAAAGGCTGAATCTATAAATGCAACTTCCCTGCACGTCAGCTACACTCAGTGTCTCTGTTCTTCCTGTGTAGCATACAATCCCGTTACCTTTTCCACAGATACTTCAATAAATTGGCTCCCACAGATGCTTAGGCAAATTGGCTGTGCTTTCTCACTGAACACTGGACAAGAATGTGCAAAGCAGCTAATGGTGAATGGGAAGAGCTCCCACAAATCCTTACGATGCATTTATTGATGGCATTATCTCTGTCAATGCAGGTGCTTCAGTGCTATGGCACATTCTTTAAGTATACGAGGCATTCCTGTAATTTCCAGTTGCCACCTATTTTTAGCCACATTCAGACAGCACCTTTCAAGGTTATTAATAAGCAATAGAGAGCTAAACAGGCATTCCCAAGGAGCCAAACTTGTTCCTTCTGTCTTTTTCAATCCATTGTCAGCACATTGGCCTTTTTTTTCCTACTATTGGAACTGTTTGTTATCTAATTCTGTATACTTACACCCTACAAACAAGTTATCTATTCTAATGCTCTGTCTAGACAAAGACTTAGAGGTGTGATGTTAGCATGTACAACCAACTTTAACCCATGCTAACCTGTTAGAACCTAGGCTCCCCATGATTCTTTATGGCAATCTATTCAGCATGTTTCAAAGGTAATGTGTCCTGTCTAAAGCTTAAGAAAAATATAGTTTGACAAAAGCTCTAAGAAGACAGCAATGTGCATCACTAGTCTCTTTGTGTAGCTGCTAGATTCCATCCACCTCCCCCCCTTCAAGTTGGCATAGTATTTTTTTGTAAAACAATGTGTCTTTGTTTTATTTATAAACCTGCCTATCACTTTTGCCTTTGTGGAAGACTCCACAGTTTTATCTAGGCTCTGTTCACAATGAATTTTTAACTGACGTATTTGCAGTTGCATTTAATCTTTGCTGAGGACTTCTAGTTCTGCACTGAGCTAGACAGTTAACCCTCAGAGTAAACTGTGCCACTAATACCTGCTTTTTCACTAAGGTAGCATGTCTACATTAGGTAGTGTTGCGAGAGTTGTCCCATATAATACAGGTTGTCCTGAATTATGTGGTCGAAGTCAAGTGTCTTATGAAATAAATGTTGAATTCATTTTTTCCCAGGGCAGCCGTCACAGTAAAGCAGATTTTCTGAATATGGAAATTACTTGTATATAATTTGTCTGATCTCTCATTTATTAGAACAGTTGATTGATGTGCAGAGTACTTCATTCTGAATCAAATAAAACATGTGCATAACTTTTCTCTCTAGGACTATCTCGGATTTTCATATTTAAAATCTGACAGCTGAAACATGAAGGATTTTTATCAGTGTGTAACCACTGCACAACCATAGTAAAGCAAAAAAAGCCCCAAAAACCCAAAAAAACAAACAACAAACCCCAAAAAGAGAGAGAAAGAGTTTAATGTCTTTTGATAACAGCCAAAGATTCATCTCCTTGTGTTGCCATCTTCCTGTTGTTCATCTCCCTGTTGTTCATCTCCCTGTTGTTGTGATCTTTATTTGTTTGGTTTTTTTTTTTACAGGTAAGGCAAAAATAGGAGTCATTCTTTCATAAACACCTTCTGTAATAGCATGTTTTTCTTATTTGTGCTAACGTGTTTACTTGATAATTGAATATTTTCAGGTATCAACCCCTTAAGACCAATAGTATTCCAAGTTCTTACTGATTTAGATTCATTTTTTCTGTACTGTTTGAGCATGATGATGGCAGATGCTATACCACCATCTTTATCTCTTCTTCTCCAATACGCTGTATTTTAGGATGTATTCATTATCTACTTATTTTAATGCTGGCCTTTGTAAAAATCTGTTTTAGATCCTCAGACACTCTTATGTCCTCTGTCAAGGTCTCTGCTAGTTCAGTTTTCAGTATTCCTACATCATATCATTTTGCACTGCCATGCCCTTTACACATTTTTTCTCAGTGATTCTTCTTATACATGCTGTACATAACTCACTAAAATCAGTCTCCATTTCATTCCCTTGCCTCATTTTCAGTACTTTCCCACTTTTTATAGCAAATTTTTTTTTTATAATGTAATTTTAACCTTTCTAGTAAGCTGGTTTGTGTTCCTTCCTGTGTTTTTAACAACCAGGACAAACCTGCTCTGAGTGATACATAGAATCAAATTCAGTATGTCCCCTCATTACTTCATTTTTCTACCATTGAAATACTGCACTGTATTTCCAGTTAAGCGTTTTGAGTACGTAGAGTAAGATCTTTGCTTTTATTTCACATCTGAAGAGTTCTGTCTGGTCTGTTCAGCAGCCAGAGAGCCACATTGTATGAGCAGTGCTGGTGCTGCCAGCAGGTCCTCAAACTTCAGCATCCACAGCAGCTCTGCAGGATCAGTTAAGCAGCCCCAGGCCACCTGCTGACCTGCAAGGTATTTCCTTTCTCACAACTCAGTCAACTGGAAACAGTGTCTTTTTGTGATCCATATTCTGATAAATAGTATTCTTAATTAGCATTGGATTTATTAATGTAGTTGATTTCATTAGGCAGCAGGGTGATGAACAATCATTCTGCTTCATAAATGTAAGTTGCACTAGCCTAGTGTCACAATCTGGTGTGAGTTACATGATCAGTGCTCTTGAAAACGTTCTTGGGGGAGGAAGCTGCGTTTCAAATACAGACAAAAGAAATTTGACACCATTTTGACTTGCTGAGAGAAGCATACTAGTGTCCTGTCACAGACTGGATGCTCTACTTTATCTTTTAGCAAAGAGATACCATTTCATCCATAATGCACACAAGCTGTTTCAAATGATAAGGTAGAACAAGAGGCTTGTTAAAGGTTGGTCTGCTTTTGCCAAGGTGGGCATGAAGCTCTTGCCTCTGTATTGCCTGTCATCTCCCTGCCAATGTAACAGCAATGAGGTAGGAAAAACATTCCAGAACGTCATGTTATAAGATGGAGAGTTTTAAGTGGTAATTCTTTGGACATTCACTTTCTGTTGTGGCTGAGGTTTTCTCTTAGGTGGGAAGGGAGTGTGAGCCCATGTACTGGTTTTGTAGGTCTTTGTCCCTTGCCCACAGGACATTAGTGTTCTTACAGAACAGTGGGAGTACAGAATGATCTGTGGAATAGAGCTTTATTTTCCCTCATGCTGCATCCCTGAGTGATATAACACCAAGGAATAATTTTCTTTTAGAAAGAATAGATCCATTTAAAAAAAAATCCCCTTTCTGCTCAAATGTGGTGGTGTGATCAGTCCAAGGTTATAGGTGCTGATATTGTCTAATTACTCTTGCTGTCTATAAAGTTCTAAGAACAGCTTTACATTCTTTCATTATCTTGAGACAGGTGGAAACACTGTTCATTAAAAATTTAGCACTCTTCTCATTTATTCAGAATAGATTAACATAGTGGTGCACTATGATAGGTTGTTGCATATGAAACTGGTGATGCTGTTACCCTTGAGCCAGACATGTGGCTCTTTCTTAAAAGGATGCTGTAAATACACACAGTTCTCTATCAATCACAGTAAAGGCACAGGATTTTTCAGAAGTGTCTATTAGTTTCAGGTGCGTTACTTCTGTGGTGCTTATCTTCACACAGCTTAAGAGGAGTCTGATTTTCAAAGAGCAGGTGTCCATCATTTTGTAAAAATCCAGTTATATTAAAGTGTCAGTCAGCTGGAGGTATCCAGATGCACTAAGCCATTTTTTGAAGTCTTGTTCCAACCAACGTCTTCTGCAAGACTTTGTAGTCTAATTCACCAAATACAATATATAGAATGAAAACAAGATGAGGCTTGAGAATAGAGAGACATCAAAGGGAACAGAATGAAAACACAGAATTTGTCATATCAGAGCAGACTGTTGATCTGAGGAGAGCTGGGTTCTGCTTCCAGCTGTGGCCAGTACCCTGTGATTATAAAAGAAGGGCCAAAAAATGTGATTCATATTCTTGCCATACAAAAATCCCACCTCCCCCCNCACTGCAAATAGATTGGTTAAGTAAGAATGAGGTGGAACAAGAAGCCACACATGCCACTTGATAGTTGATGAAGGAAGTGTATCTGTGTCTAACATACAGGCAAAATGCTACAAGACTAGTTGATCCTAGGGAAAGTATTATCCCTGTAATGCTGCCACATTCAATGCCTACGTAGGTTATGTCTGCCTTGAACAGAAACTGCTAAGTTTGCATGGGGAATTTCTTTGGAATTATTTGTCTTAAGTTTTTCTGATTGCTCAGAAAACTTTGTGATATTTCAGTCATTTCTCCTTTGTGCAGGAACTGTTGCGTAAGTTGGAAAACTCATCTCATGAGCTAAGGCATTACTTCCTCAAAATGCGGATGTAAAGTTGGGCACTGAAGGTCATCCTGTGTGTCATATCCTTCTTATTTTTGCATCAGTTCAAATTTGCATCTTCCTAATTATCACATTATAAGAAAGTGTGTGGAGAGTCATCAATGGGCTAGGATAGAAGGGATCTTTGGAAGTCATCTGGTCAACCCTCCCCTGCTCAAAGCAGTGCTAACATTTGGTAAAATCGCTCAGGACCTTGTCCAGGAAAACTTTGAATATAACCAAAGATGAAAGTCTCATGACCTCTTTGTGAGCCTGTTCCTTTTTCTGCCCATTCTTCTTATGTTTTGGTTTATTTTTCCTTTTGCATGTCATTGCAGTCTCCTGTGATGTAAGTTTTGAGGATTGCCTCTTGGCCTTTTGCTGTGCACTGCTGAGAAGAAGCCATCTCTGTCTTCTCTCTGTCTTTTTTACCCTCTTTAGGAAGTTGAAAATAGAAACAACTCTCCTTAAACCTTTTATCTGGGTTGAACAAATCCTCAGCTTCTTGTCTTATGTCATGTGCTTCACCAGCAGGATAGGACTTTTCAGCTGTAAGTATCCATTTTGTCCTAGGGAGCCCCAAACAACACACAGTGCTTCAGATGGGATCCCTCAAGCACTAAATTGTCAGGGATAATTGCTTATTTATAAAATGGGTCACGATTGGTTTCCTTCTCATCCCTCTACATTAATCCAAAGGTAAAGAAAAAGAAGGAAAACAAGATTTTGGGACTACTAGAAGGGAGAAAAGAGGTGCTGTGATGCTGTGCTTAATTTTTCCTTCTAGTTCTTTCAGTTTTGCTTTTTTTTTTTTTTTGCACAGTGAGAACTTCAAAAGAAGGGGCAGATGGTGCTGCTACTGATCCCAGCTATCAAAGAAACACCCTCCTGGGAGGGAGGCAAGAGATAGGGGTTTCAGACAGTTCCAGTTTGGTCCTATCTCTTGTTTGGGAGGAATATGCTATCCATTCAGAGATGATTTAGTATCAACTTGAATATTCCCAGAGAGATCTTTTTGCATGCAAAAATGTTGTTGTTTTAGATTTTGAGGATTTTCTGCATTTGCACTCCTCTTGTCCCTACAACAATTAGAATGTGTGTGCAATATCTCAGGGTGTATTTTTGTACCTTTAGATGTACTGCATATATTACTTTGTTTGGGAAATACAATGCTTTGGTGATTTAGACATAGGATTTCTGTTTCTAGTTTCTAAGTTTCATTGTAGTTTAGACTAGGGGAAAGCTCTGTGCTCAAGAAGCAAGGTACTTTCAGGACAAAATGAAAGCTGAGTCTGGCTGCTCTCTGGTGGGTTGTCCAGGCACATAAAGTCCCTCTTAATTGTAAAGTCCTCTTGTGGGGGTCTAACCTCAAGAGTAAGTTTTTAACAGTATTTAGGCAACTAAGCGAACAGATAAGAACATAATGTGATTTAAGGAATTCTCAGCCCTGCCATGCCTCAATTTCCTGTGTTCAACATGGACATATTCCCTTGCAAGAATGTTGAGAAGATGAAATTACACATTCAAGTCTACAGAGTTCTCAGACACTATGTTGCATGCAGGACATAAAGCTATTTCACCAAGTACTATGTTAGAGGGATTTAATGCTTCTCCTATCTCAGTCCAGTCAATCCTCTGCTTTCCTTCAGCTTGTTTGCCTTTTTCCTCCTGTTTTATTGTGATATACTTCTGTTCTTTGAGAAGCATCTGCTGATGAATACTGATGGGTGAGTGAGTGTTGTGGAAGAGGTACATACTCATTGATTTCTTTTTTTTTCCACGACAGTTCTACAAAAAATAACTGCAAAGCCAATAATGAAAAAAACCCGGGCATTCAGTATCACTGTTCAGAGTATAAATCACCACAGAGGCAGCCTTATGTTTGACTTTATAATATGCAACAGAAGTGCCTTCACATCATCAGATGTTGATGCTATGGCTGCCATTCCTAAGTTGTTCCCCCCACACCCCAAGCTGCTGCTAATAAATTACAAACACATTTGCTCTCATTAATCATTCTTTGGAATGGCAGAATAGTCTTTGCTGATTGAAAATAATTATTAGCTTCTCAAAAGGATTAAACAGCCTGTTTGGATTTTAATTTATATCACCATTTTGATGGAGTGATGTGGGGGTATGTACACAGCCTTTGTCTTAAAAGTAGTAATAATAATAATTAATGCTGTATAACAAAGAGTTTCAGAAGGACTTCAGACAAAGAGAGAAAGAAAAGGGAGTCAAGGTAGAATAAATGTAGGACACAGAACTGAACATAAGCTTGTGTTGGGCAAGAAGCCTCCTACTGTAGCAGAGGAGTGATAAACACAAAGGAAACTACAGCATTCTCTACATAGCAGTGGAGAGACTTGAAATTTCTGGCTAACATTACAATCTGAGCAGTGTAATTAATCTGGAATTGAAAGAATACCACAGATGTTTAAAATTATTTTTTCTACTGAGTCAGTATCCTGCACATTTACAAATTGTAGGTTGTGGATTAATAGCCTCTGAGGTTCGTTACCCGATGGGCCTTGCTCCAAGCTTTGAATTTACACTCAGCAAAGTGTATTTGGATTGAGACAATTTCCTGAAGTCAGGTCCCAAGGCTGTAAAATAAAGTGTATTTACTCTTAAAGTGTTCTGTGGGCACTGGGATGGGAATGCTGGGATGTCAGGGGTATTAAAATAAAAAAAAAAATATGCCAGGTAAGATTTAGCACATGTATACTTCAGAATGGGATGCAATGTGGAGATTGCCAAATTGTATAACCCTATTAATGTCTTATACTCACAGTGTAACACTGCTAATATGATATATTTGCCTGCTGAAGGGCAGGACTTGTTAACTAGACGCTGTCTTGGGACATGAGTTGACACATCCGTGCAGTGCAATGGACCTCTCTGTGGAGGTACCAGCTACTGAGGGTTCCTCACGTGATACAGGCAAGCCTTCCAAGAATTTGAGTGATACAGAAAGACTATGGGTCATTTTTGGAGAGGGTGAATTCCATCCAAGTCCCCATTCTTGATATATCATGTTGGTTCTCTGTAGGCTGCTCTCTGCCTTGACCCTCATTTTAGTTCTTTAAGTCATTCCTTAGAGTCTGACATGGAACTTGGATGTAAATGGGGCTGTTAAAATAAACGGTCACGTTTCATTCATCCTCAGTGGCATGCTTGAAGAGAGAGCCCAAACACTCTCAATAATGGATTGGGAGGTCAATAATGTATTTTCTTCACCTGGGGGAATGGGACACATGGCATTCCAGTTTGTACTCAGAAATATTTACAAAGATTTCACAAAATGAAGAAACCCCATCAAGAAGGGTGGAAATGTGATCTCCTTGTTTGGAAGTGATGATGGTCATGTAATGGCTGAATTAAACCTGTGAAGCAGAAAGGACTGCCACATCTATTAAGGAGAGGAGAACGCAGAATGGTTCTTTCATGTCCTACTGTTTACTGATGTGGACTCCTGAGAGAGAGATACAGCACAGAGCTTTTATAAATTCTTTTATTACCAAGTAATGAGTGGTTCATATTTAGATGGTTGTGCATCTACTCAATAGCACCTTATTGACTTCAGCAGTGGAAGAAGGGGATGTTTTAAGCATTGAATGTTCAAATGGTGCTTTAAATGTTGGGCTTGGAAACCTATAGAGTAAAGCAAGTATTTTGTGAATCTAACTCTGGTCAGCCCCAGAATTCATTTCCTGATGGTAATCTTTGAAGATGACTTTCAACTAGAAGAGAAATTGTACACAGATGCACTGAAGTAGTGTATCTTCTGTTCCCCGTCACAATTTGCACCAAGAATCACAATACAAAAGCTTATCTGGATTTATGGTTGGATAAATGGTTTTGTGACACAGGTCAAGGAACTCTTGACTTGATTATTTAACTAGCCTCTGGAGCATTATTTCTTTGATTGTACAATGGGAATCTGAATTTCCCTTGGACTTTACTATGCTTGATTATTGTGCAAAGTCTTTTGGCAGGTGTAGTATCTTAAAACATATGTAAGAATTTTAAGGATCTGTGTACTGAGATATCCATTTCTACTGAGTGCTGCAGTAAAACAGGTAACAAGATGGACCATGTGACAGGGTGCACAGCACAGGGTGCTCTCAACCATAAAGACAGTGTGTACTCCAGGCAGCTTGCAGCCTAAATACTGCTGATTTATTTTAGCAGCTGTTTACATAATTCTTGTATCAGTGTGAAAATTTTCTATGAAAATATTTTAAAGTAAATGCAATTTATTCTTCTAAAGTTCAGTATCTGGTTCCTAAACATGGAGCTCCAGATGGAGGTTTATTTACTAGAAGTGTGTCTGTAACATTATGTGTGGCAGTATAATCTATTCCTTCCCTTTTTACAGGGTGTTCTTATTCCTATGTGAAGATTCCATTTTGAACCTACTCCATATCAAACATTTTATTTTTCAGTCAACTTGGAGGATGTTTCTGAAAACTGAATACTGAAATAGGTTAACAATTCTCTTGTTTTTCTCACAGATCACTTTAATAAATTTTGTATTGATCCTTTTCTATGTTAGTTGCTACAGTTGTGTCCTTAATTCAGACTTTTCCATGTGCAGCTGTTGTTTAAATGCATAGAGATAAAGAAGGATAGACTAGGTAAGACCTGTCTGTATTTTGCATGCGTAGATCATTTGATTTTATGAAGGGAAGGAACACATCTAACCTTATTAACTAACAGTTGCTGGTTGATTTGCATAATGAGTTGATGGCAAAGCTTTCCTTGTCAACAATGAAAAGCAATATTGGCTTCAAATTTACAAAGTTGTAAAGAATAATAAATGAAAATATACCAGACCTGGGAATTAAGGCAACAAAATATCTGTCTGTCTTCCACATGTTAGCCTAATTGCTACTTTCTCTGGATTAAGATCTTTGCAAGTGACTTCATGCAACCAGATGGGGAAGCATTTTCCTCACCTCCCGTGTGTGCAGGGAAGATCCTCTCTCCAGTGAAAACCATGATCCCTTGACAGCACAGCCATCTGATGAGTAGGTGGGAGGACGCTTGACTGTGTCTATTCCGACACAATCAGCATCATGTAGAATGGGAAGGAAGGGGTAGGAGATACAGATTTACTGCTGCATACTGCCACTATGGGTCAAGAACTTTCTGAACTTTAAACCACAAAACTTTTTTGCGAGTTGAATTTGGTTGCATTTCGGCTCCCCGTGGTACGCTCCTGTATGTTAGCACCCAGTTACATATTTCTACTCACAGGTCTTAAAATTAGATAGTGCATGTTGTATTTTTTTAATGACTCAGATTTTGGTTATGAACAATTCTACTATTACAAAGCAGAAACGCAAATGATGAAAAAAATAAGGGAATGAAAAACATGAACCTAGCAGAGTAATTTTTTAAATAAACATTGGCATGATCTATTAATATACGGGATTTTATAGAACAAAATACATTTGTCTCTTAGAGACATTGAAAAAATGGGAATAAACAAGGTAATGAATGAATTGAACATTCATTCTTATTTTATGCACTTTATTAACTTGGGTTATCATATTTTATTATCAGGTGTTTTTATTTTTATACAGTTTGGGCTTGATACAGCACCTTCTTACCAGTAAAGAGTATTCTTTGTACAGGGAAAATAGGATTTTATCCTTTTGTTTGTTGATTTTGACTGCTTATTAGAGTTCACTTCTGTTTGAGTTGTTAACAATATGTCTTGAGAGTCTATATCTTGAGAGTCTCACGCTATTATTGCTTGATAATTGGGAGACTGTGTAATATAACAAATTATTTTAGAAAGGGTATAGGGTGTAACAGAAGTCTGCTCTATAATTTGTTGTAATCATTAGTTTGACTCACTTGTCTATCCTAAACAAATTTTACTGTGTTATTGCAATTACTCTATGTCAAAAAATAGTAAAAGAAAAAAAATCCTATTGGCTTCTATTTCAAGAGAGTTATTAACAGGAGAACCTGAACTTAACTGCAGCATTAACATACAATACCTGGTTCTGCCTTTTTAAATCCAACAAAAGTCAAACAAATTGTGTGGATGAAACTGAATTATATTTAAATTGTTTTGTTTTGCTTGGTGCTGAGATAGAATGTGAAACTAAATATGTTCATCCAAAGATAACTGAAGTTCCTGCTCCTGTTTAGATTTCATCGTCTGTTAGAAATCTCCTAGGTGATTAAACTAATGCACTGTAAAAGAATGAATCAGTCCTGCAGAGCTCCTCTCTGTACTGAGAATAACTTACTCAGCTAAGTACTGTTGGGGTTTTACTAAATTAAAATCCTGGGAATTTTTGTACATAATACATTTTATCTGTGAAAGCTGAGTAAAATTTTATATCTGACTCTCAAACCAAATTCCTATGGTAATTAATAAAGAAGATTTGAATACATTTCTGGTAGAGTCATCTTTGACCAATTTAATAACTTGATTTTCTTAACAGAGGAAAATCCTTATCTCTCAAGGTTTGTGGTAACATTGGGATACACCATGAAATTGTTAGAGAGTCTTTGTTGTGAGAAGATGAATTCAGATTGGAAAGTTATCATTTACTGGCTCAGGTGGAATACATTCTTAGTAATTATTTTATATTTATATTTCAGTTCCTCTGTAGGTACCAGTAGATTCCTGAAACTCTTATCAGAAGCGTCATGTAGGCTGCTTGCAAAGCTGACTCATTTTAACTATTCACTTGTTTACAGACAAATATGAATATTGTTTTTTCACATGTCAGCAAAAATAGGTAAAAAATTAGTCAGATGTATATTTTTAAAGCATGTATATGTATACACACACACTTGCCTTTTTTTAGTAGAATTATTAAATATTGCTTATCCCCACCCCCTCTTGGCCTATTTTTTTGTGACTGGTATGGCAAGGAGGAATGACAAGAGCTAAAAAAGAGATAAGGAAATGATCTTATCAGTCAGCTCAGAGATGGCATTTCCTGAGTGGCATTTTGCAACTGATGCATGGAATAAAAGTACAGATATATAATAAATTCATGCTTTTCAGTGGATTTGTCTTTTAGCACCTGATCTCCAGCTGCTACTCTTGTCCACTTCACTCAGTGTAGTTGTAGATAAAGATTACAATAAATTAATAGAAATTAAACAAATGCTTCCTTCTCTTATATAACATAAAATTTATGTATGTATTCACTATCTAATTCTAATACAGTTTGATTTTTGATTTTAGTGAACAGAAATAATTATCTCAGCTTTTTCTTTATATGGTATGTGCTTTTCTAGTTTTTAAAGTTTTCTTTTAAAATTCCATGTAAACATCTTACTGTGCTGTACCCAGTAAGTACCTGCATGATATGCACACATCTGTAGATTGCTAAATCAATGATAAATCTGACTAAAGTTGACTAAATTGTGAAAAACACCCAGACTCATGCCCAAATACATGCACTCATTTGAATTCAAGAGGAAATTTTAATTCAATCATGTTTGCTGCCCTTTTATGCTTTCTGTTTGTGAACACTTAAGAACTCGATTCTTGATGCTGAGATCATTTCAGGAACATTTAAGACTGAAGATTTTATGAAATAAATGTGTAGTATAGTAGTAACAGGGTGAGATTCCTTTGGTCCTTTTGTAATAAAGCTTGTGATGGCATTGTGGAATAATGCTTGTCTTTATAAAGAGCTGGCTGATATAGGACTTGATCTAGAAAAGGGCCTTTCATGGTAAAAATCAGTAGTCTTACACCAGCTAGGGAAGACGACCATAATTAGGAAGTAAGGCTGATAGTTTTTTATAGGAAAGTTACAAAGTGATTGATTTGATTTACTTGAAATGACCAGTAAAAGGGTTTCTTGTGCAATAGCACTTGGCAGAAGGCAAAAGAGGATTGCACAGTCTGGAGAAAGGAGTTGATAGCAGCTTAGCATTCAGTGCTTTCCTTAATTATTTTGGAATGGTACGTTTAGTTGGCTTTTGACCTGGTGTCCTCCTAAATCAACAGTAAAGGTCAGACAGATAAATAAGAGAAATTTGATGCACTGGTAATTAAGAAAGTATTCTCATTCAGAACAGTAACTTAGAGGAAATGAAAGCAACCAGACAGATGCAAACAGAGGGGAGAGCCTTTCCAAAGCTACTCCAACAACCTTTGAGCTCTGCTTCTGCAGAGTAGAGTACTTTGCCCGCTGTGAAGGGAAGGCTGGTTTAGTTCTCTCTCTCCTGTTTTGTTTTCAGTGTAGAGTCACTGCAGTAATCTCTGTTCCAAAGATGTTAGGGACAAGGCAGAGGTTGCTGTAAGTGAGGAGGATTGCCCACACAATTTTTTTGTGTGAGTTCTATTTCCATGCATGAGTTCTATTTCCATGACAAACATTGACCCAAACAGGACAGCACTGATAGCTGATAGATTAAGACAGGGCAGATCCTGAAGGAAAGAGTTCCTTTCAAGAGATGAGGTTTTGACAACTGTCAAGTCAAGGAATTTCATCTTTAATGTAAAGGAGACTTGCGAGTTATTCCTACCCAGCTGGGAAGGTGAAAGTCTAAATTGCTGAAGAGTCCAAATCCAGCAAAGCAATGAGTTAAGGATAGCATCAGGCTGGATGGAGCATAAATAGACATGTTAATGAATTTAAGAGTAAAGTAGCTGAAGTACACATTCTCTTATTTAAGTCAGCAATTATATTGGAAGATAGCAAATATTATATTTGTAAAAAGCCTGCATAATAACCTGGAGAATTACAGAGGAGTAAGCCTTCTTCAGTTCTTGGCAACTTATCTGATAGGATGATTAAAAATATAGAAATTATAAAAAATCTCAGAAACACAGAGTTTGATGATATGGTGGAGAAAAAATGGCACAAATTTTGTAAGGGATTATTGCTCCTCACTAGTTCCTTAAATGTATAAATGATACAGTAGATAGTTGATAAAGTGTATTTCTGTACGTAATCACTGATACTTCTTGAAGTGTCAGCTGAGGAAACAAAAGGATGTAATTTCCCTAGAAAGGTGGTGAAAGGAGATAGAAGTCTGAGATTCAAGAATTCCTTCTGAATCAGTGCAGAAGATAGATTTGATCTTACATTCTCTGTATTCAAAATAACTGTTAAAATCGGTGCATTTCTGAGATCCCAAGGAGTGAATTTTTTGTTCCCTTTGTTCTGATAGGATTTACAGTGCCTGGCAGAATGCCTGCTTCAGCTGAATTGATGCCTAAACCCCACCCATTTCCTCTGTTTCACTGCTTAGCAGTGTCACATTCAGCCAGCTTTGGGAATCTCTTTAGCTGCATATTAATTGCATGCAAGCATGCCATTAGGTATCAGGGCATGTCTGAGTTAGGCATAGTAACACTTTAGTATCCTTGATATTCTGAGCAGAGTAATATTCTGAGAAAGTAACATCATCTGTGGATAAATGAGTACAAAGCAGAAAAAGAAATAATAAAAAAACCAAGGAGTTAATTTTCCTCAGGGGAAAAAAATAACCTATGGAGTATCTCAGGTTCGAACTTATGGATGGAAGTTGGTCTATTTATTAATCATTTGGAAAATGGAAGACCAATGATGTATTAAATTATAAATATGCTTCAAATTCATTTAATTAAGTGGAAGAAACGCGGACAAGCTGCAGGAGGAACTAGCAAAGCTGGCAGTAAAATTTCCACAATGGAAGGATAAAATATGTGTTGATTTAAAACCATTTTATACCAAAAGGAATGTTGTCACACTTTTGGTTTTGTCATGGATGGCTTTAAAAAATGTCATTGCAATGAAGGCAGCATCTCAAATGAGTAATGACGTACAAATGATAGAATCAGAAAATTTCAGAATAAATTCAAGAATTAAATAAGGACTAGTAAAGACACTTTTTTCTCATTAGATTTTTAATGGAGGAATTATAGTACTGTTTGATATACTCCTATGGACAGTCCACAACCTAGTTTTCATGGCTTAGCAGAACTCCATGGAAACCACAAGAATTTGGTTCGGGATCTCTTGGCCTAAGAAAGCACTAAATATCGAAAGGTACAATTGTAAGTATTTTTACAACTTAATGGTTTCAAAACCCAGTACCATGGGAAATTTCTTGTAGTGGTGAAGGCTTTTGTGTAATAAGTGCAAGTGTTCTGATATTAGGCCTGCTTTTAAAAAAAAAATAAAAATTAATGACCTCTTACAGATCCCAGCAGTCATCCATGGATATCCAGGAATACATAGATGATAGGAACAAAAAGAAAAGCCCACCAGTTCAATAAGTGTTTCTAAAGGAGCCTTTAGTTGAAAACATCGGTGATTAGGATTAGAGCAATTGTACCTAAGCATGTGATAAAGTGTCTTTTGCATTTCATACCATAGTTATTTTTAGCATCACTACTTTATGTTTTTCAGTTTGAACACAAGCCCTTTGTTTTCACTGAAGTTGGAAAGAAAGACATTCTGGAGTAATTAGAACAGTACTGATCTTTTCAGCTGTAGTGTTCCCTTTATTCTTACTGTTAAAAAAATCAAACTAGTGGACTTCAGAGCCCTCGTGGGTGCCTGGCCTGGGAGAAGCAGCAGGGAAGCAATACACTTAATGTGGCAAAAGGTGAGATAGCAAAATTTTGTGTACCCTGGGTACCGTGTATTAATCTCCTGATAACTGCTTTCACATTTGAACCTTCTGTCTCTTATGTGAGATCCAGCAATCTTTGCTTTTTTCTGTTCTGGGAGCAATTTTCTGAATCATTAATTTTCAGTGGCCAGGCTTCAATTAGCTTAATCAGGCATTGATTAGATTTCTCAAGTCCCTGGCATTTATTTTCCACCTTGCCTATATGGTTCCTTGACTCCATTACCTGATTGTTCAGTTATTGCATATAAGGTTGATTCCTCTCCATTAACGTTCCCTGATGAGAGGTCTCCTTAGCCATCCAGCTAGCCACTTTCATTAGTGATGGTGGAAATTCATGGTGAAGGCCAGCTTCTACTGCCCTTGCAAAACAGGATATTTTCTTCTAAGTTGTGTCACAGTATCAGAAATTTACTCTTAGATGAAGGTGCTGCTTATGAGGAATTCTGACCCAAAGGAAAAATAATTTATTTCAAATTTATCTGGCATATGTTTCATACTTTGTTTAGAAAGTTGTGAAATTGTAGAAAATGAGTGAAGTAACCCACTATTTTTTTTCAAAGCATACTTTATGCAAATCTAGGTGGTTTTTAAATTTTTGTTCTTCTTAGTGTCCAGCCTGACATATTAAAATGCATTTCCATAGCCAGTACTCCTGCTTTCTGAGGAGCTTGACATAGTTTTATAATCAAGGCTGGCATGAGGCACATGTAGGCTCCAAGTGCCCATAGATGGACCCATGCCCTGTTCCTAGATACCAGTTGCTCAGCAGTAACAGCTTGTGTGCCGACTCATTCCTAAGGACACATATTTAGGGGAGGTGTGAGCAAGACAGGTGAAGAATGGGGCTGGAAGTGTGGGATTGGGTAGAGCTGGAAAATGGGACTTCAGACTCAGGTGAATTTTACTAGGTTGAAAAGCACTTTCTGTTCTCTAAATCCTACTGAGATTCTCACATTGTCTGTGGTCAGATCTGTTCATTAGGTTTTGTTTTTGCAAATTATGTCTTATAAAGGTACTGTCCTCTTTTTGAAATTCTCTTTTTAATCATGTGCCTACATTACATTGAGCTAGACAGACCTGAATGTAAATGAACTGGTGCCAAAATCAATAGCAGGGAAGTTCTGACAGTACAGTTTTGATTTTAAGAACTTCATGTAATATATGCTAATTAAAAACTCTAATAAAAAGTTTTATAACAATAAAACAAATAATGGAATCAGATCTTCAAGCATTTTTTTGCTATAGGTTCTTTGAGTTGGGGGAGTTGCCAACATTTCCTTTTCTTTGTAACCAAACTGACATTGCTTAACTTCAGTTTTTGATGAGTCAATATTTCTGAAAAAAATGACATTTGCCAGGTAGCTTCTAACCCACTCTAATCTTCACACACTTATAAAATTAAATATATGATTTGTCTTATCACAGTCCTAGGACATATAGGTGCTTTCTAATTTAAATGATAAAGCATAGAAAGCGATCCTTTTAAGGTTTAACATTTGATTTTTTTAGAGATTGTTCTCAGAAATATTTTGAGCATCAGCTTCAGCTTTTGGTCAAAAATGTTAGCAGAAAAAATTGTAAAAAGCAATTAATGATCCCTTTCTTCTTAACAGCTAGTTGCAACAGTGATTAGATTCAGGGTGAGACTATTCTGAAGTTAATTTCCTCTTTTTGTACTCTTTGTTTTAAAGAGTCATTGGGATTTGCTGGATTTTAGACAAGGAGAGAGATCTCTTGTTTTTCTTACTCATTTTGTTGTTTATGCTCCATGTCTTTATTATACTCCCAAAACTGTAGACATTTATTTAAGAAATATAAAATGTGGGGGCTTTAATAGGTTTTCTGTCTTGAAATTATTCTAAAATTACATTTTTGGGGATTAAAATCTCACATATATGACAAATATCCTTTGACTTTCTTAAAACATCCCCCTTTCTCATTTTGAATCTTCCCCTCCCTTTTGAATGAGAGGTCCCCTTCAGCAAAGAAATTTTCATGTGTCTAAGGCTGTCTTTCTATAGAAACTACAATCTTATGTGATGAAAAAACCCTTTGAAAATATCTGACAGTTCATCTCTGCAATTAGTAATTTTCAATTACTACATTCAGAATGGCAAGGGGAATTAACATATAACTATCTCAGAAATCACATCCACTATCATCACTCCTGCAGTTTTGGTCATTCGTTGTCTCCGAGGTTTCTGGGCTTATTGGGACCATTTGGGGGGCACCATTAGTTTGGACTTTTGTCTTTTCTCACTAGCGAAAGCCACTGCTGATTCACTGCATCACTTGGGCAGTTAATAATGCTCAATGAAGGACTGCTAGGAAGAGGTATTTTGTCAACTGCAGAGGTAATGATGTGAGGCTCATGTTGCTCCAGAATTGATGGCACAACTCTGACAATCTTGCCAGCTGTCCAAGCATGTCTCATTTTCAGTTTTGCAGCTGGAGGTTATTGATGGAGTTTGGGTAAATGCCGTGTTCAACAGAGATTCTTTCAGGCGTAGCTCTGCGTGGTTCACCCAGCTGAACCACCCTAGCACAAAGCAAATGCAAACATGGTGGCCCTGCGGTGCTTTTTCTTCCTTCTTGCACAGTCTTGGAGGACATTGTTGGGTGCTATACTTCAGTGCACTTTCTACAGGGGTATTTTAAGAATCACTTTAGAAATCCCTCAACTCCAACATATGCATAAAATAAGGTGCTTGGCGAAGGGAGAAATGATAGTCCTTGGTGGACGGTGTTTGTTTGACACCTTGCCTAGTTCTGGCTAGTCAGAAAAGCTGCAGCACTTGTCCCCTCGTTTGTGTTTTTCCTGCCGATTAGGCAAGCAGGCTTATTTATTTCATGTCTTCATCTTGAAATACTTTTTTACCTTCTGAGTGGTCCATGGAAATTTTCCTCCAACAAGCAATACCTTGAGTTCTTAAAACACAGCTTTTAATGGCTGCTTGATTTATTGGAGTGGGTTCTTAAGGAAGTCCTATGACATCCTGTTGCTGAAAGCTCAAAGCTTCTGACTAAAGATGAAGTTTATTGTTTTAATCAGAGCTGATCTGGATAGTAGAACCAAAATCATAACATTCTCATAAACGTTCATTTCCATTTTTCATCAAAGGTTTCTTTCCAATGAAATTTTCTTAAAGGCAGAGATTAGATCTATGTAAATTCAGGTGCTTAACTAAGTTGCCAAAGACCAGAGACTGGTTTTTTTTGGATTCTCTCTGCAGTCAAGGGAGAGATATGGGCAAATCTAAAAGGATTTTAAGTCTGGTTTATGCGGGCTGGATTGCACATTGAAGCAATTTGTCTTTCTCCATTGACTCTAAATGACAGATACAAGAGCTGAGTAATTTTGGAACTTGTGAAAATAAGCTTAGGTGAAGTGCAGAAATGCAAAGGGAAGAATGTGAACCTAAGCATCTTTACTGCAATGTGAATGGGTTGGCTAGACCTCCAATTGTCCAGTTGTCTGCCTCAGGGAATGGACCTGCCTTAGGTAGGGAGGTAGTGATGAAACAAGTAATGTGAGCCATACTCCCTTCAAAGTTGTATGTTGCAGAAATGACCCAGAAAATATTTATGACTATTAAGCAAACCTGCTTCTGCTACAGAGACAGCTGTGGCTGAAAGGCTTCATCTAACTGAACGGGTTAGGTGTTGAGAATTTTATACCTTACTACTTTTTTTTGTTTCAAGAGAGAAAGAACAAGAGCCAAGAGCTGGTCAAAATCTTAATACCTCCTTATCCCTAAACATTTTGAAGTAGCTTGAGCACAAAATTTATTGCTGAAATTCAGTGCTGTAAAAAACAAGAGGTTTACAGTGTAAGTGCTTCATATACAATAGTTCTTATTTTGTCTTTAAAAAAAAATGCCAATAATGCTTTGTGATAACAATGCATGTGAGTATTGTAACTAGGAGCATTAATGCTCTGAAATAGAAATTAATGCTTACCTTATTAACTGCTTCACCCTACATTATGATTAGAAAAAGAGGCCATATATTCTTGCTAGAAATTAAAATAAATGTGATACATTTTGTGCAGGATCTAAATGGAAAAATCCGTGTTAGTTAGTGAAGAGTACAGTTGTATATTTTTTATATACATACCTAAAAAGGATACATTATATAATAATAGGTGGTTTTTTCAGTGTGAATTTGAGACAGCCACATTATTAATGATTAAAATACAATGGGTCATCTCTTGCTGGTATGAACAGTACCCTATACTTTTGTATATGAAATATGATGCATGTATTGTGCCAACAGAAAAAATATTTTCAAAGCCGTTATAATAAAAAAAATGGAAAAAAAATTTTACTTTCTGCTTGTAAACTCTGGTACTTTCCACCTGTATATCTCTCCAAAGCCTTTGAGGCAGCCATAAAAAATAACTTAAAAATATTGTGAGTTTGAAATTTGATATTTCAAGAAGTTTTAAAAGCTAAATGCAATCACAAGGACCTCTTGGGAAAGAAAGGGTTTCCCCTTTCAGTTACCTTTACTACTTTACAAGGCTGGAAAAATTTCAGGCTCTAAGTTATGATTTTTATTAATACACAATTTCTCTGGTATGGAGATATATACATATTGTCTGCCTTTTTCTTTAGAAGTAACTTTGGGAGGCAGAAAAACAAAGATATTTGAAACTTCTTATTACCCTAAAAGATTAAAATAAGTCCCAGAGAGCAGGATTAATGTTCAGAGGTCAAAGATCCTTGATAAAGGTATTTTTTTTACACATTTGATTTCTCACGTGGCTTTTACTGAATGTGCTATTTTGCCATGTCACTCTATAAAGACAGCTAGGTAAATTTATTGGATGGTGAGTGTCGGAATTTCTGCAGATGGAGGAAACATTTCTCCTGGCCAATTCATTTAAAAAGAAAATGGTTTGTCAGTGTTCAAATGCATCTGGAGGAAGAAGGGTAAAGGAATGAATTAGAGGTCAGTCAGGATAATCATAAGTGAATCACACAAGTGTGTATGTGTGCTCAGGCTCTGTAGACCTGACTGAGTATTCATTGTTCTCATGAATATTATGCTGGACTGGGATTTTCCTGAAGAATATCAGAAAATGTTGAATCAGTGAAACCAAATCTTTTTGTAGGCACATGCTTAGTGTCACCTGGATTTGGCTGGGAATGTTTGTAGGTATTAGGAGAGAATTAGGGTAGCAGGGATACACCAGCATTTTTACTGGAATAATGCACTGGCTGAAGCACCTGGCACGGACATGGGCAGAGCTACACCGTGGGCCCACCTGGCTGGAGGGGGTGAACCCCTTGCCTTTCCCCATCTGGCTGGCACTGCAGAAGGAGACTGTGATTACTATGAGCTTTATAAAAAGGACCACTTTTAAGATTTATGTGGGGTGCTTGTTTTTTTTTTTTTGTGAACCGGAAAGATATTCTTGACTCTGAAATTTTGGAGAGAGAAAATTCAATTCTTTTGGAAGCTGTCCTTGAATCTCCATATTTGCTTTTAGTCCCACTGCATATTTTAGCTCCTTCACTTAAGAGGGTACTACTTGAAAAGTAAATCTCTACCTATATTCCTCTCAGTGTGCTGCTGCTTCCTTTCAGTTCCTCCTTTTGTTTTCTCCTACTTCTGTATTCTGCCACAGACCCTCTGGACCTGAGGTAGACTCTTTTTTTTCCAATACCCCTGTTTTCCCTAAAACTCCTGATCCAAACACTCCTTAACAGTCTTTCCTTCTTTTTTCTTTATCTCACTTGCAATTATTCCCTCAGATGGCTCTTCTGCATTGTACAGATGAGTTCCAGTATTGTAGCTGGGTCTTATCCCTCGTATTTTTCCTTCAGAGTTGTCCTTTTAAGATATCCATAAAGTTTTAAAGGTTTAACGTCCAAACTTGAGGGGAAGATCAGTAAGGGTGCAAGGGACTTTGCTATTCCTTCCTTTAGCGCAGTTTTTTCTTCTTAAAATATTTTTGCCATTTGCAGCTTTGCTCCATGAATAGCAGTCAGGAGCCCTTGGGGCCCGTTTATCCAGTCACCCCTTTCTTACACATTTGGGGTGCAATAATGGACTCCAGATACCATCAGCTCCTGCTGTTGGGTAAAAGTCTGACTAATGTTTTTTTGATAAAAACCAAAGACCCGTCCCCCTTCCCCCTCAAGGGATTCTGCATTTATTTTATGCTTTTAAATTGAACAGAAAGGAGCCATGATTTCATTCAGCATCTCCTCCTTTTATCTGGTCTTTGGAAGGCTGGGAAAGGTGGGGTGTACTGTTGGAGCACCCCTTTCTTTGCATTACCAATTCCCTGTGCCTCTCCTCCTCCCCAGGCACAGAGAGGCACACAGGCAAACAACAGTCTATCTGCAAGCCGGTTACCACTGCGAGCAAATACAGCTTTTTGTTTAACTGTATAATTGCTCTCTCGGTGGGTTGTGGGTTTTCTTTTCCCCATCTTCATTTGTTTTTCTTAATAACTAAGACCAGTACATTTAAATGGTCCTTTTTCCTTCTTAAAAAAAAAATAAAATTTATTTTTAACAAGCATACTGGATGTAACAAGATATGCAGCTAAAAACATTAATCATATTAAAACTAATTAAAAACTGAAAGTTTCTGTGCATTCCAAGCACTGGGGGTGGGAGGGGGTGGGGAGGCCTTTGGTCTGAGCACTGGCGTTTCCTGAGCGCAAGCAAATGCCTGACACATGGACTTCGCTGAATTCCAAAATGTAGCAAAACAGTGCCTGCATATTTGGCAGGAATCACCACCAGTTCAGGTCAGTGTCTGTTTCAGCAAAAGACGAAGCCCTGCATGTTAACAGAGGAAAATAATTCAGAGGAAAAGGGGAGGAACAACATGTGACATTTTGTAAGAGCAGCACTTGCGTTACCCAAGGCGCACCACTCTCTGTAAACACTTCCTCCGGTGCCAGTGCCTTAGGACGCATTTTTTCGGATTGGGGTGGGGGGAGGCAGCAGGAGGGGTGAGGGGGAGGTCAGGGCTTTCAAGCTGTTGGGATACGAATGAGCTAGAGTTTTCCCCCCTTTTTTTTTTAAACTTCTTCTTTTTACTTGTTGAGTGCAATAAGTGTTTTAAGGAGACACCAGTGAATCTGTGGCCAAAAAGATGGGCAAGAAGTACTCCAGGACACCAAACCCCAAACCAGTGGGAGCGTGGAGAAGAGAAGGGGCAGGGAAGAGAGTGCAAGTGATGGGGCTCTGCAGTGCAATCTCACAACAGCAGGCTTAGGGGAGGTCAGCTCCTGGGCTGGGGTGGGTGGGTGACCCTCCGAATTCCCAGCACATCACCTTGCTTCCACCTTGCTGCTCCATAAGCCTATGCCATGGATCTCAGTCACTGGCACCCAGTGCTGGGGTGGGATAACCCCGGTCCACTTAGAGGCATAGTCTGACTCTCCCAGTCTGACTCCCCCAATTAATTCAGAAGTAAACCCATCTTTTAAGCCCTTTCCCAGTAAAAGCAAGAATAGGTCATTAAGATTTAAAATACAGTTTTGGTCATTGTCTTCTTACTTCTTTCTTGAATTTCGGCACCTTAAGCTGCCTTTGTTGTTGAGGAACTTGCTATTTCTTCAGAGATAGGGCTGGATCACTTGTTATTGTAACACTTCTTGGTGATAAAGTTCAGTCTAAAAATTAAGCAGCTGCAATGTTGCAGCACAAATTAGTTTAATGTAAGCAGTCAGGAGCAGCTGTTTGGCTCGGGACTCCACTCCGGCGGTGGGGGAAGGGCGCTGTGATGCTGACAGTGTTTTTTTCTCTACATAAACATTTTCGGCTGTTGCAGCTTTTGTGCCGATCATGTGACAGTGTCCCTAGGCAGATAATTTATTTCTGTAGCTTTCATGAGCAATCATTAACCTTCAGACACTGAGCTTGCTTTCTGCTTTGTGGCATTTGTTATTTTTTTTTTGTATCCTAACTAGTTTAATTCACAGAGTGTCAGGAGAAAATTACAACCAATTTATAATAGACTGTAATGCATAATACTTATGTTTCTATTAAAACAGACCTTGCTTACAAGACCATTCTTATGGCTTAGCTTGTGTTCATGGATCAGAATAATTATTTTCAGTGATGTAAGTGCAGCTGTCATCATGATACTCCCATAGTGTCTTATTCTGAATGCAAAGCCCTTCAGAGTCCTGATTTGGGACCACCCTTTTGAATTCCCCCTTTGCTGGAGACACTGTGAAGTTTATTGAGATGCAACAGGCTTGGGAGAAAGGGCATAGCATTTATTCTGGTGATTGCTATTCTCCCACCATGACCGGCTGCTGAACAGGTATTGACCGCCATAGAAAGTGTGTCTAGGGGACAGGCAAGGCATTACTGATAACAATTACAGCTTGAGTCTGTGCTAACTTAGTCTGGGGTTTCAGAGCAGACTCAGACAACAGGACTGGATCACAAAGCAGTTGTGACTGTTAGAAAAAGACTTCATTTTCATTCCTGCCCATTTTGTTACAGTAAGGGAAACAATAAATTAGGTGACTTTGTCAAGGTCACTGAAGAAATAAATGTCAGGATAGGAATTTCCCTTTCCCTGATCCTTTTCCTCAAGTCCTGTGCTTTTGTCTAGGGAAAATGACAAAAGAGTGAAAAATACAGAGTCTTGGGCAAAAGGACTAAAAAGTAAGCAATAAAAAAGAGGGAGGTGAGTGGGGGCAGGGAAGAGAAATCATAAAAAGAGCTGAAAGCCAGGGTGACTGCTGACTTACTGTGAATATAATTTTCCTTCAGATCTGAATGTGTTTTTTGCTTTTGTTCATCATCTCCCTGCCTTATCTTAATTCCTTTTTTCTAACTGGTCTTTCATTAGCCCTGGCAAGTACATCTTTTTTGCACTAGAGAGCAAGATACTATGTTTGTATACGCCTCTGAGTAGGTGTAATCTAGACATGTGTATTCCTTAGTTTATTTTTTATAGCTTGCGCCATAGTGGAATCAGACATTTGTGACAGAAGCGCTCCCAACATAATGTTGCAGATATAATGGGCAAAACTGACACAGGGTGGAAGGGGACCTTTGAGATGTAGAGATGGAGAAATAAAAAGATATTTCCAATACCCCAAGGGAAAAAAGGGACTTTATCATAATCTGTCAGTGATAGAGCAGTACCACTCAGATAGTTCAACTATTTCCTTAGGACTCAAATGAAACTTTGTCCATGCTATGATTGCCCATTAACTTATGAAAAAGACATGTAACTGGAAGAAGACCAAAATATACGCTTAGTCTGAGATGTGACAGTAGTACATGCTATATCATCTTGTAAAGCATACAAATGGGTGGATGGATTTTTGCTGTCAATGTCGGGAAAAATATTGCTTCCTCATTAGTTAAAAATTATGTCTGAAATTGGTGTTTTACTGATGCTAGGTTTCTGTGTGGAAAGATGAATGAATGAGTATCTCACTGTTTGAAACCTCCATCTTTCAAAATGTTTAATGAAAATGAAGGCACAACATATGGTAAATGTGGACTGAAATCAGGGAGGAAAAAGCAGAAGCCTGGGATGCCCACTGAAGGGCAAACAGGACTATAGAAGTGCTTGGTGTTGTGTTACATATAGAAGTGGGTAACATTTCTGGATGTATTAGAGTGATTTAGGAGTTATCATCCCATTGACTTTTGACTAGAGTCAGGATGTAACTGCCTAAGTCAATTCTGAAAATGGGAATTAGATTTCTAAGTCATTTTAAGGTGCTTTTGAAATTTTTAGCTCTAATCCCAGGTTGATTAATTTGTAACAAGGTGATTCATTCGTATCTTTCTTGTCTTCAGAAGCCTGAATGACACATTTGAGATGCACTCTAAAAGCACAGGTAATAGTCAGAGTGCTACCTCAGCGTTTAAAAGACAATTGATTAATTTGAATTCATGCTTTTATTCACACTTTTAGAGGATTCTGAAATTAGTAATAGCACTTTGGAGCTGCTTGGTTTGAACCATTGCTTCCATGCCCTTGCCTTTGTAAAGGTTTTCCTATTTTTTTCTTTCTTTTTTGTTTTTCCTGAAAATTGTCCCTATCCCTCCCCAGTGCTAACAGCAGTGCAGCCCCTCTGGTCACAGCAAAAGCAGGAGTTCTAAGATAGTAGCTGCTTTGCTGCATGGAATGGCTGAGTAGCTTTAGACAAAACAGTGTCCAGAAACCTGCTGTGAACTTGTCTCTACTAGTTTGTACTGGGAAATACAGGTACTTTTGCTGGAACTGCCCTACAGTGAACAATGTTGGGAGGAAGGGCTGGTCAGATAGTAAGACAAGACTTTCTTACAGTAAATCTTAGCCACCTAACCTGCTAGTTTGTCCAAAAATAAAATAAAATAAAATAAGACTGGTCTCTTTGGTATTTCACCAGATTTTGTTAGAATCTTGCTAAGAACATACTGTAGTGTTTTATGAAGTAATTTTTTTTTAATCTACTGTTGAAAAGCTGAAACTATTGTAGTACTAGTATAGATTTGGTCAAGACATTATATGAATCTATATATACTGCTGCCTTATGTCAGCAACATTATTGCGAAGGTCAATTTGCATTGCTCCTGTGAGCCTCTGTGTTTTAGGGTGTAACTGATGACACAAAATCCTTTCTGGACTGAAAGGAAGACTGCCAAGCCTATCTGTGGGACTTCTTGAAAACATTAGTGCTTACCAGAAGCAAATCTAAATATTTGACTTGACTGTACTTTCAGAATCTAAGGAACTGATGATCAAAACAACTTCACTTTCATCCCCTGGTACAACCACAACCAAACAGACATCTCAAATTAATTTAGAAGGCAATGGCTGGTATTTACTGTTTGGAGTAAGGAAACATGGGTTTGCTTGCACATCTTCAAGGAGAAAAGCGGAGTAGAGGGACTGAATGCAATATAAGTTTGATTTATGGACTAATATCACCAACTTTTGACTGTGGAAATGATTTTGTGGAATGATTTGTTTCATACAGTTTCAAAATAATCTCTCTGAGGGCTAGGAAGTCACCTAAGTTTTCTGTGCTGCAGGCTGGAGCGAATCATGATCCCAGGGAGCCCTCCCACATCTTCCAGTGTCAGCAGTCTCAACCACTACACAACTTTTGATGTGAGGATTCCTAAAAGATCCAAAGAAATACTGGGAACACCCGAGTTCCAAGGAAAACATACCTCTAAGAATATACTCTAAAGCTCCCTACTCTCAGTCACACAAGAATAGGAGAAAGGCAAAACTTCATCACAGTCTGAGCAGCAGCACCTGGGCTTTTTTTCTTCTGAGTCCCTTGTCTGGAAAAAGTGCTGCACATCATTTTGTCCTTGAGGAATGGAGTGCTTTACATTGAGAGCAACCCTTGCAGGCACTTCTGGCTCACACTGTTGCTCAGGACATCAAGCAGTAAGTTAATGAGTGACAGAGCTTTCCTTCTGTGTAGCCCAGAACTGTAGAGGGTGTATCTAGAAGACCTAAAGATTACTGCGAATTTTACCACCATCAGTTCCCTGAACTTGCTTTTTTAAAATAAACTGATAAAATATGAATGTATTATATAATACTTAAACATATCCCAGACTGTGCAACATGCTCTCAGGAGAGAATGATAAAGCAGATTGATTTGTGCAGTAATAGAGCTAGGAAATGGTGACAAACACAGGGTGAAAATGTGTATGAAGGATAGCAAACCTTCTCTTTGAGGATGTGAACTGGTAAATTTCTTTCCCTTGCATTTTTCATTGCTTAAAGAGGGAAAAAACAACAAACACCCTCAAAAGGCAGAACCACAAGACAAAACCCTAACCCCAAACCCTGCAGAGGAAATGAAACCACAAGAACATTTTTCACACCAGCTAATTTTGAGGCTCTGCCATATACACAGCAAGCCTAAAAATTCACAGGTGCACTGTATCATTCTCCAGAATGCGCTGGGCTTTTTGTCTCTTGATATACCCTTGTGCTTTAATGTAGTTTTAGCCATTTCTTTATTTTAATTTTGATTTTTTACCATCTGTAATCCATACATTCTTTTCACTGCCATGCAGCTGGCTAGACCCAGAGGCTTCTTTCATCCCAGAGTGTGTGTAATGTAGGCAAAGTTGAGCAGAATGAATTTATTTTCACAAGGGACAGTCCTTATTTTCACAAGGACTTGTAGTTTACAAATCAGTGTTTCATTTATATGAGCTACAAAACATAAAAGAAGGGAGGAGTTAGCCAGAAACAGGAAGCAAGGATATAGAAAAGTATTTTGACAGTTATCCCCCCCTGAAAGTTAGCAACACAGGAAAAACAATGGTTTGCTAACCAGAAGCACTGCAGAAGGCTCTGAGGAGACCTCATTGCCTTCGAGTACTTAAAGGGGGCTTGTAAAATGACTTTTTACACAGGTAGATGTAAGGACAGGACAAGGGGAAACAGTTTTAAACTAAAAGAGTTAAAAGATTTAAAAGTTAAAAGTTTTAAACTAAAAGATTAGATGTTAGGAAGAGATTCTTCACTCAGAGGATAGTGAGGCACTGGAACAGGCTGCCCAGAGAAGCAGCGGGTGCCCCATCGCTGCAAGTGTTCACGACCAGGTTGGATGGGGCTGTGAACAACCTGATCTAGTGGAAGGTGTTCTGACCCATGGCAGTGGATTTGAACTAGATGGTCTTTAAGGTTCCTTCCTACCCAAACTATTCTATGATTCTATGATTGGGTCTTCTGCATAAATTTTAGTTTCTCTTTAGGGTATCTGGCCACAGGTTTAGGAGTCGGGCTACAAGCATGAATATTTTGTCCTATTTTTTATTTTTCCCTCTTGAGAATAACTGTCAGCTTGAAAGAAAGTGACATGGTGAGACCAATATCCTTTTATGGAGAATGTGTTTCAAAGAAAAAGATAAATGTCTCAGAGAAACAGTAGGAAACATATTTGTAATTTCATTAGCACAATTTAAAGTTAACATTAGGATTCTGAAATGTGTTTATTGTTATTATTATTTATATGTGTGACAACTTTATTCATTTGTTTGGTGGCAGTTTGTTTGCACATTCTCCCTGCTTGACATTGGTTGGAAAACTTGTACTTTAATTGTGTTTTCCTCACTGTTTCCTGAGGTAAAAGGAAAACATTTTTCAATAAACTTTCATTTTCTTTACAGGTGATTGAATGTTAAAGGAATTAGATACCTGAGAATGAGTGAAAATAAAGAGGGGCAACATGCACAGTATGAGTTAATATGAGTTAAATAATATTATTTAAGTGCCTACACAGTTTTCTCTTGCTATATTGCCTACTTCACATCATCGTTGATAATATTTAATTGGCTCTTCTACAAATGCCTTCTCCCAGAAAGAGTGAAATACCCAAAATATAGCTAAATAGAGAAAAATTCTCAGAATTTCCCAATTAGGGAAAGTTTCATAGGGAGGTATAAATAGAGCATAATTGAGACTTAAGTGGAACATACCCTGTTGTGACCTTTTGCAGAGAATACATTCACCCTTAGCTAACTTTTTGAGCAAAGATATGCCTGGTACTGGTCCTGTAGTAAATAAAAGACATTCCTTCCCTTTAAATGTGAACTATGTGATTTGCAGCTCCAGCATGTCAGTTCAGTTTTCTTGGATGGGAAGAATCTGGTGTCTGTAAGCTGCTTTTTAAGTGCTTAAGTGGATTTGAGAAGCAGGCAGCCATATACTTGGGGAAAAAAAAAGAATCCCTAAAGAAAAAAATTGATTTTCAGATTTCCCATTCAGAATTTAAAAGCAATTCTCTTCGTGTGCTCAATATGTAGTAAAAATAGGACCTATTATAGCCAATTGCTACTCTGAGTTTACATTCAGTTTCTTCACTGGAGCTCAGATTTAGCCCAGTATCTGCCTTGGGAAAGAAATATGTATGTGAAATGAAATGATGGAATTTGATGTAATACAGAAATAGTCCAACCAAGTATAACTAGAAATAAGGGGATGAAAGTGAACAGAGAAAAATCTATGCTGATAATGAGGAAAAATTTCATAGCAGTGAGGTCTGTTAGTCTGCTGAATGGTCTCCCAAGGGAACAAGTTGAATCCTCATTGCTTTAGTTATTTTTAAAACGAACAAAACAGTCAAAATCCTTGCAAGGAGACACTTTTAATTAACAAGAAGACAGGAAAGATGACCTAATGGGTCTTTTTTTCCATCTCCACTGTTCATGACTACTATTGTAGGCAAAACCAGGTTTGGCAATAAAATTATGGATTTCCAATTCTCACTGCAAATTTGCAGCACTCTTATTCCATAATAATATCAGTACTTTCCCACTTTTCATTTCCCTCTATAAAGTTTTGTGCCTTACTTTTCCTTCAAAGAGGGCTATTTTGTAGCCCTCTGACTAAAAATGGCTGTCAGGTAGCCTAATTTACTTTAAATAATACTGGTTTGTAAGTATAAGATAAATATTTGGATCTTGTGCCTCCTAATTTTCATCAAGATCTCTTCAGTCAGACCTCAAGTCCAGGGTAATAGTACTGGGAAAAATGTCACTGCCTTTATCTATAGGTCACCCTATGAAGTAAGGGGCTGCATATACAGCCAAGGGTTGGGATTTTGTTCATTTCCACAAACATAAATTATGAAGGCATGACATGCAGCACATATTTGTGATCAGTAGTTTGGGCTCCTTATATGATTTCAGCACTTCTTTCCATTGAAACCAGTCTTTGACCTGGACTGTTTTCACACTAGCAAAGAGGTCCAGGCAAAGGTTGTTCCTGCTCCTCTGTCCAGGCATCTCCAACACCTATCAATGCCCTTGTTCTCAGAAAGTCCACATAAACTTGTATGGTGAACAGGCTCAAACAAATGGTAACTCAGCAAAAATAACAGGTAAGAAATAGTGCAAGGAGAGCAGCAATTGCACATGGTCCTCTATGGGCTTGCTTCTCAGCAGCTGGTTTTTTTTTCAGATGATAGTGACACGAATTTTAGTGGTTAATACCGATGTCAAAACTGAAGTAATGCCGCAATGAGTCAGGTCCTGCTTCTTTGAAATGCTGTGCAAATATTTGCCTGTTGCTCTTCCCAGCAGCCAGCAAGCTCTGTAACTTTACGGGTGCTTTATCAGAAGACAGATTGACGGAAGGTGAAATGCAGGAAGATCCGATTGTTATGTCACAGTCATACAGCAAGGATGGGCAAAGGGCATCAAAGCCCGTACTTCATAGTCAGCCTCAAGTAAACCTGTGAGTAGTATGACCAAGATGACCAGAGTACAAAATAGAGACATGGTGCTAATGTATATTTATTAGTGATTTACTGAGATGAACGTTCATCCCAAGAGTTAATCCAGGAATATCCAAACCACTGTAATTATCCCTGCACAAAGGCTCTCTATTATTTGCCTGTTAAGTAACAAAGCCTTTTCATTACTTGGCACTGACATAACTTTAGCTGCAGTGGTAGGTAGGCAGTGAACTAGCTTCCCCTGTTTGTGGGGGATGGGATGTCATGGGATGAAGCCCTCCCCCGTCCCTGCAAGCTCTAGCAGAATACAAACGGGATGGCCAAACTTTTCTTTGAATAAAAATGACTATCATTGCTAGTATGCCAAATTTTGTGTACCACAGCTGAAATCTTATGATGTGTACAAAAAGAACAAAGGAGCAAATTCCTGTCACACACAAAAATGAAAACGTGGAAGCACTGGCCACAGGAAAGTAACTGTATTAAAATTGGGAAAGGATCCAAAATCTGTAGTAGCTCTCTAATCTGCAACACAAGAGCAAGGATTTTCATTATGTTTTGCATTCCACATGCGCCTTTGCTTAGGAGATCTTATGCAATTGTTGATGCAGTAAAACCATTGTATTCATAATGATTTCAAAGATGTGGATGCTTCCAGGGTTTGACCTATTTTACCACTCATGCATTATACACTGGGTAAAGCTACTCTCATAAGGCAGAGTCATAAGTACTTAAAATGTATCTGTCTACTACTGTCCCTTTTCTCTGCAAGGCTGCTGATTTTTTACAATTCTAAATCAATTATTCTTTATTAAATAATTTATGTTTACATGCATCAATGGAAACTGCCCATGCACATTTTAAGGCAGAGCTCAGTATATAAAGATAAGGCAGAGTTCAGTGTATAAAGATAGCTGTTACTAGCCCATAGCAAATATTTCTTTTAGGGGTTCTTTAACCAAAGTCTAAATAGTCCTTTTCAATTTTCGGTGTTTTTCACTTTGGAGATAAAAACCCCATACCTGTAGTCATTAGTTCCAGACCAATCATACAATTCAGGTTTTTGGAGGCTTGGATTCAGCAAAATTCCTAATCCCATGCTCTGCTTTCAGTGGGATGAAGTCTTCCCTAGTTAAGCATGTCTGAGACCTATTAATGTCCACAGGTCTCAAACTTTGCTCGGCACAGTGATGTGCAAACAACTTCTTGAACATCAGTTTAATGCTTCAGGATTTTTCCAAGTACCAGACTTCAGATTTTGTGTGCTGTAGTCATCCTTCCAAGGATAAACCTTCCTGTTTATTTTTGAAAAAAGATTTAATATCTGATCACCAAGTAGTGTAGTTCATGGCTTATTTTCTTTAGATCCCCTTAGCCATCTTGTCTGGTACTGCCAGCAAGCTTGAACTATGAAGACAGAACTGATTTCTTCAGGCTCTACCATGGATTGCCACAGTAAGAACAGGCCCTGGACAAATGTATTCTCCCACTGCTGAAGGGCTACCACAGGTAAGGCATACAGCTTGTATGGGAGATGATCTCCAGAGGTCCCTTCCAACCCTAATAATTCTGTGATTCTGTGAGATGATGAGTAGGCTCAGACCAAAAGTTTGTTTGCAGAGGTGGGGGTAGCTGATGAGTACCACCCTTCCCCCCTCCCTCCTCCACAGGCATCTCGTTTTCTGTGGGTCTGTCTTCCCCTTTCTCCACAAAAACTGGATTAATCTCGCTGAAGCAGCTGCACAACAAAAGCTTAAATGTCTGCCCAGAAAATCTTTCCTCTGTACCAGCTGCACTAGTGACATTAGGGCAGAGGTCTTCCTTTTACCTGCTGATATCTGGGCAGAGAGAGGCTCGTCACCATCATATGGCTCCTTTTGACTTGTCTGACTTTTTTGAAACCATTGTGAGGGAGATACCAATGCACTGCTGAAGATGACCCATCTGCTGGTCACTTTGGCAGTAGGGCAGAGACCAGAGCTTCTCCTGGAGGTGAATTCAGTGCTGGACCAAGGGTTTTTTCCCACTTGCATGTTGTAGTCTTACACCTCGTCTCTGGGCTGAGGTGAATGGTGTTTCTCCACCTGACTCTGGGCTCATGAGTGCTTTGGGGCCGAAGTGTGGTCTCTAATGAGAAATTAAATGAAACCTTTGCTGTTTCTGTGACCTCCAAAAATAGGAGCAAAGTGAAAACAGAGGCAAGAGTCAATCAGCCAGTGATTACATTAAGGAAAATGGTTCTCTGCGGAAAGCATGAAAGAGAAAACAGACTGGGTGCTGGGATTGAAGTAAGGAAAACAAGACTTGTGGGGTTTTGAGGTCTTTTACTTTACTTTTAATCCTTTCATAGTGTATTTTAAATTCATAAATAATGGAATAAAAAAGACACCAACAAAACTCAGCTAAATGATCTTGAGCCCTCAAGCCTCAATCAAAAAATAAACACTATAATGCTTTTAAAAGGAATTAGTAATGCACAATTATAGTATTCCATGTTTAAAAATAAAGCTGTTGAATAAATGAACAATACCATGGCTGAAAAGTATTTCAGCTGAAGAGTGAAATCCCTGCAGAGAGTGATCTGTGAGATTCTGCAGGAAATCTGCATTACAATACACCATTTCCATTTCCAGGGAGGGACTCACAGAAGGACACATGGAGGAGAAAAAAGAAGTGAAAAAGCCCCAGTCCTTTATGCCTAGGTTGTAGGGGGCCTTGGCCTATCATTCTCATGCTAAACAGTTACTTCTTCTACAGGTACCCAACTTAAATGGGAATATTTTTTGAAAGAATAGTGAATGTGAAAAAGGCTAACAGAATTGGTTCTTAGGTTAAAGAAAACTGTCTACATAGCTCACTTGGTTACAGCAGACACGAGTTTACTTCTCTGTCTTCCTGAAAATGAAGTAATGAGTGTGTCTTAAGCACTGGGCTACTCTGCTGCTCTTTGGTTTCTGCCCCCCTATTCCAGCTACTCCATCTCTTGTTACTAATTAAATATCTTTGCAGTGGAGGAAAGGTTTCAAGCTAGATCATTAGCCCACTAGTCAACCATCTTCTGAGGGATATGGGATGCCAGGGTCCTAGAGCTGCTCCAGGGACAATCACAACCTGATGTTACTGTTCTCCAGTTTGAGGAACTACAAATTATGTCCTTTAGGCTTGAGTCTTCTGGCTGTAATTTAGCAGCTGGGGGAAATGGCTATCCAGGGACTTGGACACACAAAGTGTTTTGTCCTGGCTGACTGCCTCATCTGAAGGCTAGGGTGCAATGGGCCAGCCTCACTTGCGTGTGGAAAAATTTACACAAGGCTGGTTTCCTTTTGCTGCAGAGTGGGAAAATTTACGAAATCTTGGTTAAATTTGTGGGATAGGAAAAAGGGAAATCCAGCAAGTGGAAGAAAAAAGAAATAAAATTCCTGGCTTCTAGTCCCCAGATTACTAAGCCAGCCATAGCAGAGTGTGATTGGGTCACTGGCATTAGCATGTTCACATGGTTACTCTGGTGGAGAGCAGCAGTAAACACACAGTGCTGTCTGCACCATGCGTAGCAGGCAGAGAAGGTGTTTTGGCAGATGGAAAGCACGGGCCCATTGGCTGCATCAATCTGTTTGTTGAAGTCTGTACTATAAACAATACAATGGGCTACTATCCTCTTTGTGGCTGATGAAGATAGTCTTGAAGACAAGTAGATGCCATGTTTCTGTCTCCTTAGCATTTCATTACACACAGAGTGTCTTCTGCTTGGGCATGTATTGAAAGGAAGAGAAACCACAAAGCAATCAGCATCTGATTATTTCTGCTAATCAGAAGTTTGTGGTGATTCCAAAAAAAGACTCAAAATTTGCCACTGACCTCTACTCCAGGAAAGCAGTGACTGTCATTTTTTCTTTATAATTTATTGTGGCTCTGAATTATACCAAAATATGATCTAATTAGGGATAAAATAATTTGAAATTTATGCATTTGTACAAACACATTTGTACCTGCCTTCATACATAGATTTAGCCACATTTTATGTATGTGCATTATGTCTACGGATTTGTGTATTTATGTTTGTGTGAGTGTGTGTACAAAGGCAAACATTTCAAATAGGTGTGTATCTGAGGAGTCAGTTTTAAAAGCATACCTTACATGGTATAAAATATACTGCTACATAAATCACAGGAAGAATTCCATTTCTAAATTAGAGTACACTCTGGAAAGAGCAATTATTGCCTCTAAAATGTTTCTGTTAAATTCATGAGACATCATACAATTTTATTCATGTTATCATCTATGGTTGCCTGAAAGTGTAAAAAAAAAAAAAACAAACAACCTTAGCCACTAGCAGGGAAATGTGCAAAATATTGTCAAAGGAGTGGCAAAGGTCATTTCTATTGCCTGCCTTTTTATGCGTTCCATTTTTGTCTTTTTTTTCTCATTGCAGTTTGTTTGTGTACATTGCAAAACTTTAATGGAAGAAAATATGAGGGGGCAAAATAAATATACAGAAACAGACTGCTCTTCAACAGTGCTGAGCTGGTATTTCCATGAATGATGTTAGACTCGTGTTTAGAATAGAAATTCGGAAAGTCCACAAACAGAAGATTGCAGGAATGCTTTTCTCCTTTTCTCTCTCTATTACACTTGATACATTTTAAAATTAACAAGTATTTCTATGTAGTTTGATAAACGTGTTATCATTAAGCACAGCAGTACTGATTCTGTGACGCACAGAAAGGAGAGGCCATGGAACAGTTGGACCATACATTTTCTTTGGCACTATAGATGGCCCATTGCTCTGTGCATGGGATTTTGTTTGTACAGGTTCAAATTCCAAACTCGCTTGCTTAACCCCTGCAGCAATAGCAACCGATTAGGGTTTAACACAGAATAACAACATTTCCATATGCAGGTGCCTGACATCAGGCATGAAAGCTCCATTTGAGATCCCTAAGAAAAAGTACCATTTTCCAGAGATGGCAGCAAGCATTTGTCATTTTTGTTGAATTCAGTTGTATCAGGATGTCCTTCATATCTCTGAGAAGGAGAAGCCCTTAACTCTGGTTAATCAGTTGAAATACTATCTTGATCTACTCAGGAAAGTGTCTTAAATTCAGATGAGCCCTTCTTGTTCAGAATCAGGCTTAG
The DNA here is from genome assembly GCA_013396875.1 of Vireo altiloquus. NCBI lineage: Eukaryota > Metazoa > Chordata > Aves > Passeriformes > Vireonidae > Vireo > Vireo altiloquus. Next base: position 56,963 of record VZRF01009378.1, read on the forward strand.
TAAAGTTTATAAATAAATGCTGAGGTAAAAGGCAAGACCGAATATAATCAGATACTTAAGTGCTTTGCTGTATAAGGGCACATCTTAAGTATTTCCTTGAGTCAGTCTCTAATTGTCTGTTATGCCTGCCTTAAAATGAGATTTACAAGTGTTCTGGCAAGGTATAAAGGCAGTGTAGTTTCATTTCTATAGCTACTTTACTTTTTTGCTATAGGTTTGCTTTCTCCCTTAGTGTAACACTCAAGCGCTAAAGAAAACTCCGTGTGAAGTATGAGCACAGTCCTTGAATGAACAATTTATTCCTTGAGATAACGAAAAACATTGTAAGTAAAATGTGATAGATAAGCTGACCTCTGTAAAAAACCTAAACTGTTCCTGTTTCCTCCTAACAGTAGGTGATGGTGCAGGTTTTTCACCCCTCTCAAGAGTCTGCATAGTTGCAAGCCTACAAAAGTGAAAAACGGTGTAGAAACAGTGACATTACAGATAGGGGCAGCATCTCCTGTGCAGATGCAGAAATGACACCAAGCAGAGTTTGTGTGAAAACTGGGCAAACCTTTCTCCAGAGGTCACTGCAGAAGTGGGGTGAAATGGTAGCTGAAACAAGGGTGTTACTGGGCAGTGCTTGAGTGCCAGGCAGTCTCAGCTGTACTGCCAGGACCACAGCAAAGAGAGGTAACAAGGTGTTGCATGCAAATATTTCTGTCAACAGGGTAGAAATTCCTGAAAACTCCATATGTTGAATAGTCTTAGGAAAGTTCCAGCATAATTTGTCAGATCAGAAACTTAAAACTTCCAGAGTTTTTAGATATTTAGACTAACTGGACACTAGGACCTCTAGGCCCCTTTTATAGGCAAGAACAAAATACTGACACTTCAAGCCAGTAATATAAATTGCTTGTCTAGTAGCAGCAGTGTATTTCAAGCATTTTCATATTTATTTCACTTACAGAGAGGCTTAGATCTGGGCAGGGAACTTGTTCCCAGCTCTTTGAAACTGTTTATGGTTGTTTTCCAGTGGGAAGAAACCCAACATACTTTAAAATTTTTTCATGGAGAGAAAGCACATCACTGAACTGTTAAGAACCTGCTCATTGTGAGTTAAATCAGGTACCCTACAGAACGCAGTCTGGATTATTTCGGCTGGAATTTGTGTATTTGGGTTCTGGACAATCCATGTAGGAACTTGTGGAACTGATGTATGTCTCCAGTGTTTTAGTGATTAAAAAGACAGGGAGAAAATTATACCTCTGAAAATCACTGTTTACAAATAATGTCCCAAAATGAGTTGAATCCCTGTAGTGGAGACTACCACATATCATTCAAACTGTTTTGTCTACCCAAATTTCTGGCTTTACTGCCCATCTGTAAAATGGCCAGCAAATAGGACTGGCACATTTCATCACTGATGTAGAATTAAGGTATCAGAAATTCCATGTTTTCTTTCATCTGGTCCTGGACTGACTGCAGCTCTGATTTCTGACATGAACGAAGCCCCAGGTTCCTTAAATTAGCATTGGCTTCTGACTCAGACACTCCTACCTTCTCCCTGACCTGCAAACACTAGCCTAGGCCAACCAACTCCCCTTCCTACCAATATACCTATAAGCATACATCTAAAAAAAAGAAAAAAATGTTCTCTGTTTGCCCTCCAGTAAAATACTTTTGTCAGTCTGCATTTTTCAGGCCTTTATGAAAGGGACTTTCTTTTAACTGTGACTTGTGCAAGCAACTACATGCATAATTTCTGTTTGATAAACAGTAAAAACAATGCTAAAATTAAAACATTCTTTTTGTCAGCATATGTAGCTGGAATGCTGAAGGCTGTTCTTCTAGTAGGGAGAGATCTTGCACACATTTATTTATCTGGTTAAACTCTGTGGCTCATTTTTAAAGCCAGCAACTTCTCAACCCCAAGCAGCAGAGCACAAGTAAAGGCAGATGGTCGAATGAAGCAGAAAAACTGACTATAAAAAGCTCAGCCTTCCAATAATGTTGCTGCCTCCCAGTTTTTTTATACAAATCTCTCCATTTTGCCTTCCAGAGCCTCACAATTAAAATTCTATTCTGCCTGTCTAATCAAGACAGCAAATCTATTGAATTGCATAATGCTGGGGATAATCAAGGAAGGATGTGACATGAATCCGTTTTTCTTTACAGGTAGAAAATGAAATATTTTCTGTCTTCCCCTGAAAACAGATGGGTGGCTGAGGAATTTTTATTTGGCCTATCTTCTCCCTCTTGTTCTTTTCCACCTTTGGCACCAGCCATTCACTGCTGTGTAGATCTGCTCATCAGGGACCGCTGGCATGGGGGCAAACAGGTTTCAGCGGTGACAGTGCCTTAGTGGTGTGAGACAGGCACTGTATCTGGCTCTAGATGCAAGTGGATTTCAGTGATGGTGTTAATCTCCTCGCTGCCCACCCCTTTACTTTAAGGTTACTTTTCCAGTAGCCAGGAGAACTGAATGAAATGTGCTATTTGCTCCCTAGTTGCTGTAGCTAAGCCCTGTTTATTAATGTACTATGAAATCCCTTCTGCACCTCCTGTAATTCATGTTTACATCCTTCAGGGCTGGTCTGGGCCCTTGAGAAGAAAACAAGGACTTGCAGGATTTGATCCTGAATTCTGTGGGTTCTCACACTTAGTTAAGTGACCAAATGTAACTGTGGAGCAAGGGCACATCACTCCCCCTTCGCTGTTTGAAGAGGAGCTGTGTGAGCTTGGGCAATGACCGAAATTAGCACGTAGCTTCCTATCCATCAGTAAATCTGTGAGCACTGAGGTGAACTGGCAGACTACTTTTTGTGCAAAGTCAGAGAGGGAGTCAACCCTACGGAGCTGAATTGGTTTGTAACCCAATCACGCTTAATTTGGTTACAGGAAAAACAAGGCCCACGGAGTTTCAACCTTGTTCCTGTGCAACATCAGGAATCTGATTTGTGCCGATCTCATAATCGGGTGCAGACAACAAGGAAAACAAGTCCTTGCAGTGGTTTCTCTACTGAGCCTAACAAACCACATCTGATAAGCTATATAATTTGCTACAGCAATTTGTGCCAAAAATAAAAGGCACAGTCCTACAGTGCAGCATGTTTCTGAGAAAAACAGAACCCCACCTCTTGCCTTTGCAGCATCTTTCTCTATCTTTTGCTCTCTCAGTGAGCCTGAGCAGATGCCTTCCATCCTGAATGACTGCCTCTGTGCTGCTGTGGAGTAGCTCGCCTGCCTTGCTCCCCAAATTGATTTTGTCTCTCTTCTTCTCTACAGGATGATCCAAGGTGATAGCACTAGCCAGATTAGGAAATGATGACAGTACCTTGATGACTTGAACATAGAAGGTTTTTTCTTGGCTGAGTAGCCCTGACTAGAGGGGAGGAAGCTGAAGATCTAAATCATCAAATAATAAGCGACACAACTTTTTCTAAAAGAACCCAGGCTTTTTTTTCTTGTTGTTGATTTGACATTCTAATCTTGCAAGAAATGTGTCTCTTTTTAGTTCAGTGACCAGAAAAGGAACTGGTTCTTCATGTGTATTTTACATATCAGGCCCCTAATGGAGAAAAAATTCCTATGCTTTTTTGGGGGTTTGTTTTTTTCTTTGTCCTGTTGCTTGCAGAGAGAGAGAGGGGGAAAAAAAAAGCAAACAATACAAAGTTCTGAAGAATGCAAGCTGTCAGCTATGCTGTGAAATAACTTGGAGGTTAAATGTGAATCACTGCAGTATGTTTTCTAATTTTGATTTTGCCAAGGTTACCTTAAAAACCTTAATGCTTTCTGCAGTGTTTACAGCAAAAACTGCAGATGTGCTTCTTGGTTATTAAAGGGAAAGCATACGAGAGCGAGGTGGACTAAGAGGAAAGGAGAATGAAAGGTCAATGATTTTAATTCTACCTCGCTGAATTCCAAAGTTTGAAGGGATATATTTGCTTGAAAGGTCATGCTATGGAAGGTAAGCTCCCTGAAAGCAGCGTGTTTGGGGTTGTACAGTGGAAATAAACAACAAGGTAAGTTGCCGGGATGTTTGCGTGTCAAAGGTGACAAAAAAGCTGCCTTTCTTTTCAAAGCCTCTCAGCCCTCTGCAAACTCACTGGGATCAGGACTGGAGTTGAAAGGCAACACACTGGTGTTTGCTTTAACTCCTTAGACAAAAGCTCGATCCAGAAGCCAGCAAGATTTCACTCCTTACTGTAAGCAACTAAAGGAGAAAGCAGCAGGCTTCATATCAGAGCAGTACTTGAAACTTTCAGTGTTTGCGAGTTCAGTGAGTTCACACTGTGTTCCCTTAAATATGAAAATTCTAGAAAAACAAATGCTGGGCACAAAGGTCTGCAATGCTGACTTTGATTATGAAAATCCTTCTGATGATAATTTTGAGGCTAAATATATCATACTTTGGTTCTTTGCTTGCCCATAACCCAACACAACAGATTCCAAATTCATGACTATTGCCTCTGAACACTACTACAACACAACAGTGGATACTGATAATGTTATTTATTCTTCAGTTAAAGTTACATGGAAGGAGTGAGATCCTTCAAGTCAAGTATCAAGAAAATTTTCCTTTAACACCTACCCCTCCTCTCTGCCCCTCAGGCCAATTCTAGCGTGGTTCATTAATGGATTTTAACTATATAGCAGTACTGGAAGGAAGGAAAGTTCTTACAGGCAAGGACGATGGAGGCGCACGACAGAATAAGTGACTTATACAAGGTCATGCAGGAAACCTGATGCTGTGCCAAGAACAGAGTGTAAGTTCCTTGAGTTCTAGTTAAGCTCTTTGTTCATTTACCCATCCTCCTGCCTGCTTGCCTAAGCCAAATAAACAACGACAGCCACACACACACACACGCACGCACACGTGCACCTACGTACATGTGCACACATTACAAGACAGCATTCCTGCAAACAAACTCAAATGTTTGGAAGCAGCAGGCAAAGCTTGCTTGTGCACCTTTAGTTTAAGCTGCCCTGTCTGTATGTATTCTAATGCATGGTGCTTAAACAAATTCACCAGTTTAAAATTGCAGCCCTTTGAGCATGTGGACAATGCAATCTTTGAAAGGATTTTCATCTGGCAACATCTTGGTGGAATACGGTTCATCCCAGAAATAAAGCACACTGGGTTTTAAGTTCCTTTCCCCACGTGCATGGGGAACAAGGGCTTTTGAAGGAATCATCACCAGAGTATTTTAACATGAGAAACAGCTGATTTAGCCCTTGCCTCATTGTCAGAAATCTTTACTTGAGGCTGAAAAGTACCATGAGCATTGTTAGCCTGAACCATTATAGTCTGGCAGACACAAGCAGTGGTAAACAGGATTGTATAATGGTGTCAGCATTTTTAGGAGTTAGCTGGTGCTACTCAGTCTATATTTAATCCTACAGTGAGTCTGACTCTCTGATTAGGTTCTACTTCTCTATCCCAGCAAATAGCTGAAATATTGTCTCCTGCCTTAAATGAGAGGAGGATCAGGCTTTAAAGAAAAGGGCTCTTATTTTTTGCAAAGCTGTACTCAATGAGCATGTTTTGGAAATACATCAGCATGACCTTTCAGCAATGTGCCAAAAATTGGGAAAAAAAGGGAAAGACTTTGGGAACTGCCAACCAGGAAACATTGTTTTGTTTGTTTAAAAAAGAAAACCATAAGCCCGTCCAAGAATTTTTGTGTAAGTTAGAGGCTAAGTCACTCTCCTTTATAATCACTCATCTTTTTCTGGATACTGTATTTTCAGTGAGGGTAGATAAAATCTGGCAACATACTTATTGGCTCTGTGTTTGGATTCAGTCCCCTTGACACTCATCTGCCTCCATAAACTTTCATCTCCTAAACTCAAAGCAAGTTCACCCAGGAAAGGAAAAAGAGAGAAGGGGGCTGGGGTGAAGACTGGTGAACTGCACAATAAAAATCCAAATTGCAGCTTTTGCCATTTCTCAATGAAGGAAACATTAGCAATGGCCAAGAAGTGCAATAAAATGCCATAAATCACCCAGCTTTTATTTTCTGTATGGGAGCCCTACATAAAGATGAATTTCTGGCAATTTCTAGATACACACAGGTTTTGCAAGTGTGATTATTTCATCAGGTTGTGTTGCACTGACTAATTCCATAACACGAGCAGAGAGTGAATTGAAGAGTGACCGAGAGGTGAAAAGCTACATATACAACTCCTTCCCCCAGCTCCCTTCCCCCTGTGCTGGCTGTTTTGCAGCGTCAGCCTTCCATGCATCATCAGCTCTCTACAAGCGATGGAAACCTCCTCCCTGGAAATCAGAGGCCTTGTGCAAAGCCATAGGATTTGGCTATCCCAGATGCACTCTTGTGCATTTCTTACTCTCCTCCTCCCCCCTGTTTACATTCCAGCTCATTACTCGTTTTCCATGGGAAAGAAAGAGATACTAGCAGGTATAACAAGGGGCCCTTTAAATATTTCCTGATTCCTGCTTGCTAATGGGACCCTGAAACTGTGTTTTACAGAAGTTCTCACACAATCTACTTTTGATAGCATTTTTATAGATAGATTTTTATGGAAGTTTTGTTAAAGCAGGGAAAAAAGTTAAAAATAAAATACAAATTCTTTTAATGTAATTGCTAATGTAAAGTGGAATAACTGCCATTTTGTTAAATACAAGCAAGTCTGACAAACCCAGTCTTCCAATTTTAGTGGAACTTGGTGGTTTTTCTTAAGTGACTGTTCAAAGGGATACTGTCACTTGGTTTAGACCCCAATTTAATTCACTTTAAGGCTTATTTTAATTTCATAGGTAATTAGAGATACTTTTCTTCATGTTAAACATACCTGATCTCACAGAATGATAACAAAATCCTCAACAGCCAGTGTTTAAATGGGACATATTAAAACACCCCCCACCATTTTATGCTCCCTCTAGCTTCACCAGTTGGCTAGTAAGCACCAAGCCAAATTCTATCTCAGTGACACATATGCAGCCAGCCTCCCCCTGACCTTAATGAGAGTTCTATGCCTACATCTAATGGCAGAATTTGACCCATTTTTTCCCAGGGTGGTAAGGGGCTCAGATGCATCTTCCTTCTCCTATTTTGTTTTGCTGATGGATGAGTGCAGTGCACCAGCACAAACAATCGGGGTATAGATCCTAAACATAAATGCAATGTTAATTTCAAGGTCTATTAGCAACACCAGGAAAAAAAATAAATGTTTGACAGGACAAAATCTGCAGGGGAAAAGAAAACATTATTCTCAAGCTTCAGGGAGGTTATTATTACAAACAATAGAGAATCGATAAATTATATTTAACACTATTAAAGTCAGTTGACAGTGTTCCTTTGAGCGAGCACACCGAGGTCCTGAACACCGTGTGACTGCTGCCCGAGTGCCCAGAGCTTGCTAACTCACCATCGGGTCACGTTGGGAACACTCTGCACAGCCTTTGTGGAAGAGCTGCTGGGAAGTGCACTGTGCTGAGCACACACACACACACACACACACACATACATATCAACAAATTGAAACACAGTCTCTTTTTTTCCCCCTTGAGCTTGTTATGCTTAATTTCTGAGTTGGTGAAGTGGGCTTGTACGCACTCTCGGGGTTGTTTTTTGTTTCATTTGAAAGCAAGTGGAAAGGCAAAAGCAAACAGGGTTTTGGCTACGAAAGGATGACCTTCCTTGTAAAGAATTTAAGTCTTTTTAACTTCAGAGGGGAATGAGGAAGGAATGCTGTTTGTATCTGAACACTAACATGGTGAAGGAGGGTGGGGGGAGGGAAGCGGCATCTTCCTCCTGTCACTTCGGTGCTTTCAAAGATTCCCATTTCCCAGAAGTACTTGTGTAGCAGGATAATATAATTATTAGCAGCTGTTAAAACAAACAACAAACAAAAACAAAAAGCACAGGCCAGGACTGGCATGTCTGCACATGCCTGAGTGCTCTGACCGTTGCACTGAGAACTCAAAAGAGGCCCCTTTCCCCACTCCACCGCTCGGATCCAGGCCTGGTGGAGCCGGAGCGTGGAACAGCAGGGCGAAAACTGCAGCCAGAGGCATTTATTTTCATCCATTCATGTTATGAATGCTGAACACTCCTCCATTTGATGAGTGGAGCATTGATTCTTTTGCTTCTCGAACACCCTCTCCCATAAACAAAGGGCAGAAGAGATGACTTATTTCAGATTTAGAGAAACACAGGGGTAACAAATGAATCAACAGAAGGAACAAATGCAAAAACTGCCATGATTTTAAAGAGGAATATGAGGAGAGGGGGAGAGAAAGAGGTTAAATGATTGTTTGCTCTGGTGGCTTTAAAAATCTGACAAGTGGTAGGATTTCTGATCACATCTTTTGTTGTCATGTGGCTCGTTCCTGGGATTGCGGGGGGTGGGATGCAGACCTTTCTCCCTTTCCCTTTTTAACAAGAGCCTTCAGGGCCTTAAATTCTGTCTAAAAGTTTATAAACATGATCCTGGGAATCTGTAAAATCCAAAAGCAAATAAAAGCATTCCCATGAGAATTGTTTATTAAAATCACATGATTTTTAAGTAGCTCTCATGATTCCTTGGGCCAGTTTCACGATTCCGAATGCTCAAGGCTGGCAGTATAAATTCTACCTGCTCCCTGGGACTACTTTTTCTGATTAGCTGGCTCTAGGCAGCTACTTGGTCTGCAAATTCCTGTTCAGAGTCCTCCATTCATTTATTAACAAGGCAGAGGGGCACAGGTAGAGAGTGTCAGCGCCATGAATATGAATGCCCTGCATGACTGATCCGAGTGGCAGGCACCAAAGCAGCGACTTAAAGCAATTTAAAACGTGACTTCCTCCAACAGCGCGCACCCTCCCTCTCTCCCTCCCTCCCTGCTTGGAGGATCCCATGCCCAAAACAGCGATCCGGTGTGGTAGTGCAGAGCCGCCCTTTATTTGAGCTGCGGGCTGCAGCGGCTGAGGCACGGGCATGTGTCTGGGTCGTGCTGCCGGAGCTCCAGGAGAAGGCAGGCAACATCTGGGGCAGGGGCACGGCGGGCAGGAGGGTTTGAAACCGCTGTGGCAGAATGCACCGGCTCTCATCCCTCAGTCCGCAGCTGAAATGAAATGCAAAACGGCACATATCGCATGCATGTCCCCTTTGTCTGGGAGGGAGAGACTTCTCTCTTTAAAGGGCCAGTACGCAAAAGAGTGAGGTTTCTGACGCTGCTAAGATCGCTGGTATCTTTCCAGGCTGGATAATAATTGGCAAATGTCAAAGTCTTAAACAATATTTAGTGGTAATTAAAAGTGTGACTAAACCCTGAAGGTTGATATTAAATCCAGGCAAATCCCTTTAATATACTGGGCCAGACCCGCTGTAAGTATTTATGAAACTTTGTAGCTTGGACCCCTCTCCACTGATAATGACGGTCAGTCTTGTTATCATGGACCTCTTCTTTTGTCCTTCCCTTGCCTGCCAGGCAAAGAAGCTCTGCCGCTTACATTTTCTTCTTGACCCTCCTTGTCCTTTTCTCAAGTGCCTCTTATGTTGGTTAGATAAAAGGTAGCAGTGTTCTAAAACGCTGCCTCTGTAGTTTTGCTATGTAAAATGACATTCATTCTGAAGAGTGGTAAGAAAATAATGATCTCATTAGAAGAGAGTTTAGCTGTGTAGTGGTTCCTTTCTGTAGTGGAGATTAAATAGCAGCTAACTACAAACAATAGTCATTTAAACAAAGAGCCGGCATCAAAGTTATTATCTCTCTTTCTGCCCTTCAAGAACATCATCAGAAATTGATCCTTTCACCAGTGCACATTTGCATCAAAGGTCCTGAATTTTAAGCTTGAAACACTAATTGTTTTGTGCATGTGTGTGTGTGTCCATTTGTGTTGTAAACTGGTTCCTCAGGTTGGTGTTCTTAACTAATTATTGGTGACATTTCACTTTTTTTTGGTCATGAACTTCCTCGATTGTTGTTTTTTTTTCTTTCTTCCTCAGAAAGAAAGAATACAAATCCTATCTCCAAAAAGAGAGATGAAGTGACAGAAGTAAAGGAAATAATAGCGCAAACAGCTTTCTCTCCCCTGTGTTTGAGCCATGCTAGGAGCACGTGGCCACTCCACATTTGGGAACTGGAATAAGAGAGATGGTTCAGAATTGCAGATGTTGCTCGGGCTGTAGTCAGAATAAGAGAAGGATGGGAATGGTGGACTTGGGATTTCCAGTTTCGTGATGCATCTAGGAGAATGTTAAAGTGGAATTGAAAGACAAGAAGCAAGGAAGCCTTGAAAATAAACACGCACCCCTCTTTCCTCTTACCCAACACCCTCCACCTCCTCAGGTGATGGTGCATTGTTTGTGTCCTTTCTGAAACAAGAACCTACTTTCCTTGGCTGATGCCTGCTCACAGCAGAACATACGTTCTTTTCATTCATGCAACTTTTGAGCTGTTGAAGGAGAGAGGCATGAAAAGCAAACCATACAGGAGCACGTTGCTTAAAACTGGAGCTGTCTGGTTGCTGCTCATGCTGTTGCAATTGCTGCCATGCAACACTGCTGAGGGGCCCATGTTTCAGAGATGGCAACAAGCAAAGGAGCGGGGTATAATGATGATTATGATGCCAGTCCATATATGCATACGTGCAGCAAACCCCAAGTTGTTTGATTTGTGGTTGAATCAAGATTGAGCATATATTCTACGTCAGTTAGGAAAGAACAGCTTGTGAGAAACTGATGCTCACTGTAGTGGATGAAAATGTTTCATTTTCCTAAATATCTTTGTTCAATATGAAGAACCAGATTCATGAAGATCCAAAATACAGAGCTGTCACTGTTTTTTTTAGGGCAGATGTATGCAGTCACCTATGTGCATCATGACCTCCAAATGCCAATTATATCTCTAGGAAATCTGAAATAAAAATATCAGGTTTTTTGTTTGAGATTTCCTGTGAAAACTGCAGCAACTTAACCTTTAACTTGGTTAAAGCCTCAGTCTAGTTTGGGTTGGTCTCATCTGAGCTGATTTCTTTTTGGAACAATTCTCTTTGCCATGGACAACATTTCAAAGTATGTATTTTTCTTTCCTTGGAAGTACATTTTTATTGAAAGAGAGTTTTTTGTCTTTTAAATAAAAACCATTTTGACCAAGTCAACAAGGGACATAAAAGTGCTCAAATACTAGCGAGTCTAAATTCCTGACCTCTGATCTGGAGAAGTTACAGAATGCATAATGTTGAAGAATAGCAAAAAGGGAAGAATTGTAATAAAAGATAATAGCAGTGACTTCTACTACCCACATACAATCGAGAAAGAAGTCATCTAAGGACATCGTAACACTCACAGAAGCAGCTAAAAAGAAAGCAGAAAGAAAGAGGAAACAAATTATGATTAAATGGTGAAGTTCAAAATGCTGTTTGAGGTAAGCAAGATCCCCTGGAAAATGGAGAGAGAGCAGGAATGAAGCCAAAAGTAAAGAGTGCAAGTGATGATAAGGAAAAATAAGATGAAAATTCTGAAGAATGGCAATTACTTGATAATAAGGGTTATTTAAATATGTGAGATCCTTGAGCTTGTCCATCCACAGGATTTCAAGGATGCAAGGAAAGCAATTAAGGGGAACAGGGCTCTTCCAGAAAGTTTTGACAACTCCTTTGATACCCAGCAGGGTAGATGGTACAGACGAATGCAGTGAATTTGTGGAAAAGTGAAATTAGTTTAACACTGGTCCTGTGCAATAGTGCACAAAAGCATTGCCTTGCACAGCAATGCCAGGCCATCTGTGTAACCTACCTGCGGCTGTGGCTGGAAACACCTCTGCCAGAGCTGGTGACAACCTGCAGGATGAGAACTTGTGTGGATGGCTGAGTCCATGGGAGCTGCCTCTGCTATTTCCGAAGGTTTTTTTCATGCTGCTACAAGCCCCTGGGAGTTCAGCCCTGCTACTTGCCCTGCCTCTCTGGGGAGCAAAGCAGTCCGGACAGCACTGGCTAATGAACGGAGCACAACAGCAGGAGGTCTTCCACCCTGGTTTATTCATTGTGGCCCCAGGTTTTACTTAGCAAAACTTCTTCACTCACAAAACAAGTTTAATGCTGTCTCTGATACAGTGTATGGCTACTGTACCTTGACTTTCAATTACATTAAATCCTATTATAATCACTTTCTTTATAACAAATCCTCTTTAACACCTGAAAAGCTCAGTTCCCATGAGTGCAGTGCTGTGTTCTTGAAATAAAAAACAGAGGAATTCTAATGGAAATGCATTAACTGGGAGAATACTTTGAAAATGTGCCTGGCATGAAAGGCCTTCAGCATGCAGCTTACATTCAAATAGCAGTGGAGAAAAAAAATTCCCAGAGCCCAAGCACTTGTACACCAGCTGCCTTAAGATAGAGTGTCTGAATCACTGTGTTATCACAGTAAAACATCTTGTATGGAAAATCATCACTATCCAAAGACAGGTCAAGTACAGGTTATCTAAGTACTATTATTATAGAACTGAATGTTTTCCATCAAAACAGGGGCAAGAATTTGCAGAGATTTACGGTGATGGCCAAGAGGCTCAGTGATATAGTTGATGAAACATGGGGCTTCTTTGCGACTTTTTTATTTGTTGTTGCTGCTTTTTTTTTTCTGGCTGGCAGGAAGGCACCAAAAGGACTATGCCACATTTTGTTAACAATTCTTTTCATGGTTCTACCCTTCCTGGAAAAAGAAAAGATTTTGTACATGATTCACATGATGTTTGTTTTTTTTAATATAAAAAGTACCCTGCTGTTTTCTATTAAAATGAGAAATAATGACTCAGTTGCACTTCATTGGGGGAGAGAGAGAGAGAGGGGAAGAATATTTCTATTACAGATGCAAATCTGGTACCTCCATCCAAACAACTGTGTCTTTCTCAATGCATATTACATACAGCTTGAAAAGGAAATGCTCACTCAGGGGTTCTAGGAGATAGCAGGTAAAATGAATGATGTGAATAATTCATGCCTTTAGGGTACCATACACATCTTGGTCTAGTGTTTCCCATGCTAGTGGAGTTCACTGAGGGAACCTGAAAACCTGAGCTACACCTTTATGCTTACAAACTACGTGTGGGGTTCTCTCACACACTGGCCAGACACTGAAGAATAGATAACACCTTTGCATACATTTTTTAGTGGTAGGAAAATCCTCAGCCATCTTCTTATTCTATCTGAGTACCGGTTCATGCCTTTGCTTTCTTGGTACTACCCCTAAATGGGGAATACATTGCAGAGACACTGTTTGTAGTAAATGTTTCCTTGAGTAGATCTTGCTTGTGAAATGATTTAACTTACACTTTAACTTACATAACCCCTCCTGGTGCATACACACCTTCTTTAAACACCACCAAATTTGATTGCATTTAAACCAAATTTCTAACAGTGGTGCTGGTAAATGCTGTGCTGAGCTGGGAGGACTACTCACATGGTCCTTCCAGACCACATTATCAACAAAAAAAATGAAATAATGATCACACTGGTTTTCCAGTGTAGGTAACTGCGTTCTGACCTAGAGCTCTCTTTTGGTGATAGTGGGGCCCTATATTAGCTTGTGACGACTGTGACCCTGCACCCTAAGGGGCTGGAATCTGTCATTAAGTATGTGCACACATTTCTCCTTGATTTTCAAGCTAGGGACACAATAGTGTATGCAGGCAGGTTCTGCTGCTGGAATATGGCAAAATGTGATGGCTTTGTTGAATGGTGAATGTGCGCTGACATAAGGCAATACTTTCTTCCAAAGGGGAAAAAACCATTATTTTTTTCTGTATAGAAATCTTTTTATAGATTATTGTGTGTATAATTCTGAGGAAGTAGCATACCTCTTCTTGCAAAGTGGAGCTAAAAAATTGTCTGAATTTTGTGGAAAGGTTATGTAACTGTACTCTTTCTTTAAATAGTACTTTTTATTCATACTGCTTACTTTCTCATCAGTAGGAAAAAAATATTTTCCTAGCACAAAAGGTAATTTCCAAAGGATTGTAATTAGTTCATGAAAACTCTGCCTTTTGTCATATCTCCCCAGTTGAAATGGAAAAAAGGATGGACCTTTTTCTATATTAAAACAAAAACACAGCATATGAGGTAAGGGAGCCTAAAGGAATCATATGACAATTTATGTCTTAGGTCTACAGAAAATGATATTGCAGCAGTACTGTAGATTCATGACTTCTCACTTTGATTGCCAACTTTTGGAAAACCTAGAAGTGGCAACTGTCATCTATTTCTTTGCTCATCTCTCCTGAGAGAGAGCCTGGAGACTTATGAAAAAGAAGTATAGTTCAAGTGCTAATGGGGAGATAAGAAGGAAGCTATAAGAGCCCTAAAACTGCAAGGTGACTCAAGCACAGTCACACACACTTTTGATCTCTGAGGATCATCTGAGTTCACGATTGTTTTTTGGTCCCAAATAGGAGGAAAGGGGTACTAACATAAGGAAAAAGACTGGCAGACTTTTGGGTAAAATGAAAGGAAAGAGATGAGGAAAGAAGAAAAGAAAAAAGGTAAACATTGAAGGCAGGGGATAATAAAGAATGGCACCTAAAAAGAATGGTCTGGCAGAAAGCATATTTACAAAAACTATTGTGATAATTTCATTTTGGGTGGTGTTTTTTACACTGCGCAAAAAGATCATAAATTTTAGGAATAGTCAAAGACAAGAAGAAAAGAAAGAAATTATGGGACTAAGAGAACTAAAATCTTCTCACCCTCTTGTGATCATCTTTCTTGTATATTCCTATTATGAAGCACTGCCAATAAGTGATTTATTTGTAATAATAAACACATGATGCAACCATTTCTGCTGCATCGCATAGATTATGGTCATGGATAAGGAAGGAGAAATATCTTCTGAACAAAGGTTCTTATTTACATATAGCTAATCCTAAAATAATAAAAAATGATACTGTAAATAAATTTGAGGCCTATAAATAGAACTTAATTTTAAAGGGCTTACTTAAATAGGCTCAAACCACAAAATAGAAGTTTATTGAAATATGGTTTTAAATAGAAGTTTATTTGAATAGGCACAAGCCATAAATTTCAAATCCAGATTTAGAAACCCCCAAATTTTAGGAGTGTTTGGAGCTATGGTTTTTGTTTCATCCCATTATACTGGAGGTTACTTTTCATTTAGATTAGGGTTCACATTTCACATGCATCCTTTTTATTTAGATTAGGTTCACATTCCACATGCATCCAAAATCTGGAGCTTGGTTATGTGCTCTGGTTAAAAAGAGTAACTAAAGAATGAACAAGAACCTCTTTATTTTTGCCAGTTTAAATTCTATTCAAATACTATGATTTTATTTTGTAGTTCTGTTGTTCTATTAACAACCATTTTTAACCTGAGGTTTTTCAATAAGCATAAATATATTGACCATTAAGTAAATGAAATTAGTAAAGGTAGGAAAAGTATAAAAACCATTATAAGGTATTACTAAACGCACATCTAAGTAGATTGAGAATACTGTATGGTTTATTACTTGAGGAGCAACATGGGATACTGTAACTAAAATCTGTTTCATAATTCATATACACGGGAGGATAGACTTAGGGTTGCAAATGGTGTAACTCAGCATAAATTTAATGGAACTATGCCAATTTATAACAGGAGGCTCTCTACATCTCAGAGGGGTTGGCTTTTGCTTCTGAAAAAAATTATCAATGCAGTGACAGTGTCTCCCACTGCAGCTGTCATGGAGGGGCTAGGTGGCAAAAAGCTGGTGTTGCCCTTGGTGGGAACGGACTCTGACAGCAAACAATGGCCATTCTTTGACTAAAGGGTTGTCCCTATGGGGCTAGAGAAGAAGAGATAAGGTTTGATATTCTCTGAAGTAGGAAAGGCAAGAAAGACACTGCTAGATAAGCATGTTGCCAAAGCTGCAGCACCCCAGCATTGGTCTGCCTGGTTTCTCTGCTAGGAAGATGGGCACAGGGAAAAACATTGGTGTAAGGAGGGCAAGGTAAATACAGCAGCACATGGCAAAGTGATGTGTGACTGTAGCTTTTTGGTAGGGATCCTGGCTAAATCTAATGAATCATTATGCTTTGGGGAAGCAGAACAGGCCATATGAAATATAGGATCATGTTCACAGGGAACTGCAAGTGTCTTTCCTGCTGCAAAACAGGGTGCTTAAGAGGTGCCTCTTAAGAAATGACCCCAGGTTGCTTGACATATCTGCTCTTTGGACTTGGTTCTGGTTTGCAGCAGCAAAGTGTGCTACAGGGTCCTTAAGTGAAAGCCTGACTGTGATGAAGCTCATGCGTTTTTTTGTTATGACCTGCAGTGTAGCACGGATTGTAGCCTTAGGTGAAATATGCTCTGAAAAAGTAATGTATTAAAAAAAAAGTCTAGGTCCTCTGAGACAGGAAGTGCTTAAAATTCCCTTATTAAGATTACCCTATTCTGCCCTTTCATACTTTGCTTACACCTTTGTAGGTGGCCTGACTACACACGAGAGTTGGAAATCAGAGTGGAGGGCAGACAGTATTAGCAGGTATTTGTTGATTATAACAAAATAAACAAAGGGAAATACAGAAAATTATCTTAATTTTTGTCAAACTACATGGCTACTGACTTCTCATAGACTCCTTGAAATTTTACTTATGTGATTCAGTATTTAGCCATGTCTGCCTTCAAGTCAAGAAGAGTAAAAAGATCTTTTGCTTACCATTCCATTAATTCTTGAACACCTGCTCAAATGCATGATTCTCCAGGCTGTAGCATGCTCAGAGAGAAGAGCCTGCAGGATAAATACTAGTTAATACACTAGAAATAATGCAATGTCCCTGTGGAAGCAGAATTAAGTATTTGATTTTGGCTGGGTATATAGTGAGGCTGTCAGGAAGAGAAAAAGAAGAAAAAAAAGGGATTGCAGAGCAGTAATATAATGTTTAGAAATTTTATATACCTTCTTGTGTAGCTTCTTTAGGGCTGCTGGAGACTTAAAGGAAGCTCAGTTCAATTAATACGAGGCAGCCAAATCTTTTCAAATAGCACCCTTTGAGTTTCAGAAATGTATCTTGTGCTTTTGGCAAAGGTTGATGAGTCATATATATTCGTTGTGTGTTCAACATGAGGATCAGGCTAAAATTAACCCCATTCTGAGGTAGAAGGTAGGCAACTTGACACTGTGATCCATTATGCTAAAGAGAAATGTTTCTGTCTAAACCCAGAGGTAAACTGCACAGACAAGGAGTCATTGAAATGAATTATGTGGCCAATCTTGTTAGGCCTAGGTCAGAAGCAGAGATATCTCTCTATTTCTGTTCCTCTACCTCCTAAGTACATTTAGCCTTTACTCTATTAGACTTCCCTGGGCCCTTTTTTAAAATGTCACCTGCTCTACAAATTCCAGCATTTTGTATTTTTAGATGCTGGGGTCAGGATGAGTGCAAAAATAATGACATTTCTGCCCTTACAAGTAATTCCTTCATTTTATTGCTTGTAGGAATGAGCCATAATACAGAGTGAAGGAAAACTGCTTAACCATTTTAACCTCTCACAGTCTGAGAGAGAAATTACAAAGAAAAAGAGCCTCTTCCTAACCCGGTAACCTTCCTTATACCTACCACTTTCATGAAGAAGTCCCTTCCTGGTGTGCTTTTGAAGCTACTTTCATGGTGGACAATGGGGGAGTGTATTGTAAGGCATTTTGTCCCTCTAACCATTCTGGAAATCTCAGCTCTGCCAGAAACCCAGCTGATCTGATACTCTTATTTCTCCAATTGCAATTTAAAAAAAAAATTTCATTTACAACTTACTATTTTTTCCCTTCAGAGCAAGGTCAAATGCTTGTTCTAGGCTCTCTTTCTGTCTTTGAATTAAGATCCTTTTCTCCCCCTCTTCCCCCCTTAATGTGCAAGGCTATGTCGCCGCTCCTGAACAAGGAAGTGAAGCTATTTTATGTGGAATCGATTATTACTGGCAGACCCCAACACACCATTTTCAAATGGGAAGATCTGGCTTAAAACTTTTTCTTCCAGGACACGTCCTGCTGGTGAGTCCACAGTAATTTCCATTTTATGTGGGGGGATATTTTGTCAAATTAACATCAACTTTCAAAACATAAATTTAAAAAAAACTCTTAATAACCCAGTTTTTACTTTTTAACTGGGAGGTCGATTATATTTGAGACCTGGCCATAAGTGTGGTAAGAGCTTCTCAGTGTTGTCCTATTTTAAGGTTTGGACTCTAACACTGCTAACACTGCCTCTTACACACTTCAAGGCAGATCATCCAATTTCCATTCTGTTAAGTGTGAAGAATTTTACATGTCCAGAGATAGAAACGAAGGTATTGAATACAACATATATGCTCCTTTAAAAAAAAATTTCTCATTAATTCTAGTCTTTGGTGCTTAATTGTCTCAAAATGATGTTTTCTGTTCCTGCCTTTCACCAGCTGAGATTGCTTCGAAATATGAAGAGCAAGACTATCAAAGGGAAAAGACAATCTCACAGAGGTATTCTCAGAAACAGCATATTAAACTGAATCTTCTGGGACTGCATTTTTAAAAAAGGATCCAATTTACCATGAGGCTGCCTTGCAGTGGTTAGCCTGGTGTAGTTTTCCTCAGGGGAATACATTCAAGTGTGGTGGCGGGGTAAAGAAAAGCATGTGTTTTTTATTAAGAACTTTTAGCCTTTTACCATTTCTGTAAGGAAACACCACCACAGATGATAACTGAGCAAAGGAAAGATCGTATTTTAAGTGAATTCCTATGCAATCAGTGATGATTTTTCATGCCTTTTCATCACTTTTATTAGTATTTTAAAGGAGCAATAAAGAATATATAGCTATTAAACCCATGAAACCCTCCACAAACCCTCTGATGCAAAAAAGAAAGAAAAACAATCTAAACCATTCATTATAATTTCAAAGTTTTTCAAAAACATGATTTAAAAATAGAAAGGAAGGAGAAATTACATGTTGATCTATATTTAGTGTAATCAGGCTTTTGAATGAAGTTTTGAGGCCCATATTTTCATAATTGTGTGTGTGCAACTGATTGGAATTTTATGGCAGGCGAGCTTTCCTTGAGGGAGGGAGATAGATTACTGAGTCAATATTTGAGGGCTCTTTTGTTTTGCTTTGTTTTAATGTTATTGAAAAGTCTGGGTGGCAGCCATGATAAGTGCTTTACAGCTCACAGATTATAAAAAAAAAAGAACTAATTATTAAAAAAAGAAAAAAGCAATCAATTGGTTGCACATGGCCAGTACAAGAGAGCAGCAGTTCAAAATATTTGTTGTGTGTGCTTTACATCCATGGAAATACCATATAAAGCTGTACTAATGATCAGGATACTTTATTTAAGAGGAGACTTCTGAATCAAGTTAGTTTGTACTAGAAATTCAGACCTCCTTTGAAGGCTACCTGTGAGGCGTTTAGTGAAATGAAGAGGTAAAGGAAGAAGGCTGTTGTGCTGGCTGCTAAATATTAATAAACAACAAAGCAGGAAGTTTTGCTCAACACTTAAAAAATGTTAAAATATACGTCTCCTGTGCTAAAAACATCCTTGGTATATGAACAGCTTTGTAGAATTCTTAAGAACCTTTTGGAAAAAAAAAGAAAAAGAGAGTATATCTTTATATATCATTACCCACTTCTATCCATACATAGGTAAGTTTATTCCATCAGGATGCAGGTGACCCTTAGACCACTACTGCCTATGTACAATATTTTCAGAATTCTGGGAAACACATTAAGAAGTTACACTTCTGGAAACAATACTCCTCTGTCAAATCTCGTAAAGCAATAGAAACCAGAGAGATTCCACAAACTTTGCAAGATTTGTACAGCCATGTTTCTTGAAAAAGGCAGCTCCCCTGTTGCCCTTGGCTCTGAGTAAACTTTTTGACTTGTCTTTTGCCATGCTCTTGGAATAAAATGAATCCTTCAGCTTAAGGAGATATTTTCAATTAAAGAGACCAGATTTTATTATTTTTTTATTTCTTCTAAATACTTTGCAGAACCAAACATTAATTAAAGTATACGGATGCACATGTGTGCCCACATATGCAAACACACACATACTCCCATATGCAGGTGTAGTCATAAATGGAGCAGCATTTTATCTCTAAAATGTCAGCTAAGAATTTTTTTTTTAAATATATATAAAATGGAACCACCCACTATTTGAAAAACTTGACTTCAAATGTTGTGTTTGATTTTTTTGGTGTGTCCAACCCTCTGTGTTTCCTGGAGTGGAGTTATGCAATTTCACTAGAGAAAACATAAAAGACATACAAACTGGACTTCATAAGTATAAAGTAACCTAAATCAATCACTGCTTTAAGAAAAGTAACCTTAGTACCTTGTTGTTTCTCTTTCCTCTTATACAAAACAATTTTGTGTGAAACTGAACCCTGGATAATTTGTGTTAAAAAAATTTGTAGAGTCAGAATTTCTGGTTTATTCTCATGTTAGTTTAGGCTATTCATAATAATAATATCAACATTATCTAGCTCTTTTCTGAATCCTTAATTGAGGGGTCTGAGAGATCATAAAAAAGAAAAATAAAGAAAAAAAGACGAAAAAAATGGTATGGATATGTTTTCCTGATTTTAAAGCTGGGAAGCAGATACAAAGTAGAGAAAAGTGATTTTCTCAGTGTCACTCATGAGGCCAGTGGCAGAAAGGAGGACAAAATCCAGATTTGCCAAGAAACAATATGACATGGTATCCACTTTCCGGAGATTAAAAAGCATTCTCCCCTATCATGGGTGATATCACAAACACTCTTCCTCAGGCTACTTGTCTACCAAGCATGCACAAGAATGATTTTTCTCTTGTTTATTATCACTCAATTTTTTTTCCCCTGAAACTAAGCACAAGAGACCCATGCTAAATTTCACATCTCAGAATCAGACATTTTTGCAGGAGCTGTGTTACCATCTTTTTTTATTTTTACAATGAGACTATATACTTTGTTCTTCCATTCCTCATAAAAGTGACAAAAACATTTCCATCAGAATTTCTTTTTAAGAATCACCTCAGGCACAATATAATAATGAAAAAATTGAAAATAGCCATAAGACTGAATGTTTGGAGAAATCATATGCATGATGCTGGTGTCTTAAATGCAACATGCCTAGACATGGTTGGTTTTGGGGGCCACTTAGGAAAGCAGTCGTATTCATGGCCATGAGCAGTGTTTGGGACACCCTGCAACATTCCCAACAGCCTATGTCCGAGGTGCGGCTGGCTGAGGTTTTCTCCCCCGTAACAGAATGCTTGTTCTGGACTTGTTTCTTGATATCTGCCCTGCATCTCATGGTTAAGGACTCACATGAACTAAGAACTAAAAATATATAGGTGTACACTGCTTTAATTTCAGTGGGGCAAGTGGCAGATCATTTGAGAATTAGGCTGAGACGGTAACTGCTACCATTAAAAGGGACTTTTGGAGGTAATAATGATCCAGCAATAAAGTGCTGACTGTAATAAAAAAACCTGAAAAAACCCCACACAAGTAAAAAACTCGATGACTGCTATCTTTTAAAGGTCCATGTGGTTTTCTTTGTCAGATATCTGTGAAATAGAGCAGATATGGCATGATGTCTTGGCAACAAGTTTTGGTTTGGTCTAGGGAAAAGATGGAACTGGAATTTTGGCATCCGAGAAGTTTTGCTTGTATAGTGGAAGAGCTTGCTTTCTCCTATTCAGCTTTTGGAGATGACTGGAAGAGTGAGAAGGTTACAAATGCTTCACCTGTGTTTCTCCGGCTGTGGAGCAACAGCAGGGGTATCTTGTATCTTCATGTTTTTCTTATTTTTTTCAGAGGAAATTGAGCTCCAGTGGTGTCATCACTGGATGACACAATGATGACTTTGCAGTCATGAGACTTGTTACATTAGGATAAAATTCACTGCCCTTACAGCCATATCCTGCCGTGGAGCTGCATGCTATTGACTTCAATGGGAATTCCGTATATGCAACAATGACTGGAAATGCCTGTAGAATTGCATATAGTGACATTATATCCCATGAAAGCAGCACAAGACAATAGCCAAAGTTCTTCCTAGGCAATAAAATTATGTCTAGTTTCTTTACTTTTTCTCCTCCTCCAATCCTGGGAAGCTTCCATAGCATGAGATGTAAATTTTGGGGCTGTTAACTTCTGACATCCCTTTTCCTTGAACAAGATCTTAAAAATATGCCACGACTTAACCATTCTACTGACAAAGTATCCAGTGAAGAAGCTTTTCATAAAAAAAAGACACAACTGACATTTGTTCTTTTAATTTTTTTTATTCTAAAAAAGGAAATTAAAAAGTTTTCTTTTACTAAAATTAAACAATGAGCCCTAACAACAGGAATGATACTGGCCTTGATCCAAGACCCTCTGAAGTTAATGCAGAAGCTTGCATTGACTCCAGTGGGCTTTGGGTCAGACCAACTTTGAATTAAAGACAAAACATTAGCTTTGTTACAGAAGTGTACATATCCTCATTTTCTTGGTATCACACACCTGCTGTTCACATAGTGCACATATTTTTAACTGTTTAATCTTCTTCAGGTGAGACACAATTGGAGTAAAAGAAACACCTGAACCTCCACGCATAGCATGTATGAATATTATACCGCAGCTGGAAGAATTAACAAATTTAATGCTTCCTTAGATGTTTCTTAGCCATGTAAAGCTATTATTTTTCTTGTTAGGGGCAGGGGATTTTCCCCTTCTGCAAGTACCTGGGCAGAGATTTCCCCCTAAAAGTTCTTGTAGGATAAAGAAGTGTCTCCCTCCAACTGCTGCCTTTTTCTCCCACATACTCTCAAGCCCAAGCCCGTATCTGAGGAACCAGAGTTTTTTAGTCATTTTCTTAGCCTGCCCCAAGCTGTCCATGACAAACAGGATTCCTAAGACTGATGTATTTCTCACAAACGTGTCAGCAAAATGCTCATTTACAGACTCCAGAATTTTTTCATTAATATGCCCACTTATTTGGGAAGGATTTTCAAAATATTTGTTCCCTTTACAATGAGAGTGGCACTGTGAGATGACAGTTTCCTCCACATAAATTCAGATCAAATTACCCCACCCAAATAAACCAATAGCAAATGTGACTCCAACAGCCAAAACAGGTTTTCCTCTCTCCTGGGGGAAAGCATCCATATTTTAAGTTTGCATTGCATCCTATCAGATAATGTTAGACCTTATAATCTAATGCAGTACTTACAATACCCATAAATCACTCAATCTGACATAAATGCAGAGAATATTCATTCTTTTCTTTGAGCAGAATGCAATCATGCCTTCATACTGCCTTAAAACCAGTGAGGAGTCATATCCAATAACTATCCCAATTATCTCTCAGCACAATGTTTTCCACCTGCAAGGAATGATTATGTGTCAGTAATGATGATAAAGTCCTTAAAGAGATGCTGATGCCTCATGGAAAAATTTGAAAGACATATTGTTTAGAGAGAGTTCTGCTTACAGACTGCATCACATCTATCTGATGTATTTCTTTTCCCTATTTTGTATTACTAAGGACATATGCATAAAGAGATATTGTGTGTCAGGGAAATAATCATTATATAGCTAAAGTAGAAACTGGCAATCATGTGTGTTCGGTTCTTGTTTTGACAGAGACTTCACAATGACCTTGGGGAAGTTTTGTAACTATTCTGTGTCCTAGTCGAATGGGGAGACAATGCCTGTTTGTGTTTGAGTATTAAGTCACAGCAAGATGTTCCACACTGTTAGATGGAATGTGCCAGGAAAGAGTTAGAGTATATCCTTACCATGTATACCACAAGCCGTAGTTCTCTTCCTATTGAGCCTAAATGCAGACATGAACACCTGTCTATTACTGTTTTAGGTGCCATAATAGAAGATGTACTGAAAAAATTTGAGTAGTAAAAATCAAGGAAAAAAGGGACAAAGACAGTGATGAAGGGACAGTCTTTTATCAAAGTTAAAATAGTTTCATATATTAAAATACTGAAAGAAATCTGTATTTCATGTCTTGGGGGTTACCTCTACACAGGCAGATAGAAATAAAGCTGTCCTAATCCCACTGAGGCTCCACCCTGCCAGAGATGTCATATCATTGCATTAGTTGGAGCCTGGTTCTATGTGAACATGCCTGGATGGCTTTTAGACAGGAGCTATCAGAGGAACTTCAGTCTCTCTGTGTGAGCAACTCTGGGTCTCACAGCAAAGAAATGTTTGCTAAACCACAGCCCCTCTGAGTGCAGGAGGTGGTGAATGTGCTTGTGTTGCAGAATTCAACTGATTTGCAGACCTCAACAACATTCACTCAAAATCTGCTTTCCTAGCAGCACCATTCTGAGTGTGTTTTAATGAGCTGTACCTCCTGCAAAACAAGCAAAGAACCAGAAACATATTGCTTCCAGTTCCCTCCCTCTCTTCTTCCCTATGTTTTTTCTCTCTCCCTCTCCTGGATATCTTTGAAGAGACCCTCATCTTGTTATTGAAGTGTATTCTAAAAGAAATTTCAGAGTTCTCTTCACCTTTTTCTATCTTTAAAGCAACATGAGCATATTTATACTAAGTATCAGTTTTCACATGACCAAATGCTAATAGGCACAAACAAAATTTTTAGAAGTCAGACTCTTACAGAAAAAAGTTTTAACCACCTGCAGCTCCCAGTAACTTTAGCAGGATTAGCAGTGACTGCCATTTCTATACAGAACATCACCTCTCTGCACAGGTCTGCGTTTGAGTTTTCATGACCTGCTGTGGTCAGCCAGGGGGAAAGTTATGATTCTTTGCAGGGTCCCTTCAGCTTGTTACCATGCGACTGAGAGTCTGACAAGTGAACCACAAAGGTTTACATAATCACTTGGACTTTTAATTACATCCCTGTACTGAATTAGCTCCCCTAATTTTTGAATTTATCTATCTCTTCTTTTAATTGACAGTGCTTCTTGATCTGGCTGTCATCATGCAAACTGTATTGTTAAATGGTTTTAATAACTTCCTGCATGTGCAGCAAGTAGTATCTAGCATATGTTAAGGGACACATGTCAATCATAATTGACTTACACTTAGATTTCATTGCTTTTGTGGGTTTAAATCAGATCCTTAATCCTACTTGAAATTTTTTTTGTGGTTACATTTTAATGCTTTTCTGCTAAACCTTCCAGAGCAATGTCCTTTCCTGGCGGGTGATACATCAAAACCACAAGTGCCAGAGGGGAAAAAAACCTACCATTGAAAAACATGAAGATATGAATGACAGA
Source organism: Vireo altiloquus (assembly GCA_013396875.1). Taxonomy (NCBI): domain Eukaryota; kingdom Metazoa; phylum Chordata; class Aves; order Passeriformes; family Vireonidae; genus Vireo; species Vireo altiloquus. The sequence continues at coordinate 82,148 of VZRF01009378.1, forward strand.
TTGTTCACTTAACTTGCACATACAAAAATATCTAATTTGTCCTTACCAGAGTGAAATGGTTGCTTTGATATCATTGTGTCGATGTTGTACGATGTTAATCCAGAGTGTTGAAGCCATTAAAATTCTAGTTCAAATGTGCATGTTTTTAAAAAGAATTATTTAAAAAGGTAATTTTAAATACTCAGGCACTGACATTTTTATATTAATAATGTTTAGTTTAATTTCTAAAAAAATTAGAAATATGTCACTATAGAGAACTTTTGGATTTAGTAAATCTGCTAGCTACAAAATTCCTTTTTAAAGAAGTAAACTTCCTTGTAATCCAAGTCTAGCAAACTAGTTATTTTCCAGAGGATGCTAGCATTCATGAAATGTATTGGATTTGCAATTCTAGAACATCTGTTTGCTCAAAGAAACCATTAGTGTAAGCAATAAAGAGGTCTTCGTATTGCTCTGCTAATATTTTGGCCTCAGTTTGAAGTAGCTGTCTAGTTTCAGTTTGCCCATGTCCACTGTCTGCTTAAACTCTCAGATGAAATTAATTGTTCTTTTCATTATTTACGATCCTTATATCTGTTCGTTAGGAGTTGTAGGGAACCATAATCAAATTTATGCTGTTCAGTCATTCTTTTAGACCAACAAAGAGCAGCAATCCAGTTTCATCCGCAGCCAAAGCATTTCCTGTCTGTTAACCCCATTATCAATCCCCTTTTGCGCAGCATCGTGTGTTTATTCTCAAAGCTTTCTGAGAACTAGGATGAAATATAAATGTCTAACATCAATTTTCAAGTAATATGAAAATGTTAGAAGGACTATTAAAAATGTTGGGAATTATCTTTCTTTTCCAGTGTTCATCTTCCTGATATCATAGGGCCTAATGTTTTTTCTCTCCTGTTAGAAACTATTGAAAAGGTATAGCTCACTACAAATGTTATCACCAAGAAAACCAGAAATTTTAGCACTTTATAGAGGAAGCACAAATCAACACTTTAAATGTGAATGTGGTATCATGGTAATGATAAAACTCCAGAGGTTTGAACTGAAAACTGTTTGGATTGCTCCAGCTTCAGGGAGCAGAGAAACTGAAAGCATCTTTCCAAAATATATTGAACAAATGCCAGAGGAAGGAGGTCTCACACCAAGCTGGGAAAGCACTCAAACGTTTATCTTCAGGACATCAAAAATCTCGGCCTAAGTATTTTCTGTAAGAAACTGTATGACAAAGTTTTCATTGCTCAGTAGTACTGTAGGAAATCAGACAAACTATTGAACCTGAAAAATGAGTAAACTGTGAGGGAAGGATCCTTTAATTTTACATTATCTTAGTCAGAATCTGAAAGATGCAATACATTAACATTAACATCTGATTGTGGAAATAGGCAAAAGCAAAGAGAAAAATGATTTTTCCTGCATTTGAATCAGTCTCAGAAATGGGGTGGAAAAGTTGCCAGCAACATTTTATGTTATATGTGTTGATATATACCAGAGAAGGTGCCTGTCAGGCAGTGCACAATCTAAATAAAAACAAGGGCAACAGGCATATTCAGAAAGATGAAGTAAAAAGGACAAGAAACGAATAATACTATAATGCTGAGAATTATAATTTCAGCATACCAGCAAACTAGTTCCTCAAAATCTATTTGTAGGATGAAAAAATTTTTTAAGATGAGCTGGTATGAGAGCAGATTTTCTTGGTGTTTACGAAAACTCCTTCCAAACTTGAGCGGAACCTTGGGTGCAGCATTCAGAGCCAAGGATGGCAATGAAGAGCCTTGAGAAGAAAAAAGACATACCTTCTATTTCAGCAACAGAGAAGCTACTGCTGAAAAGATATAAAAAAGAAATTAGTATTTGGCGGAATCAGTTGATTAGGATGGTCCATGTGTACAGACAAAAGATGATGTAAATAGAGAAGAGATCTACTTGGGAAATGCTACTTAGGAGCTGTGGAGCACTGGATTGGACTATCTAGAGAAAGGAACATGACATGGATCTTTCTTAGAGTACACTGGAATAAAAAGTTGTGATATTTGGAATTAGAAAGAAGAATACATTTCAAAGATGATATAAAGCTAAAAAAGGAGCGCATTAAAAGATAGAAAAGGGAGGCTGTTCTGGCTTGAATCAAGCATACTTCTATGGGGGAGGCTCTGCTCTCTGCTTTCAACCTCAGGAGTGATACACTCCTCTCTTCTTGCACATCAGATAGGAACCTGGCTGCACTTCAGACCAGGATTTCCTTTTAGGTCAGTTCTTAACTTGTTTTCTAGGTAAATGCTTTGCTAGCAACAGGCCAAGATGGATTTGAGAATTGGATCCAGCATATGTTGTATGTAAAGTTAATACCTGTTTTGAGATTTCTGCTGTAGAAAAAAGTAATAATAATAACAATAATAATAATAAAACCCAAATGCCACCAAACTGAGCAGTATGATAACCTTAACTCTAAAATAGCTTCATATTGTGGCCTCAGGCAAAATGCTGAAATTTAGATTCCTCTATTTTTATATGTCAAACATTAATTCAGATAAAATACACATCATACATATTTAAGATATTAGAATCATAAACTGTTCTAATTTTTAAATTATTAGATTTTCTAATCTAATATTTAAGATATTAGAACCATGAAACAGTGAACAAATTTCACTACCTTAGAAGTATACTGACTGACAGGATATAATCCAAATATACATTTTACTCTGTGTGCTCTCATTGCTACTGTAAACTTATGGCTTTAATGTGCTGAGAACACTGTGTACTGCATTTCCCTGCTACATATGCAATCATGTAACTTAGGTATGAGATTCTCATGTGTCTTCTGAAATCACGGAAGAAATTGTACACTGATCATATATTTTCTCTTTAACTGAAGCAGTACTGTTCAAAATCTTGGGAAAAAGATTTTGGTTATAAACTTATAAATGACTACCATTCTTATTTTTCTGAAATAAAGCAATAACATTAATTCCTCAAGGAAGCTAGCAATCAAGTATGTTGCAGAAAGAATGTTCTAAAGACTATAATGTTTCTGTCTGCTCAGAATTTGCACCACAGAATTTATGCTACTCCAGAAAATTTTGTGTTTATGATAGGTTGAAAAGAAAACAGATTTCTGATGTCAGAAAGTGCAGCTCTGACCTGGGATCTTGGCTTAAACAAAACCAAGTCTCAGCTTCAAAACATGGAACATATCTTAGATTTAGATTCAGGATGGATTTCTAGAAATTCAGATCTTGGCCTATAGCACTAGCAAATGGAACAGATGGATCCGTGCCTTAAATCACGGGAGGATAGAGTATCAGTTATCACAGAGGATGACATTGGGTCGCTGGTTCCCTCAAAGTTTATAAGTGCTGTATCCTTAAAGGATTTAGATATATTTATTTTCTCAATAGCTCCTTTACCTGCAACATTTATAGTTCAAAAAAAAGGTGGAGTGGGTTTTTTTAGTTAATGAAACAATTCAGTGGGTGCATTTGTATGAGCAGCATGTTTTTCAATCAATCAATTAATTAGCAGTTAATTAGAGGTAGGAAAAGATACAAAGGAAATAAATGATCAAAGGCGGGAAGGAGGTCAGTATAGTCAAAGGGAGCCAGTGTGGAAGAATTTTGAGCATCACTAGGACAACTGGTCCTATTTTATTAAATTTTCCAATGGCTACTTCAGATTGAAGAAAAATTGACCATAGTTGTGCCTGTCATGTCTATCTCAGAGCTAGCTCACATCTGCAAGCTCTTCTTGGTTTATGCAGACTGAGTTAAATTACTTTTTTAATTGTATTTCAATGAGAAGTTTTTCTTTCAAGTCAGTGCTCAACAGTGATTGATAGAAGGATGTAGGGAAACATTGGCTTTTCTCAGGATATACTGTGTATGACCTTATGTCCTATGTCCTTGTTTCATTTGAAAAGAATAATTACTAATCAATAGTGAAGGGTTAGGTGACACAGTAGGTTAATTTACTAGCCTTTCGCCTCTGGAGAGCTGGATTCTGGCTTAGGTCACTTGTAAAATGGGTTTGGTGTTTTCAGCCTTGTCCCCCGTGGATGTCTGGCTATATCACAGAAAACAAGCTTGAATTTGATATGTGTTAGATGCCTGGCAGTTTCTGCTTAGGGAGATATCTGGGCTCAAGCTGTGGGGATCCAGGCGTGGGCAGGACGGGCACACACTGGCATCTGCAAGAGGAGATAGATGCGGCCCAGTGCCGCATTCTGCCTGACGTGGGGGACCCAAGCCTCCAGCTGAGTCTGGGGCAGCACTCCCACTGAAGCCAGGTGCATGCATCCTTGTAAAGACATGAGCTTCTCTCTCTCCCTGTAGCTGCTGGAGTCTTGCAGGGAATGCCTTTCAGGACATGCCTTTATAAAACCATGCTCTCAGTTACCTTTTTCTCAAAATTACCCATCCAAGAAGCTGCTTTCAGTTTGTGCTTCAGGAAAGTTGATTACGAGAGTTTTGTGAGTAAAAATATCTGTTTATAAATTGGGAAAATAATATAGTTTCCTCCATTTTGTAAAAGATATTACATGTCTTTGCTCAGCATCTCCAGATCTTTCACGATTTGAATGAGCATCTTGACATTTTGCAGGAGGCTACCCTGGTTGCTTATGTTATATAAACCCTTATATGATTCTTAGTATCAGGACTGCTTTAACCTTGGTAGCCTGTTGAAACTTTATTTTGTTTTTAAAGTGTAACTTTGATTGCAGTCTTTAGTATAATTTAGATTATTAATGCTCATACTTGGTCTGTCAGTAAAGTGTCTGACTACACTGAGGGTGCAGAAGGGGAGTTGAGAAAAATTCTGTGCTTTTTTGGTATGTGCAGAGTGCTCCCCTTCTTTTAGTTCAATCTGTCCTATTGAACTGCAGAAGGTAGGAGAGGAAGAGTAAACAAGGTTAGGAACTGCAGGCAGAGAAGAGGCCTCTTGTTCAGCCCTCTCAGCTGCATTGAGAGTTGAGTAGAACTATAATTTCAGTATATAAAGAATTGTAAAATACATGATGTATTGATGATTCATGTTGGGCACAGAAAACTAATGGACAATTTTGACAATTTTGGACTTATACTCCTTTTTTTTCTGCTGTAAGATGGACTCTTAAATACTCATTCTTCCCTTCAGGTCATTGTAAGGGTTGGTGCCTGAGAAGGATTTAGACATGACTGTGAGTAACCTAATGAGGAATTGGAAGGGATGAATAATTTTATAATCACTGCAGGTTTTGATAGGCATTAAATAAGTTCAAATAACCAATAAGGAAGATGAAATGAAAATTTGAATAATCACCCATTTAGAGACTGTGCCAGGGGAAGTCTCATGGGGAGGAAAGTGTGTGAACATGAGTGAAGACAATCATACTACATATACAAAAGAGGATAATGACGGCTGGATAGACAATCTGGCATTCCCTAATCCCTGTAAGAGTAAATGTGGTGTCCTTTTACATCGCCTTTTTTTTTAATAATGCAGGCATGATGCATAATAGTTCAGACATGGCTGGTGCTGTGCATCTAGGCTGAATTGCCAATTGTCATCTGAATTTTCTTGTTACCTTCCCACAGAAAGAGGCTGACTGTAGCACATAGTAATGCTATCACTGCCTATATCTGCTGTAGTGGGAGCTGCTTGTGTAGGCACAATGCCCTGCTGGAACCTGTACACTGAATTAGTCCTTCCATGGGAATGAGGAGGCAACTTGGAAAATAATTTCTTAAAGGTCTAAATTCCTCAGGCTTCACGGAGATGTTCCAAAGGGACTTCCCCACTGACACCGTTTTGATTTGACCCCATGGTTCATTCTCTTAGCTATGAAGACTTTTTTAAAAGTAAATTTCTAACAAATATTTCTAATTTGTAATATATACTTATTAGGTTTGCCATGTCATGCATTTTAATTGTGAGTTCTAACTGACTGGTTTAACGATACTTTGCAAAGTAAACTCAACATGTAGGTCATAAGTTCAGAATGAATGAATCCCTGGATGTTTACCAAACACCAAAATTAAATTACATTCTTAATTGTTTTGCATATACTTTGGCCTAACTAATTAAATAGGAATGACTTTCTGTGTTGCTATAGTGCAAGGAATATTAAAGTCTTTAGGACTCATTTCAAATTAGCAAACTCAACTACTTTCATTGTACGCTGTGTGGTCAACTAGCACTTCAAAAATAGCAGCTCCTGTATCCTCCCAAAACAGACAAACTAAAAAACCAATAATACGTTACAACTTCAGTTGTAAGAAATACCTCTTGAGGACAATTATTAGACTGAGCAGTTTCAGTGTTACTGAATTTTCACCTAGCTTCCCTGAGTCTTTTAGGGAATTTTCTAGAGTATCCTAATGAGTTCCTAGACTAGGAAGAATATATGTTAAGAAGTACTTTCTCTTTGTCTTGCTCCCTGATTCTTTACCAAATCAGTGAGACATAGACCTTGGAATACACCAGTGGGAAGGTAATTCAAAAAATAAGTTTGACTGTTTGCGCTGGAACAGCTGAGGTTGTATTGTGTCTTGATCTCTTCCAGACATGAACTTCAGCTTCATGTACTCATTCCCTGTGTTCAAGAAATGTGTTTCTCTCTCAAGACTAACAGTTTCTTTGCTCTGGGGTAATAAGGACAGGGCTGTGAACAGAGATGCTCATGTAGGTGAGCCAGGCTATTCTGCAAAGGTTTCTGAAACCTTGGATTTGACTGTGCTCATTAGAGAGTGAGTACAACAAAAGCTGTGTATTCTCTGTGATCTGTGAGGCTGAGCAAGTGGACTGCTCCTTCTCAACTATGTAAAGCCTTTTGGTAGAAGACTTTCATATTGTGTCATGCTGCAAGGGATTGCAATAAGGCAAGGAATTACAAAAATTTGGCTTGCACAGCAGCTGTGGATACAAAGGAGAGATTAAGATTTGAATGTCTTAACCTTATGTACATCCTTGTATCTGCCATAAACCCATGTGTATCCAATGTATTCTTGCAAGAGGATGATATAGAAACATCAAGAATTTTAAGGGTCCTTCTGGCTCTTTAACAGAATCATTTACCCTTCAGGAGATATCTTCATCCATTTGCTGTTTTCTTCAAAGCCCTTGCAGTCAGTGCTGATGATGTCTAACAAGACTGTTGTGAGCCGTGGAATGCCCTGACAAATGTAACCACTTTTTGGAACTGGAGGAGAAAACTCTAACTGAGATTGTTTGCATATACTTTGCTACTGGGATAAACATGACCTCTGTAGGTCAGGATAATACCCTTGAGTCCTGCCTGGGTCATTTACTGACTTATTCTGCAAAGCAAATTAAAAATGCAGAAGATAAAGAAAAAATATATAGTGTTTTGCATTGTTCTCAGAGATAACCATTATTAAATGTTAGTCCTGAACAGCCATTAAGCTGTGCTGGGAAAAAAATCTTGTGACCCTTTTGACCTCTCTACTAGTGTTCAGAAGAAGTGGTTGTGTGTAAAGCAGCTGATGACATCAACCATTAAAGTAGAAAATGGTTCTTCTACAGATGTCTGAACCAGAAAAATACCCCAGTCTGCTAAAACTTCTCAGAAGTTTTAAGGGATTCTGCAGTACTTGGTTAGCTGATGTTTCAGAGAGTGGCTGGGATGCTGATACAGGAAGCTGGACCCACATGTAATGTTTTTCAGGTTTTTAAAATGTTTTTCTCTGTTTATAAGACCTGGTTGAGCACTTACAGGAAACTACAAAAAATTCTTAAATATTGAGTTATAACAAAGTCCTAGCTATTTCAAGTAGCAAGCAAGCAAGCAACTAGTACATATATTCCAAGTATAAATGTCTGAATAAGAGGATTTTAAAGAACATGTTCAGTGTCTGAATTTCCACCACAAGTTTAGGTTTAGGAAGGTTTTCTAGTAGCATGATTTTACCGTTACTTTAGAATAGAACCAAATAATCTTCAAAATAACGTTGTCTTTCCAGCAAGGCAAAAACATCCGCCTGCAAACCAGATGACGACAACAAGTGTCTTTCAAAGTAAATTTTTAAAACTCTGTACGAATAACAGTTTTGCTGAGGAATGAAGTATTTGTGCAATCATACATGCATCAGAGGTAATTGCGCTCGTAAGAATGTTTGTACATGCTGCAACACTCTGACAACTGCATATTCCATATCCTAAGCTGGGATGGGCTGCAGAAAATTTAAGCTCAAAGCTACCATTTTTGAAATTGTGTGTAAAATAATGGATTTTGCTGTTATGAAATTCATTAAAGATCAGTGAAACTAATCTCTCAGGAGAGGAACATAGTAACGAAAACAAAAATGTACACAAGATAATAGTGTTTTGAAATGAAGTAGAGCTTTTGCAACTTTTATATTTTGAAGGAAGGAAAACAGAGCCCTTTTCAGAGAAATTATCCCTCTCAACAGATTTTACTTAGAATGTGAAGAAGGGTTTATTTGCTGGGTAGATTTCTTCTCATTGAAGAGAATGTATTTTCAGGTTTGTGTTAATGATTTTGAGTAATCACTTCCTGTTTCTACTAGCAGCTCTCAAACAAAGAGATTTCTTGAGTGATAGCTAAAGAAATGCCATATTCAGCCTTGCTGAGAATGTTCACAGTAAACAACACTGTGGTTTATCGGTGTCAGTTGGGAAAGGGGCTCTTTGCTCGTTGTGTTGCTCATTCCATTTCTATTGTTTACCACAGCTCTTAGTTTTGTTGCACTAATTACTCGATGAGAGGTTACATTTTGTATATGTGAAACAACAGTTTCAGTGCATGATATCATACTATTTTTTGGAGGCAGAGCCCCACCTTGTTTTTCACTTACCATTGTATGGCATCAACTTTTCTGTTCAAAGGTCCTTTGTAGAGCGGCTGGGATCAAACACCTTGAAAAATATCCTTTGCATTGAATAAATGCACTATGATAAGAAAAGTATATCTGTTTTCACGTCAGATATCTTTGGATCAGTTTTTTGCCAATATTTTTGAGCAGCGCTTACTCAATTTCTGTCTAGAATGAAACCTGATATGACCCTGAAGAGAATTCATATTTCAAAGTTTATAACAAAAAGATTTAACTTTGTTAATGAAGGCCACAAAATGATAGAGTTCATCAAGGAGATATAAGAGCAAATATGATTTCAAAGTCCAGTCATGTTATTGGTGAAAAGAAGTGAAACAGAGTCCTAATTTGGGTCTGACTGCCCTGTAATCTACAACACCTTGCAGACTGTCAACACTGAGAATTGGAATCACATTTGCAAATTGCAGCCTTTTTTTCCCTAGGTGCTGTTTATCTCTAAATTGCCCTTTATTGACAAGGTAAACATATACAGTACTTAGAAGTGAGCAATACACAGTACTTAGAAATGGATTTCTGGTTTCTTTATTTGAATAACCTCAGAGTTCCAAGGCTCATAGCAGAAGAAACTCACAGGAATAATATTTTTAGTGATTTTTTTTCTTCCAAGGACAGATTATTCTGTGAGGCATTCAATGACAGGAATTACTATGCACAGCTTTTGGAGAAGGGTAGTGATTTAAAATACTAAAATGACTAACCATTTTTAATAGTGTATTCTAATTGCAGTAGCCTCTTTCTCTGAGCAGGCTCTACTAAGAGATAATTGACCTCTGTGTCTGTTAAGCACTCTCACATTTGGCTTGGGAAGCATAATTCACATCACAGCCAATTACCTTGTGATATAGCCTACAAAAAAACCCCTCAACTATTGGCATAGCCCTGCCATTTCTTTCCCTTTCTGTCTTCCTTTAGTCTTTCTTTCCTGGCTTTAATATTTGGGTTGTCATATTTGTCAGATGCCCTCTTTGTTCTCTTCCATCTATTCTTTACTGTAGAAATCCAAACAGGAGAAAATAACAGACTCAGAATAGCTCCACCTTTTCAGTGCATAAAGCTGAACAATGATTTACAGTGACATAGAAAATAACTCTCTGTTAAATATTGCTTTTTGTTAGTTTTGTATATAAAGCCTTTCAAACTAGATGCTGAACTGTGTGTGATAAGGAAATCTGATAACAGAGATTCTGTGTTGCTTGCTGCTATAGAATTGTCTGTTATCATGCCAGGTACTTTTTAATAAAGATTTAAGCAAAGCCATTCAATTACTCATGGTTCCTTAATTGTTTCTTTCAGATCTGCTGTACTGACCATCGTGTTGGCACCTGGGCAACTTACATAAATTAAAACAGTGTATAAGAAAATATGACTCCTTTGGGAATAAAAGTCCCACTAACTAGACCTCTGCCTCTGTTACTAAAAATGGCTTAGAGGTCAACTGAAAATCAGAGTGATTAATAGATCTAGTAGAGTCTTGCAGACTGCCAGAGTATGGTTCCCTACTGGAAATCCTTAACTATTGGACCAGCTGAACATAAGCCGAGAAGTGACAGAAAAAGATGATCTGACTAGTAAATATGTCTCAGTCCTACCTCAATAACTCATAATCAAAACCTTAAGCTGCTTTGCTATAAGTGGCTGTACTGGCTTAAGCAGGCAGAAAAGTTGTACTTTCACAGCCGTTACAAACATGTTTGAAAAGCACCAGTTGGATTCCTACTGACATTTCCTTATCTAGTCTGACTCTAGTTGCCACTGTCCCTGTCCCTGCAATTGTCAGAAACCGGTAAACCACAGAAATACCAACACTGGGTAATTCTGGATACTGAATTTTCTGGATGCTGAAAGACTTGTGACTCATGACTTTGTTAAAATATAGATTGCCAAAAGCATTGAAATTTAGATAATTTGGTTTTCAAAGATGCATCTGACACCAAAGAATCAGTACTGCCTACCAGGGACCTGTCAGAACCTCAGTCAAAAATCTCCAAAAGTAAAATAGTTGTCATATTTCTGAAAAATAGTAACTTTCTGTGAGACAGATTTTTCTCTGCCTTAACACCTCCTTGAAAATAGGAACTTAATGAATAACTTGGACTGGATGATAGGTTTATGAAGCAATCTTCTATACCCTGGTGTTTCAGGTTAAAAGCATAAGATGCAGTGCTATTTTGCAGAGTAGAATTTTTGAAGTTCTTTCTAGGAATGCATTGATAATATTCTGTGACTGAATACACTTGCTAAGTCTTTAATTTGCTTAATATCTGTAACAAGATCATTAATAGAGGTTTGAATTTAAAAGGTGGTGTAATATATATTGTATATACTGTACTTATATTATACTAATCCCATGCTTCAGGGCTTCCAGTGATTACTTTTGGGGCTAGAAAGAATTTTCCTTCTTTGATCCATAATAGGAGGTCTTTTTTTCACCTGCCTGTGGGCAATGGAGGTAGAGATGTATAAAGTATTTTTAGTAGCATTAAATTCATACATGTCTGTCCCGGTTTGAGACAATGTCTGATTGGTATATATTGCTCACACACTCAGGATTAAACCAGTGACCAGATTTGGGGTCAGGAAGAGTTTTTCCTGTGGCTAAGATTGACTACCTAAGTGATATTTTTTAAGCCTTCTCCCATACCATGGAACATCATGTGCTTCCCAGCATTTTGCTGTAATTTTATTTGAAAAATTCCTTTCTGCTGTATACTGGAATAAAACCTCTTTACTTTGTGGCACAATATATTTATGTTCCTTCCCTTTTTATGAAATAACTCAAGTTTGTTGCAGAATGTAGCACAGTTTTGGTAGCTGGCTGAATGTGCCATAGGCATGACCTATGGATATTTTATGGAGTAGTCTAGATGGTAGGCAAAAAGACATTTCTAATAGAGTAGCCCATGACTGCAATTCTGGATGCACTGCTGAATGTATACCCTTCAATTCCTATTTTCTTGTGTTTTGAACAGTCACATCAGAGATGGGCTGAAAGTGATTTTGATGTCTGGCACCAGATTCTCAGCTCCAATCTTTCCTTTAGTTTTGTAGAGAGAAAATCAGGCAGAGAATGGTAAGACGAGGGTTATGGGGGTGGAAATCCAGTGGCTGACTGCCTGTGTGCAGCAGTGTTTGGAAGAGACACTGAGTACAGCTTGTATGGAGAGCAAATTTTCTGGAGAGGTATAGAAGGTTTTGTTTGTTTCCATTTCTGTTTTGCATTGAAGAAAATGGCCTCAGTTGCGTCTAGGTTACACAGAGTGCTTGCAGTCCCAAGCCTGATGCCTCATCTGTTTTTTCCTTTCTTCTACTAAAGCTAATAGTAGTATAAATGTGGGAAATTGTAGATATGTTTCTGATTTAAATAGAGAGTACAATGTGAACCTATTAGATTAATAGTTATAATGAAACCTGCATGCATTTTTCTTGGCAGTCATTTCAATCACTTCATTGTAAGCAATCCAACTTTCCTGTGTTTCCTCAGTGAGGCATATTTCTAGAGAATTCAGTCTTTCCAAGTGCATTGTCAAGTGCTGATAAATTTTTATGAGCTTCAGCTAGTGGGTGACAGCCACCGTGGATATCAGAAATTATAGGAGAGCGCTTAATGTGTTCTAGTCCTCCTCTGGAGTACATCTGCTTCAAGTGTCAAATCATGACTGGTATAATCTTTACTTTTTTTCCCTTGGTTGTTGGAATAATGACTAAAACTCTCCCTAGAAAACCCAAACAAGGTTTCATTAGGATAGTAGACATTTCATGTTAATATCGGAAAATCCAGCAAAAGCGAGGATGGTTTGGGATGACAGACCACTGCATCTTTGCTTACCTGTTCCTTGGCCAAGGCATAAGGCAGTGAAAGAAGCTAAACCTAAACCATTCTTAAGTGACTGTCTCTTGTGCTGAGCTGGGACATGCTACAAAGATTACACCTGTCATGATAGGATTGGCTATCCACCGAAGCCAAAATTAATTTTATCCCCCTTTAGACAGCTGAGGTTCGTAACCTGGAAACAAAGAGGCCTTGCTGTACATAGTGAAGGAGAAAAGGGCTTTCAGGAGGCCAATATTTACTCTAATTTGCTTTTAAATGAGAAAAAATATACTCATTTCTAGGCAAATGCAGGTATTGAAAGCAATGGACATGACAAAAGCAGAATATAATGACAGGCTCTGGTTTGACTTTTTTTTTACATACTGAGCTATGGACTAGTAAGCACCCCAAAGGAAATTAACTATCTTATAATATTTATCATCCTGAGAACTCAAAGTATTTTGTCAAAATGGTGAATTTAAAGCAGAGATAAAATGGCTTGCCTAAATATCATACAATAGAGAGACAAGTGTCCTGGTCTATAGTCTAGCAAAAGATTTCATCATGTTAGAAGAAGTTCCCAAAATGCACTGCTCATAACTTCTGGAGCAATAGCTCCGAATTTTTGATATTGAGATGCTTAAACACTCTGTTTGGGTAGTCCAGCAGTAATGAGCTGATACAGGTAATGGGAAGGGGAGGAGAGGGACAGGAATGCCTGGAGAGAGCTTGCACAGAAGATGCTGTGATACTCAGTCAAGGCTCACCCCTGTGTTCACAAAACAGAAATGAAGCTCCTTCAGTAAAGCTTAGAGAAGGTCTACTGAGCTGGAAAGAAGGAAGAGGTTCTAGTGGCATGTGGCAAGAAGACATAGAGAAGGGGCGATAAACAGAGATGGTGAACTGGAATGTATAATCAAGAATTAGGGATGGAGTGGGGGGAAATGTGGTAATTAGTTAATAGTGGCAGAAGCAGTTCCTGTATAAAAATATTTGACTTATTTCTGTGGAATAATTCACAGTAGAGTTGAAATATCCACTGACACTTAAGTATTTTGACTTCCATGAAGTGAATTCTGTAGCAGCTAAGGGGTTTGTCACATCCCTTGATATAATCCTTACAGATTTGAGCACTGTTCACTTAATTTTTGACATATTTAGTTAGAGTATAATGAGCATGCAAAGAAAATAAAACATCATTATATGTAACACAGATGTACCAGATTTTATTTTTACATTCCTCTGAGTTATAACACTTACATTGCAGTGCCATCTGTAATCCCTGGCAGAGCTGAGGCATTCTAGAGATATATAAGAAATGACAGGTACCCTATGACAAACAGCTTACTGCCTAGCACACTGAGCAAGCTGATGAAAGAAAGAAGGTACAGAATATGAGCGAACAGGCTGAGCAAGCTAGCGAGGGAGGTAACAAAAAATAGAAAATTAAATTTACATAGGCATGTAAGTCATCTAGGAACCTAGCTCTGAAGTCAGTAGGTTTCAAAACTGGATTGTGCATCATTGTCTTCCATCAGATGTTAGTTTATTGAACATCACACTATCTTCAAAATGAGATGTTTGTTCTCATAGCAATCACCCCCTTGTGGTCTATGGGGCACACCAGAGAAGGTGCAAGAGATCCTGGGAAAGCATGGGAAGACATGAGAAATAACAAGTTCAGCTTTATGTCCATACATTACTTATATCACTGAATATTAAAACCTACTACCTGCAAAGTCACTTATACCTTCAGTGTCTCAAAGTATGTTTTAATAAAGCATTAAAAGTAAAATATTAGGCTGCTTAGATAACATGGGCTGCTAATTTGAATTAATTTTAAGGCACAGTCTCAGGTTCTTACCAGGCTATTTATGTGCTCTGCACTTCCATTTACAATGCAAGAGAAGTCCAGGACAAGGCTTACCTGAAAAAAAGCTCATTGTGCTTTTTCAGAAGAGAGATATCAGAGTCCACAGTATTATGAAAACAATTAATTGAATGCATAACACTACAGTGAAGGCATTGCAAGATCCCTTGCTTCTGTAGGAGTACCACAATGCAAGGGGTGACTGAATATTTCCTTTTCCAGGAGACTACACTCAGTAGGTTTTGTTCAGTTTAAGAGGACTTCCACTTTGCTTTGATTATGTTGTTTCATTACTGTCCACTTACTGAAAGAAGTTTATTGATGATATAATCTTGGTGCATGATACATGCAATGAAAAACCATCAATGAATAACCATGAAATAAAGGCCATGAACATAGAAAAGGCACCAGTCAAACGATGTTTCTGTGCTGTTAAGTAATGTGTTTGTATAAGCATCCAGCCTTCCCTGAGGGGATTACTGAGTCTACCTTAAATTTTTCCATCAAGATGTCTAAAAGCAAATAATTACTTGGCCATATTTATAGACATTTAAATAGAATCACCAGTTCTAGAAGTGTAGGCATTTATTGCTGGTGGAAAACCTCGAGGATTTATATATTTTTTGGCATTCTTCCCACAGTGACAAATTGTCCTTTATTCAGGGATTCATTATTCCAGGTGATGAACTCTTGCCAAAATTTTCAAGCTCAAGTAACTAAAACTAGATACCCAGAGAAAAGGTTCCTAAATTGTTCACATATAGTTCCAATTCCTGACAAAAAATGAGATAAATTAAGGAGCGCTGCACATGTGAAGCAATTTTGGAAAGAATTTTATTAAGTCATTTAGATGACAGAATGTGGTTGCTTAAGTATGGAAATGCCTGCAGAGTTTACCTGAAAAAGCAAAATCCATAAAAGGTACACACAGGGAGGACAAGTGAATAAATTAAATGTTTTAATAATCTGGAGAATGATACGGTAAGGAAAAAAAGTAAGTAAGTGGTAAATGATTTATCATTTTCTAGGTAGCACATTTTTTTATGGTTCATTTCCTCCCCAATGTGAAATCTATAAAAAGAATCTTCAAGGAAGTTGTGCAGTGTGGAGTTTCATTAACATATTACAATTACCTTGTGACCATTCCTTGCTGTTAATCACAAGACCACAACAACTTCTAAAAATACAAACCCACAAAAGGGTAACTGTTATGAACAGATTTCTCCCCTCACCACAAAAAAACCTGGACTTTAAGAAAAGAACCCAGACTCTTCATCATAAGTAGGCTTTAATTTCTCTCTATTCTGTGTGCTTCTCACTTCTATAGCCTCAGAATTTGTGACTGAACAGCACTGTTCGGGCAGCCTATTGCCTACTTGAAGATATCAGAGGCAATTACTCTTACAGATTTAAGATTTTATCATACAAACCGGACAACACAAGTGACGCTATTTGTTAAGCATTTAATCATATTTTATCAGTTGTCCAGAGTTTACGTTTCACCACAGGTTATATCTCACTTTGAATCTGAACAGCAAATGGAAGAGAACCTTAACTAAATGAAGATGTCTCTGACTGGTATCTGAATGGCTTTCCTGAAAACTGACTGCTTGCCTGAGGCAGGGAAGGCAAGGAGATGAGGGTGGGACCTGCGATGTTGAGCAGTGATTAAAACATTCATAGTTCACACGAAGCTCCTTCAATAGGAAAGACTTCAAACACAGAACAACAAATCTGGCAAAGGGTCTAGAGCACAAGTCCTGTGAGGAGCAGCTGAGGAGCTGGGGTGTTTAGCCTGGAGAAAAGGAGGCTTGGGGTGATCTTATCACTCTCTACAACTCTCTGATAGGAGGGTGTAGCCAGGTGGGGGTCAGCCTCTTCTCCCAGGTAACAAGTGATAAGAAAAGGAAATGGCCTCAGTTTGCACCAGGGAAGGCTTAGACTGGATATCAGGAAAAACTTCCTTGGCAGGGTTGTCAGAGAACAGGCTGCCCAGGGAAAGGGTTGAGTCACCATCCCTGGAGGCATTTAAAAGACACATAAATATGGGGCTGGGGGACATGGTTTAGTGGTGGACTTGGCAATGCTGGGTTAATGGTTGGACTTTGATGCCCAGTGCACTCAGTCTGATCTCAGAGGACTTTTCCAGCTGAAATGATTCTATGATTCTATGATTCTATGATTCTATGATTCTATGATTCTATGATTCTATGATTCTATGATTCTATGTATGTGAGGTAAATTATGTCCAGCTTTTCATACAGGGAACTGCAGTGGGGTTTGTTTCATATGCAGATATTGGATAGCACTGTTTGCAGGTTTTTAGATAATGGATTTGGAAGAAGAGCTGACAAAGGAGAAGTGGCCTCAACCATGTCTCCAGCAGAAGCTGTTGTTATCAAGATTTTAATTTAGATGAGAAGATTGCTAAAAGGATTACTAAAATGTAGGGAAAACTTTATATTCATGCCATCTCATCCAATGTCACTTTTAATTCCGTCTGTCTCTCTAGAAAAGTCCCTGTGATGTAGTTATACTGGTGGCACTGGTACTAGTCCAGGAGTAGCTTCTCTTCCATCTTTACCCCTTCATGCTAATTTCAAAGCGAATAATGAATAATCACTATCAGGGCCACTAAGCTTATTATGTATGAGCTAGTAGGTTAAAGTCAATGTTTTCCTTATAAACTGAAGCCATGTTTTATAAGCAAATTTTCAGTAATAATTCTTAACACTGCATCATGATATTATAATAGAAACTTTTTTTTGCCATTAATTATTTTGTATTAATATTTTACATACTTTAATATCTTTGAACAGTAGGATGGACATTGTGGCTTATTAAGATTTCCTCCAGTTTCTTAATTTAAAATTTCTATTTCTATATATAAGAATATTGCTTTTCTTATTTACCTTTAGATCTGGATAATTATAATTCATTAAAATATTAAATCACTTGGTTAGCAACCCATTTTTAGCATATATATTTTCCTCCAATTATAGTACAATTTTTCCATTTTTGTCTGTCAGTAATATCACATATTTACATGTATTCAGAAGGCATCTTGTTCACACCTTGTCCATGAACAGATATTTTATGATGTATTTTTCTTTGTTAAGGTGTTCTATGAGAATAAATTTTTGCCTTAGACTGAAAGAAATGGTTTGTAGTAACAGTAGATATAAATTTTTGATTTTTCTCGTTCTTCTATTCTATTTTATGTAGAAGGGCCTAATCTTCATATTCCTGACTTAAACTGTAACAAATTTTGTTTAATATGGCTAACAAATGGGTGATTAATTTTTAACTAGAAATCCCATTGCCTGAAAACCTTGTACTTGGCACCCCAAGTATTGGTTTTGTTAATTTTATTCTTATCTGATAAATCTTACCCAATGTCATCATACTTAAGAAAACACTGAAAGACCCAAAGCTAAAAGCAAGCCTCTGCTTGCACAAAAACATACTTATACTAAAGCCATTTGTTTAAAAACATTTAAAGTTATGAGTTCAGTCATAACAAACTGAAGTCCTTCAGAAAGTCATTGAAGTTCTCCACGGTTACACAAACAGAGTAGACTCTGATTCTGCAATCAGATATACATCTGCTTAAAGGAATATTGACTTTAAGCAGTGTTTACGGGTCTTTCTCAAATACTTGCCAGTGATTTTATTAACCTTCTCCTCCAGATGTAAATTATGATATCACACCAGATAATACACGTAATTTCATCATTTGATAGAGTCCTCCAGATTTTATTCTATCCCTCCTCAATACTTCTTTGTTCGCCTCACTTTAAAAATGAAAACATAATCTCATTACCTCAAATCTTGCTTCTTTTTATTACAGAAATTCCATCTTTCTCTGTAGATCTGTGTATCCTTTTTTTAGGTCTGAGGAATCACTGCAGTCTGGGTGTGCTGAAATGGCCTCTATCCTGACAAAAGGCCGAGGTGCCTCCTGACCTAGCCCAACCAAAGGCAATTTCTCCTAAATATGTTGTGGATTAACCTCAGATAATCTCTCTGGTTTTTGGTTATTTTAAGCTACCAAAAGTATTAGTAGTAAGAGTTAACATGGAAGAGGAAGAAGGGAAAAAGAAAGGACTGGCTCTTGCAACGGGGTAGAGATGAGGCTGCTACCCAAGACAGGATAGCACGGCAGACACCCGGGAGCATAAACCTGGCTCTGCACATATTGGAAAATGCTCCAAGGGTGTGGCCAGGGAGGAAGTGCTAGTGGTTAGCTAACAGGTCCTATCCTTGTAAACCTATTCTGTAAAAGTTCCTACACATAGCTTCAGTTTGCTTGATTTGTATTAGATTTGGAGGATTTCTTTGTTGCTTTTAATTTATGGTGTCACGTGAAGCAACACTTTACGTATAAATGGGTAGAAGGAAAGATAACATCATTACTGTTCTTAAAAAGGATAAATATTAGAAAAACAGGTCCTTGTGGGGCTTTCCAACCATTCTCATACCTGCTGGCACCGCAGAGCACAAGCAATTCTGGAGGTTCTTGGAATATGTCAATGACAATTTCCTTACGCAAGTGATTAAGGACCCAACAAGGAGAGGTTCCATACTGGACCTTGTGCTCACCAACAGGGAGGAGCTGGTAGGGAATGTAGTGCTCCAAGGCAGCCTTGAGATGGACCACGAGATGGTGGAGTTTGAGATCCTCAGCAAGCTCTCTGCTCTGGACTTCAGGTGAGCAGAGTCTGGCCTCTTCAAATACCTACTCCTTGGAGGACAATGGGGTAGAATCAAGGGCAGAGGGACCCAAGGATGATAGCTGATATTCAAGGATCTTCCTCCAACATCACAAACAATGCATCCCAACAAGGGTGAAATTGGGAAAAAAACTGCCAGGAGGTCTCCAAGAATGGGCAACTACCTGCTGAGCAAACTCAGAGCAAAAAAGAAGCTCTCAGGAAGTGGAAACAAGGACAGTTGGCCTGAGACAAATACATGGAAATTGTATGAGAAGATAGGGACAAGGTTAGGGAAGCCAAAGCCCAGATAGAATTGAGTCTGGCCAGGAATATTAAGGATAACAGGAAGGGCTTCTATAGGTATATTGCCAGCAAGGGAAAGACTAAGGATAATATGGGCCCTCTCCATAAGGAAATGGGAGACCTGGCTACCCTGGGCAAAGAGGAGGCTGAGGTTCTCAATTACTTCTCTGCCTCAGTCTTCAATAGCCTGTGGTCCAGCCATGCTTCCCAAATTGAGAAAAGCAAATGCAGAGAATGAAAAGTCCTCTGTAGGAGTGGATCAGGTTTGAGACCTTCTAAGGAACATGAATGTGCACAAGTCTGTGGGACCCAACGAGATTCATCTGTGGTTCCTGAGGGAGATGGCAGATCAAATTGCTAAGCCGCTATCCATGATTTTTGAAAAATCGTGGCAGTCAGGTGAAATCCCTGATGACTGGGAAAAGGGAAATATAACTCCCATTTTTAAAAGGAAAAACAGAAGACATGGGGAACTGTAGACCACTCAGGCACATGAAAAACAAAGACCTGGTTCCTAACAGCCAAGCATGGCTTTAGAAAGGGGAAATATGCCTGACAGATTTGGTCCCCTTCTATGATGTGCCTACAATTTTGGTGAATAGGGGCAGAGCAACTAACATTGTCTACCTGGACTCATGCAAAGTGCTTGAGATAACAGGAAGGGCTTCATAGATATGGCAACATAGAGATGTTTCCAGCAAGAGAAAGACTTAGGAGGCCACAGCGGCATCCTTGTCTCCAAACTGGAGAGACATGGATTTGATGGATGGACAACTCGATGGATAAAGAATTAGCTGGACGGCTGCACACAAAGAATTGTGGTCAACAACTCATTGTTCATGTGGAGGCCAGTGTCCTTCAGGGGTCAGTACCTGGGCCAATGCTGTTCAACATCTTTGTTGTTGACATGGATAGTGGAACCCAGAAAGCCAATGGAATCCTTGGCTACATGGCCAGCAGGTCAGGAGGTGATTCTGCCCTTCTATTCTGCTCTTGAAAGATGCCATGCAGAATGTTGCATCCAGTTCTGGTGTTCCTAACATGAGAAGAACATCAACGGTTGGAGCAAGTCTAGAGGAGGACCATGAAGTTGATAAGAGGACTGGAGCACCTGGAGGACTGGAGACTGTGAAGACAGGCTGAGAAAGTTGGGGCTGTTCTGCCTGGAGAAAGGGCTGTTCTGCCTGTGTGTAGACCTCATACAAAATTTCCGGTATCAGAAGGGGGCTACAGGGAAGCTGGAGAGGGACTCTTCATCAGGTACTGTAGTGATAGGACAAGGTGCAATGGGTACAAATTGAAAGATGGGAAATTTAGGTTAGATATTAGGAAAAAAATGTTTTACTGTGAGGGTGGTGAGACACTGGAACAGGTTGCCCAAGAAAGCTGTGGATGCTCAACCCTGGCAGTGTTCAAAGCCAGGTTGGATAAGGCCTTGAGCAATGTGGTCATGTGAGAGGTACTCCTGTTCATGGCAGGCGGGTTGAGACTAGGTTGTCTTTAAGGTCCATTCCATTCCCTTAACTGTTTATGATTACGTGAGTCCATGTATGTACAATTTTTTTGCCAGCCAAAAGCACAAACAGAATTCCTGCCCTAAGTTGTCATGCTAAATTCAGCTTTTTGTTTTTTCTGATGTTTTCTCTCATACCTAACACATACCAGAAGGAACCACCCATGGGTGGTTCACTGAGGCATCTTTAAAGACAGAAATTACTCCTCATCATCCACTCTAAAGAATTAAAGTCATTCTTTTCTATTCTCCCTATTAGATTTGCATATGCTGCAAAGCTAACCAACTTTAAGAGCAGGGAATAATAATAAATAATTCCCTTTCCTTCAGCAAAACAACTTAATTTAATTTGACCAGCCAGAGGGAAAAAAAAAAAACCAACCCAAAGAAATAATCCCTCAAAGAAAAACATCACTCTTCTGCCAAATGCATTTCCCAAAGTGTCACAGACTGAAAGCCAAAGTTAACACTGCCTTTTCAGTCACATAATGGCTAAGCAGGGAGTCCAGGTTGCATACAGGTCATCCAGCACAAGAAACAGCTTCTCATCTCACTTGCCTACACTGATGCATGACAAACATGCAATATTTAAATGGCAAATGCAATATTTAAATGGGAAGCCAGATAAGGTATCCCTCTTGTTATGATTACATTTTTACCTTTTCTGAGTTGCATAATATTAGAGTAATTGTATAATTGGTGTCATTTCTTCTGTGCTCTCCTTTGAAAGTACCCAACCAGCAGTGATTCTCACCCTCTTGTAGGCAAAAGCTATTTCAAACCACCCACCTATCAGTTTTATTGCCTTCTCTCATTCACGACCAGTTCATGCCCTTATTGGATATAATGCACCTTCCTCCCCGACGGCAAATTGATGTTACTTAAATTGACTTTTTCTGAATGCTATGAATATAGCATGCAGCAGTTACAAAAGAGTTGAAAGATTTGGATCACTAAATCTTTAAAAATTATTCTTAATTAGCAGGTAACATGCTTCAGACTAACTTCTCTTTCTACAGCTGCTCAATTTCCTTCAATAGTTGCATTTTTTGGCAAGTTATGATGTAATGACGATCTGTATCATGATTTGAACTAGTGGTTAATCAAATTGTGTGTAATGAAACAGCAGGGATTTTTTTGTTTGCTTCCTGTAATGCTGTTTATTTTGAATTCTATGCTTTTAATATTTGTGCTGTAGCTTGGCAATGGCTCTGTTATAATTATTTCAGATGTTCAGTTAGCCATTTGAGACATAGACTGTTATCAACAGGAATATTGTCAAGGACACTTCTAAAGCAAATAACTAAACAGGACTTCTTAGGTGCTTTGATGTCCTTTGTTTTTCAAACCTTTGCACTGACATATTTTCTATATAATTATCACAATCACAAACAAGATCTGATCAAAGCATTCTGCTGCTTATGAAGGTTGAAACTTTTAACTTTTCATTTTTGGTTTTAGAGATCTTGTGCTTACGGTTTTAAAAGCATCTGGGGAAGCCCTAGTTGGCAGGTAGATATAGATTTGGGTGTCTCTGATGCAGTAATCTTTTTGTGTTTTTATGTGCAGAGCAAATACTGGATCTACCTTCCAAGTTGATGGTACTGCACTGTAGTGTAAATACTAAAAAGCCAAAGCATTGTATTATATGAAATCACTAAGAAGAAAAGCTGTATCACAGCTGAATACAGTGATAATTTCTTCTGCCTTATTCTACACTAGAAATAAATTTCATACATGTTTGACATAGATCTAATGGCTTGCAGAAGTAAGAAAACACAGTGCATGAAAGTGGTTTCCATCCCTATGGTCAGGTAGCCCATGTCCTTCGTTCCTGTAGCAGGGAGGGTT
This sequence comes from Vireo altiloquus, assembly GCA_013396875.1. NCBI lineage: Eukaryota > Metazoa > Chordata > Aves > Passeriformes > Vireonidae > Vireo > Vireo altiloquus. Next base: position 105,060 of record VZRF01009378.1, read on the forward strand.
GCAGGTGCGAGGGAGGGTGGGCTGACACAATATCTGAGTAGGCTTCAGATACCTCACAGGCCATGAGCTGAACACATCCCCACAGGAGTTCAGGGAGCAGTCTTCCTGCCAGCATACCCACAGCTGTCCCTTATCAACTGCATTATCTGTATCCTGAACTATGGTAATGCAGTCCTGGAACTATGTGAATTTGAACACTTAGGCTATGCTGCAGGATGGTGATCTCATCATGTGGCCTGTCCTTGTCAAAGCATTCGCGTTGTTGGCATTGCTACCACTCTTCCTGTTGTCATGACTGTTTTGCTACTTTCTCCACTCTTCAAATAATTACCCTTTGTTGATGTCGCAAGTTGAAGCAGCTTCAACCCGCGACAGTTGATCTTCATGGAAGCTTCCCATCTTTCTTCTGCTTCCAGTTTTGCTTTTAATGTCTTTCACAACAAATGCAGAAGGAGAAACAAACCTGTCATTTATTTTTGTGCCCATATACATTGTTGCCCATCCTCTTAAGTGCGTTCTTTCAATGAAATTAAATTTAGCTGCTGCAGCTGTACTCGTCGCTTAAAATAAATATATTAAGAGGTGTGGAAAATGGTCAGGTATTCAAGGAAAGTGCTGGCACTTATGCTCGTTGCTGACATTTGCAGTGCTCTTTAAGAGGCCTGAGCTGTTGTTTCTGCAGGACAAAATGACTTAAGATTCTTTTTCAGTCTCTAATTTCTGTCATTAAATTAACATCTCTGGTAACACTGAGATGGAACTTCAAGTTTCCAATGCATTTTCCAAAAGGAATAGGAGATAACCCAAGTGTCTTAAGCAACGTTAGAGTCCCAACATCAGGACCGAAGATGAACCAGTGCTAAGGTCTGTGTGGCAGCTGTCTCAACCTAAGCAAGTTAACTTGATGACCAGCAGGCTGATGTTTAAGAGAACAGATTTAAAAGAACAACTTTCCATGTGACTTTTCGTGAAATTATTGACATGCTTTAAGAAAGGCACATAACTAGAAGTTTGCAAGCTTTTTTTCTTTGTTTGTACCTTTTGAGTTTTGCTGGACATTTGGCTCCAAATTGTGTTTTCTTGCTTTGTAGATGTAGCACCTTGCATACTTCTAGAGTTAAAATAAATCGCTGGTTTTCAGTGTTGGAGTAAAAAGCAGATGAAAAAATGTGGGGAAAGAAGTGATTTGCTCTGGATAGACAGCCAAATGATACACATAGAGAATTATTATATTTGAAGCCTAGGATGACAAAGTAGAGAAAGATATTTCATACTGCCCTATTGTATGTGGGGAAGTGTAATCCATCAACTACTTTGATAAGCTTTGCCATTTTTTTGGAGGTTGCTGTGCAATGATCTCATGAGCTGAATCAATTTAGACATTCCAAACAAATGTCTTTTAAAATCCCCAAATGCTGTATATGAAGAAACGATTGTCATGTTTGTGTCTAGAGATCAATGCATTTTTCTTCATTTGCATTATGCTCTGACACTGCTGTAGCTTCTAGAGTTGCATTTCAGTAGGACTTGCTGTTGATTTATTTTTAATTTGATCTTAATCAGCTCTGTGTTTTTATCCCCCTTCTTTTTGTCATTTTATTTACTTAAGTATCAGCACAGTTCCTCAATAAGAGGCTTGGAAAGAGAAAGCTCACATTGTCTGGCTTCAGTAACCATCAGCTGTATTACCACATGCACATCTATCAAGATTAGTTACTTTTCCAGTACATAAAATCCATTTATGTAACAAGAAAATCAAATAAACACTGCTGTGTTTTCTTAAAATCTCTAGTGTCCATGCCTTTCTTTGGCCACATAAAAATGATTTCTGGGAATTTAACAGCATAAGGTTTAGTTGTTATTTTAAAGTCTCAAGTGAACTGAATAAAAAACTAGACCTGTCAATATCCTATCTGGAAGGGGAAAATAGGTGAGTTTGCCTTTTTTTTTGAACAATATGAATTTAAGTAAATGCTTTGTTATTTCAATATCATTTTACATCTGATACATAGACACTTGCCTGGCTCTCTCACCAATGAAAACACATTAGTCTCCTCCAATTGTTCTGGGGCAGACGTGTGGAGCAGTCTCCCATTGACACGTGCCTCCGAAAAATCCTGGTCATCCAAGAGATCCTCAGAAGGTGAGTCAGTGATCTATCACAGTCCAAAAGCGTGAACCTAGTAGGCAATATAGCCAAACTCAGAGTGAGGGGCCAACTTGTCTGCAGGGAGTCTGGGAGATGTGGCTGGAGACCCACCTGACTTGTGATGGACACCTCAATGTGGGGAGAGCTGTGGAGCTGAGTCGAGGTGGGTGCAGAGGGGCCAATGCCACAGCTGAGACCACAGGCAGAGGTAAGATAATGAAACGGAGTTTCTCTTTCATTGATGAGTTTGGCAGGCGTGTCCTGCCTGCCTCCTTCTCTGAGACCTTGGCCTGAGTAGGGGGACTGCAGGGCAAGGGACTACAGATAGAGGAAGCAGAGCAGCCTGTTTCTTCCTCAGACTATGGCAAATATTGACAGAAGAGCTTTAAGATCTCACAAGGCAGCTCTGTAGAGGGGCACTTTCCTTTCTCTGCCCCAATTATTCTTCCTCCTCTTTTCCATTAACCTTTCCTGTACCCAGGATCCTGGCACTTTGTGCTTCAAGTGGGGCAGCTGACTAGGCTACTGGGCTCCCTCACACCATAGCAAGTGTCTATGCCAGTAACAGGGAAATTCACCGATCCTCCAGTTTTCCAAGAAGGACAACTCTAGGGAAGGTTGCAGCAGCTCCCTGAAAAAGAAAGGTTATTACTGCTTCTTATGTTTTCTTTATTTCAGACATGTTCATACCCTGCGTGAGAAAAGTTCCTAGTAAAGTATGAAGATGGACATTTCACAGAGTTAAACTGGTGCCAAGACAGGCTTTTAAGGATAAAGAATACTGTGCAGGATTTATTTTAGGGCGGTTTCTGATTAGCTACTCATCACTATTATGTCTGGATCACAGCATTGGCAGTTTTGTAGAGTCAGCTGTTTGGACAGCATGCTCATTATCCAAAGGTAAAAGAAACGTGGGAAAAAAATAGTCCAAAAATTTCTTTCTTGCACCTTTTTTCTCTGTCTGACTATTGCATATAGATTCTTTCTAAAATTAAGAAGGGTTTCTGAGTGGATTCCATGTCAGCAGCGGTAGAAATGGACCAAATTTTTTCATTTTTTCCTTAGATTTATGGGTATCTGGAACTCAAGGAAACATAGTATGAATACATGGAATTTTTTTTATGCTGGTCTTTTCATATTTGATCCATAAATAAATAGAATTTGATTCTCTAGTCCTCATTTCCCAATTCACCCGTATGCATCTTCATTTCCCTGTGGAAGTCAATGCCATTCACTTTGTCATGTTCTTTTTTGGGGTGGTATTTCTACATGGGAACCAGGCTATGTGAGTCTGTGTGGGGAGGGGAATGACGCTTACCAAAACTGGGAAATGCTCTTGGAGTCCACAGAGCAGACATAGGTTATGTCAATATCACACTATGGGGCACAGTTTAAGGCATTTCCCAGAAAATAGTCTGAGATTATTCTATTCAGGTCATCTCTAGTTCTGGGGAAGCATGAGAGGAGATTGTTTGGTATTCTTAGGGCAAGCCCTTTACATGTTCCCTAACATGAATTTCATTTTTGGAACCTCTTCCTTGAGAAAACAAGTGAACAAATACATGTCTGTGTGAAAGGTGATCTGTGGGGCACACCTTAATTCAGAAGGTGTGTTTAAAAAGAAAGGTAGTTCCTTCTTCACTGAGCATTCACCAAGTATAAGCAAGACATGATTGTTGTGAGCACTATTTTCATGATTTTTAAGCCAATAATGTTAATTTGAGGAAGGACCAGGAAGTTAAGGTGTTTCAAGTTAGAGCTGAAGAACTTGTACTGGCTTCTGTGAACGTAGAATTCTCCAATGTACTGTGTTTGGCTCTAGGTAGGGTTTTAAATCCTTCATTTTCACAAGCACTAAATTCACTTACAAATTTGGAAAAGTGCCTTTTGTTTTTTCTGAGTGTTGTGTCACAGAGGAAAGTTGAAGACATGAGAAATGCTTGGGCTAAATGCCTCCTTTGGAGTAGCTGATTTAGGTGAAATATCTAAGGAATGTTAATCCTTTTAGTTTTAGTCATGTTTACAACTAGCCATTTTAGAGTGATGCAATGTGAAAATTCAGATATCATTAAGCATGTTATATCTGTGGAGGATGGAGAATGATTTGTCAAGTTATTACCCAGTGTCCTCTTAAGCTCCCATCATTGTGTGATTTTGCCAGGCTTGCAATAATTCACAAATGCAGTAGGTTCCTTCAGAGAGCCTTGCAAACCACCACTAGCAGGTAGTGTAATCTGACACGATCCTTGTAGGCTTTTGTTTACTCTGCACATGCACTAATAAATCCTCAGCATGCTCTTGTTTACAGTTTGAGGAAAGGTGGTTTTTGAAGATTGCAGGGTCACACAATCCATGGTACTGCTGCCCCTTTTAACTGCAGGCTGGAGCAATCCACGTCAAGCCTCCCTGAAGGATACTGCGCTACAAAATGCAGCACTAAAAAGACTATACTTGGACATTTAAGAAGTCAAGGATTTAAAGAAGCAACCAAAATCGTTTGGACCTTGATCTAATGGGTCTGAAAACAGACACAGAGAAGCTCCAGGCACTTTGACTTGAAAAGTACATTGTATAATGCAGCTGGTGTCTTTTATGTTTGGCAGGTGGCAAGGTCTTTAATGTTTCTAGAAAGCAATGTTATATGTGTTCTCAGGTTCATGGTCTCCCTTTCTATTGCTGCCTGGAAGGACATACATACTCCTCAAAAAAGACCGATGAATTAGTTCTTTCCTCATTTCCGGGCCTGCATTGATATGGGAACCCTAATGGCTGGAGTAAATTACTTCAAGTAATTACTCCAATTTCACCAGTTATTAGGCCACTTGTGGAGTGCTGACCCGGCCTGGATGCCAGGCACCCACCAAAAGTGCTCTGTCACTCTCCTCCACAAGTGGACAGGGGACAGAAAATACAACAAGGAGTTCATGAGCTGAAATAGGGAACCAAGAGAGATTACTCACTGAATGGCATCACAGGCAAAAGAGACTCACCTAGGGGATATTAGTTGCATTTATTACTAACAAAATCAGAGTAGGATATCAAGAAGTAAAACAAATCTTAAAAACACCTTCCACCTTCCTCCCCACTCCTCTTTCCTTCCCAGCTCTACCTCCTCCCCCTGAGCAGCACAGGGAGGCAGGGAATGGGGCTTATGGTCAATTCATCACACATTGTTCCTGTCGCTGCTCAGGGAGAAGAGTCCTTCCTCTGTGAAAGGCTTTGGTAGGGTTGTGTTCAATCTGAAATGCTTTCAGCTACTTTGCTGAAGTTGAAATGCAGGTATGAACAAAATGTGGGATGCTGCCTGGTTCAGAAGCTGTGGTCTCCTGAAAAAGCCACATTATTGCACATATTAAAATATTCATGACACTGTGATTCTTTCTATCTGTTTTTTTTGCATTATTTCTCACCAGGTCTTATATTGTCCATCTTGATTTCCTGTTTAGGTTAAACTGCTAGACAGAAGCTCAAAATATGTGGATACACATTTTTTCTTGAAGACTTCTGTTTTCTTTAAAATTAAAAATTAAATCCAGTCAGCAGTATTCATTACAGGCTTTTGCAATGCAGACACCCTGACTCTCTTGAAGTTTTTGGAGAAAAACAGATATTCCCAGAAGGCAATTCAGTTGGCTTGTGTGGATGCTTGCTCTGGGAGGTGATTCATGCTTTAAAAGTTCCTTTTTTTTTTCAATGATATGTAAAAGACTCTATATGACTAACTTAGATGGGTACTTCATGCTTCTAAGCCATAGATGTCTAAAGTCTTATCAATCTTACTCTAAAGCTCCCCTATATGCAGGGGAAACAGCACAGGATTTGAGTAAAGGATTAGAATTAATGTGGATTTTTTTAGTTCCAGCATTATTTTTCTGATTTCGATTAAGTTTTTCCATGTGTGTGTTAAGGACAATATAAAAAAAATTAAGCAGGAGCATTGTGTGTTAGGTCCTCTGCATGTACAAAGGGTGTAGCTCTTAGTAATAGAAATTTTCTCTTGCAAAATTGTAGACAAAACCTAAGTGTAATTGCATATAGCATGCCTATTAAAAAATAAGTTTATATTTACATACATATATTTTTATGTATGTTAAAAAAATATAAAAAAATAGAACACAGGGCAAAAACACATACATGCAGGTGTAGTTTAGACTAACCCCCCAAAATAGCAGCTTGAAAATTAAAAAGTCGATAGTGGAATCAAAAATTTCTTCAATGGTGATATGTTTGTAATGAGTCTTGCATTCAGTTCAGCTTAAATGGGAGCTGGATTCTAGTCTGAGGTTCCTTCTCTAGGGGATCTCTGAAATAATCAGTGATTTTTTTCCCAGAAGTTCAGTCCACTGTTTCTTGTGCATGCCAACTCTTCAGTAACTCCCTTCAAAATTTCAGAGTTCACTCAGAGGTGAAGTAACTTAATAAATTGCAACCTGGCACTTTATATTTCCAGACCGATTTTACTGGCATAACACTACAAAACCATAGAAGTCTTCTCTTGCTTACCTGTAAAGCATCAGCCAGAGAAAGTGACTGATATTTTGCCAGCATAAATGTTCACTTAGTTTTTAATCTATCAATAAGAATTAGCAAGCAGGATACCTCCACAATGATCGTGAACCCTTCTGCAAAGCTATTCTTCAGGAGGCTAAATGCATGCAGCCTGCCTTTCAACCACTCCACAATTGCATTGACTATATCTCAAGGAGGAGACACTTGGCACTTAATTTGTGAAAAGCATTTTGTCTGAGTTATGTCATGTTTATTATAACAGTATTATAACTTTCTTTAGTTGTGAAGATTTACAGTGTAATTTGATGGAGGAACTTCTGGCAGAAACCCACATACAGTGTTCCTCCTCTTCTTTTCCAGGTGCTTCTCACATTGCAGTGATAAAAGAAAGGTTGTGAAAGTCGCTGTGTGGAGCACCCCTGCTTTTAGCAGGGAAAGGATATTCCTTCACTGTGCCTTCCATAATTACCTAAGTATGCACAAAACCTGAGTGTGCACTGGGCTCAGTGGCATGTTAGCGCGCTGTTGATGTGTAACATGAATTGATGGGTGAGATTGGACTGTACTAATTGAACTGATTACATAAATAACTGGAAGAAAAGTGAATTGTTTGCATTACCTGTGTTTGGAATTTGTAAATTTGCTGTGGGTATTTTGGATGGATAATTTTCAAGTTATGTGCTGTTTGTAGACTGTTAATTTTAACTACTCACTTTTCAGGGCTTGCATTAATCATGAGGTTCAGTTTCTGTTCTTTAATTGGATGACTGAAACATTTTAACAATTTTTTTTTTTTTCCTGGAGGATGCACTCCAGGTATGCAATTTTTAAGACTCGGAAATGTTTTAAATTAAATTGTTCTTTCAATATTTGTTCATAATGCATATTATAAGCACAAATCTATTGTATTGAATTCAAGTTGAGTGCTAGATAAAGCAGTTTGAGGATCTTTTCCCATCATTCAGCTTTAATTAATATACCTGTATCTTGATAATGATTGCGTATGTCAAATATCTATTAGAGATAAAGACCATCTACTGTGCAAGAAATATGTTTGTGAAGCTCTTCTTTTCATGTTAGAGAGTATCTGGAGAAGGGATACCAAGCCCTTAAACACTGACATCCAATAACCATCACAATATGGCTCTGGAAAATGTATCAGATGGAACAAGTAATTAGTAAGTGGCATGAACAAAGAGAAATCACTCCTAGTTAAGTAGAATATTGTAAATAATGGATTTTATTCAAACAAGCAAGGTTCTGAATTACTATAAAGTAAATATCAATTATTCATTTAGTTTAATATTTTATTGCATCCCTCATAAACATTTACATTAGAACAGCAGTGAGCGTACCCTGGAGATTCAGGCTGAGCAAACAAGCTCCCTTCCTGCTTCCCAGGCTTACAGCCTGACTGTCCATCACCGTGTAAGCTCTGGATGAAATGAGTTGAAAATTGTACCACCACTTGCAGAAACTCCGAGTAGTGCCAAGTTGCTCCATCACGCAGGGAGCAAAAGGAGTATCTGGAACTCTGCTACCTTACTTAGCATGAGATGCCTGGTATAATAACCTCATTTAGATGGTATGTTTGTGTACAGGTGAAGCAGCATGAACTAAGTCTTACAAGCACCTCTGTATGATAGTTTTGAAGAATTGCCTTCTGAAGACTGAGAGACTACTGACTTAGAAGAATCTTGCTGTAAGAGAAAAGTGGCTAACTGAGTGGGCAGGAAACTGATATATTCTCATTTAGGGCAAAAGGGTCTAGCGTTAGATGAAATTGTTGCAGGGGGGCTCTGTGCCCCCTGGAAAGCTGCCAGAGGTAAAGCTACAGCAACTTCAATACTTACTTTCCTACGCTTGTCTGAGCCCTGCTGGGAGAGAATTGACTCTGAGGATAAGCAGGTGGTGCAAATTTTGCGGCTTCATTTTGCCATCATTTTCATTACTTTATCTGTATTGCAGGTTGCAGCCCAATAGAACCTCACTTAATGCTGGAAAGCACCTAGCCATTACTGAATTGACTTCCACAAAGCCTGATTTATTTTGCTTCCTAATTAAGGCTAGTTAGAGTATTTCTGAACAATAATTCAGTCAGCTGGCTGTGTAGATGTGCTGCTAACCAGGGTATTAAGTTGTGGCTATTGTCTTAGCTGTGCTGTGCGACACCTACAAATACACTGTAAGAAATGGACTTAGGCAATATATTCACTTCTCGTGGGTCACTAAGCAGGCATCACATAACAACAAACTTCCATCAATATCAAGTAGGACCAGAAGTGGGGTAATGCTGAATACTACGCTCAGCTTTACGTAAACTGTCCCTTGATTAATTTGGAGCACTTTTGTAGGATGCAATTCCTTACTTTAATACCTCCTTATTTAGCAGCCTTTTTTTCCCAAGTTTTCAAGCTTCTAATTTCTGTTTTAATACATAGTGATATAGTGCAAAATAAAGATAAATGAGATTGAAGGAGCAGCTGGTTTGAGTGAAATCCTGGACAAAACATCCTGAGAATAAGAGAAAGCAGCCTTCTGGCAATCTTGCAGAATGACGCTATCATAAAGTGCTTATTTCAGAAGAAGTAGCTAAGTAATCTGGGCAAGCTACTTGATGTTTCACTGTTTAACTTCTGCGACTGAGGGCCAGAGTTTCACAGGATGTATGACCCTAAAGTTGAAGGAAGGTATTTTGAAGGTTCTGCCAGTGTTGGCAAATGTGTATCTTCAAGCACGTAACTCTCATGGAAAACATCAATCTGAAGATTCTTGGAAAAAACAAGAGTGTCTTCATAAGACCTTCGTGCCCTTTGGATTGCTCTCCCAGCACCATACACAAAGAGAGATGTAATTTTCCATCAGAATTATTGGTTTATATGGTAGCACAGTAATCTTTAAAAAACCCTTTACCCTGAGTGCAAGCTGCACTCTTCAATGGAGCTCTAGATTGACACCAACCAGACAGCCAAGAGATCTGGGCTGTGAACCTAACCCACTTCCTGCTTCTCTGGGTAAACATGAAGGAGCCAACTCGACCAACACTACAGTTGGAAGCCAAATGATTTTGGCTGTCTACTTTTCCAGTCTTTTGGATTTATCTGATTACCTTATTCCATCTAGTTCTGAAGCTTTTATGTGTGAATTTTTCAGATCTTAAGCTCCGTGGCAGGTGTAATGATCATGATTGCATGTTCAACTATCATTACTTGGCAATGATTTAACATGTCACAGAAAGTTCTCCATCATAATAATAAGAAAAGTGAATCTATTCTGAGAAACCAGCTTTCACTCTGTTCACTAAAGACTGGGTGTCAACTGGACACATAAAAATTAAATTCACTGTAAAAGCTCTTGTCTGAGATGTATTTTTCCTCCTGGGATTAATTTTGTTATTATTCCATTTGAATGAGACAAAATGCCCTTTGGGTAACACTTTATAATTCAGTTGTTTTAAAAGGCTCTTGTGGAACATTGCAGTGCCAGTATTTTATTGAAACAATGATATTTGGATGGCTGAAAATAGTGAAGATTTCATGGAAATAAAAATGGCATTAAAAATCTGAATTTTTGAAAACTAGAGCAAGTGGGCAATGACAGTTGTCTGTGGGTGCCTGAGAATGCAGAGATACACTTCCTGGGCTATTTTCTGTATTAAATCCTAAGAAGTGGTGAATAAAGAATAATGGGCTGTTCCTCTTTTCGAGAAAATAGCAGGGTCATCAGAATGCCATACAATAATTTCTATCAGCCAGTCAGGTCTAAAGGAGTCTTGGATATCGGAATTCTCACTTGTGGTTCTTTTCCTATCTCCCATTAGCTTCCTCCAAAGCTAAAATCTATACAAGAGGCGAGTGTCCCTCCTTTCTGGAGGTGCACTGGCCAGTGTGTTTCTATCCCTGCAGCACAGTGAAGTGTGTTTTACACCCTTGAAGAAATATTGCCTGTCCATAGCACTATGTTATGCTTGAAAAGGGGGAATGAAAGAGCCAGACAATTTGACTGTGATAGGGAGAAAGAAAAAGGAAGGAAAGGCACCTCACTTCAAAATGGGAGGTGGCAGGAAGATGGATGAACTGAGGAAGATGCATTTGGGAAGGGAAATGAGTTCTTTCAAGATGAGTGACCATGCTTTCCCTTTCATCTTGCTCACTGATTTCCTTAGGCTCACACTTCCCAAGCTCAGGTGACAGATGAAGCAGCCCATCCATGCACTTCCAGCTGGAGGAGCAAGGAAGAGGATTCAGCAGGGTAAAAGGCTGGGGAGATTCACCTTTGTGTCTCTTGCAGTGGCTAGCAAGAGGGTGAAGCCTCACTTTCACCCAAGCTGGGTCACGTCAGCCCTTGATCACTCATGGTTCTGCTGTGGGTGCTACTGGAAGGTGTGAGTGTGTTGGTCAAAGGTGTTCCACAGCCTCCACTACGGCTTTTGTGCAGGGAGAGCTCTGCCATGACTCCATCAAGTGGGGAGGGCAGAAGTGAGAGCATGGACATGGCGATCAGGATGTCACTTCTGCAAGGTGCTGAGGTATTTATCTGAACCCCAGCATTCGACAATGTGCCAATAGTGGACCCATTACTGAAGTGCCCCTGAGAGCTGGGTCTGCCTGTCCAATTCTGTTTCTTCTTGGGTGAAAGTGGGAGAGCAACCTTCATTTTTTTTTCACGTTCTCTTAGTAAATACTTCACATAGGGACCATTCCTATTTCATTTGAGGGGTTATTCAGTAAGTTTAGTTGTTTGTTAGGCAAGCTGAAATTCTTCCATAGTGAAAGACCTTCTGCCAAGTATTAATGTTTTGAAAATATAAACTGTATTTTGTATAATACAAGACTTTTGTGCATAATTGTATTAATTTTGGCACTGTAAATTCAAGGACAAGCTTGCCAACTCAGTATTCCTGGAATAATAAAAATAAAATATGTGATTTCTTAAGATTCTGTTTTCAATATATATTTTGAGAGAGCCTCATCTTAAACTAACAAGATGATGTAACCTGTTTTTGTCTCTTCCTCAGCAGATGTGCCTCAGGGCAGAGGTTGGTGTTCAAACAAAGATTTTATTTTTTTTAAACAAAGTTGATTGTAACATGAACTGCCTAATCTTAAGAAGCCTCAACAGGATGTTTAGTGAATGTAAAAAATGTTAATTTCCAACCAATGCCTGTGATATCCCAAAGAGTCTCAGTCAAGAGCATATTCTTACTAGCTTTACAAGCCCTATATTTGCTTAAATTAATTTTAAGATAAACAGAAGTTTAAAATTCCTGAAGCTGACTAATGCTATTCTCTCTAAAAACTGTGTGCTAGGGGCATTATGCTTTCAATTAGCTCTTTTACCTGGAATGTAAGCACATGAGAATGAGCAAAGGTCCTTCTGAGTAATAGAAATAAAAGATTACCAGTCTTTCACTCCCACAATTTTTTTCCCATTTAATCTGTGGAGGAGTGGTGGGTATGTTCTCCTTAATATTGGTCCCAGAGAACAACTAGGAGTTGCAGCACTGCAGTGAACAGTGGCATTGGGTATATTGGTGGATGTGTTTGGTGTGTTCTACCCTCAATATGGCTGGTCTGGCTAAAAGGTTTCATCTGCACTGTCAGGCATCTTGGTCCATTTCTGATGTTTGTCACACTGTTCTACTAGCCACTGCTGTTTTCCCTCTTTCTCTGTAGTTTTTATAGAGATATTATTAATTTTTTATTTCTCAGAGAAAAAGAGGATAACTGAAAGAAACTAAATTATGATTTCAGGGTCTGGGAGATTCTTCAAAAAGTCTTCTTTCCTAAACCAGAGGGGTGCAGATATATGTATGTATCTATATCAGTCTATCTATATATATATGTATGTAGTACAGTCCAAGATGGCATGGTAGTCAGGTTTTATCAGGAGTTTTTAGAATGACTCATACAACTCATTCAGCACATGCAGATAAATCCTCCATATCCCATTACAACATTGTGTAATCTCTTGCAGGCCCCTCCAGCTCCCCCATTTACCCTGTGTGTGCACACACCCCACCTCCACTGAAGCAGGTTCACTACAAACACTTCAGCTGACAGCATCTCTTCCCCCATTCTGCCACTTATACCCGTTGACCTGGTAATTTGCTACATCGTATGCGAGCAGCTCAGAAGCTTTAGCAGTTCTCTTCCCCTTCATGATAGCAGAGTGCTACAAGTGATCATATGTCCATAACATCAGGATAAAATATTCTATCTCTTTTCCAACATCTTAACAGCTCTGCTTTCCTTAAGATTAGGGGGTGAAAGTGGCAACAAAAATGCAACTGACATTTATGATAATGCCACATGCTGTCACTTAGACATACTACAGGATTAGTGGTAAATGCTGTAAAATGCCAGGGCCTTCCTATGTATTGGGCCTGATTCCTTATTTTCTTCTGCCAGTGTTAATTCATTGACTGTCTTTATATGCCCAGCATTCAGGGATTTGTAAAAGTCTGAAGGAAGTCTTAGGCAAGTATAGCTCATGTCACTGCCCACTGATTCTTGTCAGATGTGTTATTTTGGTTATAAGTTCTGGTATCTCTTCAGGGTGATTTTTTCTTTGGGTTTCTTTTCTTTGGGTTTCTTTCCTTCAGGATCTGTTTTTCTTTGTTGTCTGAAAATTGATTAAATCAGTTCTGGGTACCAGCAGGCTTTCTGCCATCCATGTGTTTACCAGAAAATAAAGCCTTCAGATGTTCAGTCTCTTCAGCTGGAACTTCACATAGAAAGGCATTTGTACGTTCTCATGATGAAGTCTAAGCCTGAAAAAAATTCTCAGTGATGCGAAGGGAGTTATTTGAAGGTTATCAGAATTTTCTTCTCTTTCTCTCTCTGTTCTCTGAGTGAGTTTTGAAAGGCACTGTATTATGCTCTGACACAGTAGAAACCTTCTATCACTCTGAAGAACTTGGACAGAATCTGGAGGAATTACAGTTAGCAATGACCAGATCAGTCTCTATTCTCTGTCTGATTTGGCTAAGTAAAGGCAACTTTTTCCAGGAACCCTTAGGGCTTTCCAGATGAAGTAGGATGCAGCAGTAGGGAAAACAGCACTATTTTTTGCTTTCAATAGGGCCAACAAAATCATAAGTCACATCAAGTAGCTCTTTAAACTGCATGCAGAGTGTGAAAATTGGTCTGCAAAGTGAGAGCTTTCTTATTCAACAAATCTTGTCCTTTGGTGTGATATGAGGGAGAAAGAAGAAATTAATCTATTTCTTCATGTGCATTGTGCACTGTCAACAGTCTAATACTTTACCATCAACTTCACCAATAATAAGGCACTGGAATTTGAGTTATATGTGGGTATCAAAAACAATAATTTGAAGCCACTGGGGCTGCACAGGCACAAATGAGGGGTTACCCTGGTCTGCATCTCCCTTTGTTGAGGATGTTCAGTGAAATGAAGGAAGTTCAGCTTCATTCTCAGAATCCAGCATGGTCTTGCAAAGCTTTGCAAATTGATGGGAAAGCCATAATTAGAGTGAATGCATTTGATATGGAATTGGAAAGATGATAAAAAAATTGCAATTTTTGGAGAGCAGAACTTCAGTTTAATATTCGTGAGTATGCTGTAAAAGACTGGGAATTTTGGTCCTAGTAAGGAAAGTAATTGATTGCAGATGGAGAGATCTGGGCAAAATACATATGTTGGCAGTAGCAGCTTTTAGATTCAGGGGTGCAGTGTTTGGGACTGTGCAGTGTGGTTACTCAAGTTTATAAGCACACTTTTATTAGAATGTAAATTTGAATGCCAAAGGCGTAAGACACACTGCTTTTAACCAAACCAAACAAAATTTTATTTGCCAAAAAGATTTGAAAGAAGGCTTTAAAAACATTCCCCACTATAGTGTGTGCTTTTCTTACTTTCTTGAAATATTTTTTGTCAGAAAATAAAATTGCCTTCTCCTTTATTTTTCAGGCTCCTGTCTGTGCACTGGAGTGGCATAGTTCAAGTCTTTTGGTCTCAACTGGTGTTATTTCTTGCAGCTCCTTATATGTAAATATATTGTAGTAGAAAAAATACTTCTTCCCCTCTTCTACTCTTCTGTTCTTTTATTTCTCCCTCATGTTTAGAGGGAGAGAAATGAAGTGAATTGAGGCAGAATGTCTATTTGAATTGAAAACTCCTCAGTAGATATTTTGTTCACTCTAGAACAAATTAGAATTAATTACACCTCAGATTACTAAATCCCCACTAAAAATGCAAGTTTACTTTTTTTTTTTTAAATTTTTAAAGAATAGCAGCATGATCTGTTTTACTGCTAGTGACTATGACAAAAGCATGAGAAATGAAAACAGGAATGAGAAAATGTCATCTTTGCAAAGAGGAATGGAAGACAACTGGGTGTAATTACTCTTGATGCCTTGCTGGCAATATTTAATAAATAGTTTCATCAGTTATTCTCACATAAACTGGCTATCATTTCTTTCTGCATGTTTCAGCTGAAAACATTTTACATATTTCTCTGTACTAATGAAAAAGATTGCACAAGGAGAGAGGCAGATTTTGGCAATGCCTAGTGTTGAGTGAATAGAAAGTAAAAAATAAAAATATTGCGTTCAACATCTGGATTGGCCTCAGCAGAGTTGAAAGGAGCCCAAAATGTTTCCAAAAAAGTCTTGTGTGCTGAGTACAAATGACATAGAAGTCATAATGGAAGTAAATATTTTAAGGGGAAAGGATTTTTCGGCCATTCATATACCTTTATTTCTTTAGTAGAGTGTTTGAAGTTGTGGGAGAAATTTTTAGAATTTACCCTCATCTTATTCTGAATGATTAATGTCTAAATACTATTATAGGAGGCAAATAAAATGCTAAAGAATATTAAAGAGCTCTTAAAATAAATTATTCAGGAGACCTACCATGAATTATCCATTGATACAAATATAAATAAATAGCATTATATCAGTTGTGTAAGCCATCTGAAACAGCTTGACCAGCTACACAACATGAGATTTTCCATCAGGTACCTAATCTGACAAGAAGTATATTACCTTCCCTAAATCCAACTTTGTGCTTGCCTTATTGTGCTGTCCTCTTTCTCAGATGTTGTGTCAGCATTTGTTGTGCCACCACAGCACTACACAGGACATCAGATAAGCAATGGAAGTTTCTCAAAGCCTGTGTTTTAGAACAACAGACTTTTTTTTTTTTTCAGCCTGCACCCTTTTTCATCAGTGAGAAGTAATTCGCAGGATTTAAATGCCCTCATCTGGAATATGAGATCCATAAAACTTAGGAGGTCTCTTCAAAGAGCAGACTGTTAGGAAGGAGCTGGGCATGGGCAACTGCTCCCACCTGTGTGTTGGAGTCTGCTTCTGATAGGCTGGCAACACAAAAACATCAATAGTTTTCCTTAATTTTGGCGGTTTTGGGGTCAGGAAGTGCGGAGACCTGATAACCTGATAAACTGTGTGTCTGGCCACCACCACCAATCCAATAAATTAAGCACAGACCACAGCCAGCAGTAAATCCCAATTTGTTCCCCTTCCCGAGGTGACTGTGAATTAAAATTGTGTGAAACGTATGCCTGGGGATGAAGTATGCAAAGCATGTCAGCGTGAGTGTTTTCCCACATTTTCCCAACAGAAGCAATTTCCAGCTTCAGTGCTATTTGGGCTTTCTGTGTGGAATAAACTTTGAATTAATATCAAATTTCACAGGTCCTAGGTTTCAGAACTGTTGTAGTGAAATCTATGTTATCTCTGACTCAGAGATACTTGAGACTCTTAGAGAATATGATAATCTCTTTTCTGGGATTAGAAGAAAAAGAAAAATGAGGCTGACTGAGGTCAAATAAAGCAATCAGATATGAAGCCCAAAATTCAGGTCTTTTGTGATTTGTGGAGAATCTGAAGACCATAATCAACACATACCTAGCCTCACAAAATAAAGTTGGATTTGGCACAGAAATCTAGCAAAGATCAGAATTTGACTGCCCTCCTCCTGGTCTGCTGCAATTGCTTAAATTTTTTGCTTTATTGCTGGTGTTTCCTATGGCCAGGAGAGATTGTCTCTGAGCTTGTACAGAGGATGCCTCTAATGGAATGGAGGTACTGACTTGGCTCAAATATGGCCCACGCAGGCCATTTCTGGGTGGTGCGTACAGACGAAGCCGAGTTTGTTCTCTCCATGGCTTCTATAGAAGTTGTAGGTTTCTAGAGCCATGACTTCACTTTTTGGTGTGAAGGGACATCCATGGGGGATTTTCTCCATGTTGATTTCTGATGTGTCCCCTGCAGCTGCAGCTTAGCCGTAATACCCCTGCAAAGTCTCGCTATTGATTTCCCTCCCTCCAATGGCTCTCACAAACATTCATTAGATTAATAGTCTGCAGAGGGTTAAATAGAGGGTTAAACTTAAATATCATATCTATATCACTGTTTGATTTTTTATGTTTTGAGGAGCATTTTACATTTTATTTTTCTGGCCAAATAAGTCCAATATTTGTAATCTTTTCTTATTTGAGTCCAGATACTTAAAAGAACAGGCAAAAGCTGAGACAGGTGTGACTGTCAGGAGGAATATGGTACTAAAATAAAGTATTTACTTTTTCAGAGTTTTGTTCTTTAAAAGCATTTTTTTTGTGTGTGTAAATGGTGAAAAGAGGGAATGAATATGTATTTCCATATTTACAGTACCACAGTTAACTATCCAAAAATTTTTATGTGCATATGCATGGATGTGTATAAATATATTTATATACCCATATTTACTACATACTGACTTGTGAACTCTTAATGGTGTTGGTTCAGGCTATGTGGAAGTGTGTGCGGGTATGTGTATGTGTCCCCATACTGGGACATATTGAGGAACTGGGAATGTGTTAGTTGTTTTACTTGCCTGAAGCATGACTGACAGCACTGTTGTTTTTCTCACTGGTAGCAAGGTCAGCAGGCTGCATGACCAAATTAAATATACTTTGTGGGAACTGCAGCAGTTCACTTTGCAGTGAGCTGTGAGCAGAGTAGGTTTTGCCCAGAATATCCAGGGCCAGAATATTTCCCTCTGTCATCGAGGGCTACTGGCTGTGTCTTTCTCTTCTCTGGCTCTGAAAATGAGAAAATCGTAAATACACAGTTTGTCTGTTCTGCCTTTCACTTTCCTTCTGTGTATTAAGTAATAAATTGGCTCACTGTGACACAAGGCTGCAGAGCTTGGCTCTCACGAGGATTGCCTATCAGAACATGTTATCAAACGAGAACCTTGCTATAACATTAGATGGGAACACCTTCAGTAAATGGTAAAGCTACTGCACTATCTGCACATACACCTGGAGCAGTATCTGGTGCTACCAGGTGTTTTGTCCTGTCCATTCACAAGCCTTCAGGAAGAGCGACTAATTAATGCACTTGAATATCCACTGATTTTGATACGGTGCACTCAATGATTTTCAGTAGAGGTTTAAATACAGACATCGAGGACAGGGAAAGAAGCTTTTGGAGATATGTTTGAAACTTGCAAGTTTTGTCCTGGGAAAACAGCTAATTCAATGAGGACCCAATGCAAAGTCTCCTAAATTCAGTTGAAAGGATCCCACACAATTCAGTATGCTTTGGATCTCTGCCTAGTTGCAGTGTTTCTTAAACAGCTCCAAACTTACTACAGGGACTATTTACGATTTATAAATATTGCGATTAAGTTAGTTATCTAAGGCAGCTGGCAAAATCTAAAAGGGTGACCATACATATGGTTCTATTTATAAATAAGAAGCAATTTATTGAACTATATTACTTTTTTTCTTTTAAGAATATCTACTTCATAAAACTCTTTAAAGGAAAAATATCAAGACATTTGTCTTTATTAACTTAATGAACAATAGAGAAGTTACTTACCTCAGATTTTTAGATATCTAAAGCATTCTAAAAGCAATTATTTGGAATTGCCAAAGAAGGTGCACCTGAGTAGCAAGCAATAACGTTTAATTCCATCTGTTGCACATACATGTTGGACATTCATTTTCTAAAATACCTTTTTGTAAAGAAGCTCTGACTGTAATTACTTCAAAAATACGTTATAACTTGAAGCTTTAAGTGAGTATGTAAATAATCAATAAAATGAAAGCATGATGAATGTTTTATTTCTAATCTGGAAACAGATCTTCCACAAAGACCTCTTCAATAACAGGCATAGAGCTGGCTACTAGCAGTGACTATACAGTATAGCAGCAAATTTTGGGTAAGCATGGGGAGAAAGCTTGCTGAACTCTCTTCTTGTGTGGATTTCCTTCCCAGTTAAGTGGCAGCTGTCCCTCTTGCAGTTCTTTTGTATGTGCAGAGCTTGGATGCACACTTTTGACAAGAGCTCAGTCATTTCCTTTCCAGAAGAAACTTCTCTGAATTTCCTCATTATGAGAGCACTGAGCTAACAGCAGCAGTAATTGCCATCAATCATTTCAGACACTGTCATCAGAAAGAATTGTCCATCAGTGTTGCTTGCCTGAATTGATTTTCTTCTTCCTTTGAGCTTTTTATTGTTAGGAGAGTTGTGAAGTTTAGCATGTACTTGTGAAATGCCTTACAATTAATGGGTTAAAAGGTTTCCTTGAAATTGCATAGGCATAATGTGTTTTTTCTACTAAACATTCTATTATTGTGCTCCAGAAATCTCTAGACTGTTGAATGTATATTCACCAAATGAAGTGATTACAGCAGGCAGGTGCCTTGGGACAACCAGTTTTGCTTTTACATAAATATTTATACACAATTTATTTAAAACTTGGAAGACTTAAACAGTCAGACTTTATTCATGATTCATGAACTAATTACAAATACTTTATTTCTGCATATTTTGGGATGATGGGTATAATAGTCACATCTTAGTTTGGGTTACAGGACACTTCATTTTGAAACTAGTCAGTAACAGGCAGTACTGAGCAATCTCTGCAGAGCACAGAGCTTGCTGAGAAAGTCATCATGTATGTGCTCAGAACCCTAGCATAACCAAATGAAAAGGAAATGGAGGCAGGCCCATAAAACTAAATAGGAAGTCAATGAATTGCGACTTAAAAGCTTGGTGGCCACTGACTGCAATAAAAGGCTTAATTTTTAAAATTTTTTTCTGAATAAAGTTTGTGCATGAATGGATGTGAAACTCCATGCAGGTTGTGTACTCATCCCTTAGCTGCACATGCAAATTGTCACTTGGACATGCATCACTTTGGTTAGATCAGCAACATGGTTGAGCTTAGTAACAAGTTTGGAGATGAGACAAATTGGCATGGAGTGTAAGGAAAGTTTCCACAGCTGCAGTGCCACCCCTTTAACAGGGAACATTGGTTTTGTGGACTTCTGCTTTGGAGCCTTTTACTAAGTTTGCTTGACCACAGCAATGCTCAATCAAAATAAGGTTATTGGGTGGGATTTATAAAGCTTGGTCTCCACTGCCCTTGAGTGGCAATGTCTAACTTATTATAAATAGTGCAGTTTGCAAATAATCTCCTGTTTTTCAGTCCGGTTAGATGTATCGCTACATATGGAGGGCTTTCACCCCCAAAATACATGTAACAGCCTTGTTAAAAAAATAAAAGTGATTCCATGAATATTTGGTTACCATGGCTATGAAAACAAATTGGGTTTTTGCAGGTGCAAACAGTCTATTCGTGACCTAACTGATCACTTCATGCAGTTCTTTCCACACAAATCTGTGGCATGGAAAAAATTGTGCTCAGTGAGGTGCCCACATTTTGGTGATTCCCATCTTGAGGCATCAGGAGAAGCCTAAAGTTTGGTAGGTTTCAGAAAAGCCTCAGACGCTGTTATGTTTAATGAGTTTATTCCCAGTGATGTAAAGAAAAATGTAAACAACAAGCTACAATATCTGCGCAAGTCATTTGACCCAGTGGGAGTGATATTACTGTGTCACTGTGATGGTGAAGAAAAAACTACTTTTATGAGCAAGCTATCCCATGGCTGACCAGTGGAGGTTTAGCCAGATCATCCTAGGTCCATTCTTAGAAAAGGAAATACAGAATAAATGGGTTTGTGGCTCAGAACACTTAGCTCTTGCACTTCTTGAGAGAAATTATTATAGTTTGTGTCTAATTAAACTGATGCTGATATTTTTTGATCTTTTAGAAGTAACACATTCTTTTCTTCCTCTTTTTTTTTCTTTTTTTTTGGGGTATGGATGCATTTGAAAATGTTATCAGACAACCATGTTTATGAAACATCTTTCAGTAAATGTATCTTGTTTAATAGGTATGTTTTAACTTTTCTGTAGCAAATCATTAGCATATGAAGCCCATATAAAGGAGCTACTTTGCCATTACCTGTTGTGTAAGTCCTGACTTCAAGGTGTGCATGTGATCCTCAATAAGAGTGAATTAACCAAGGCAAATATGGTTTTTATAAATGATCCATAAACAGTCTCTGGCTAACTCTTGAAATGTGGAAAGACTAAGTTTCTTAACATTTGATAAACAAGTTTGAGTTTTAATTTTGGCTTTTAGGCCAAATCCTACCCCATTATGTGCCTGCCTAATCCCTGATCCCCATCTGTGGTAGTTTACAGCTTCTCATCTTTGATGATATTGGCAGTAGATCCCAACAAAAAGTCTGCAAAGGACAGTGAAAACCTTATACTTGACTCCACCTGATTTTGTTCTGTTCTCTGTGCCCATTCCTTGTGCACAACTGATGGCAAATTGAGAGTCTTTGGCACTGATGCTCTCTCGAGAAAGAAATAGTCCCTTTTCCCGAAGGGAAAAGTCCCAGTTAGGAATAATCAGCTGCCCAAATACGAAGTGGAAATAACTTGTTGGATGGCATTGTTTCTATGAAAGGCTGTGAGGACAGTCATATGAGCCTACATGCCATACTGTTACCAAACAACATAATCCTTGCATTGTTCTCATTAAACAGATCTGTGGTGTGCAGTAAGTGTGAAATGATCCTCCTTGGCATTGGTGAGGCTTCAAAAAGAGCACAGTTTCCACACCTGAACTTTAAGAAAGTCATGGACTAGCCAGAGAACCTGGAAGGGGGCAAACCCAATGATTAGACAGCTACAAAACATGACTGTGAGGAGGTTTTAGTGAATTGGCTTTTTTCAGTCTATTAAGAATTTTTTTAGGTCTGAGGCGGGACATAGTATCATAATTTGCAGATAAATGAAAGCTGTGGAAGACAATTGTGCTTTCTGTCCATGATGGGTAAGACAGAAGCAATAGGTGAGGTAGCTATGAAAACTTTGAAATAATAAGGAGAGCAAAGCGCTAAAATGGGTTACTCACAGGGGTTATGGCATTGCAGTTGGTGTATACATTACATAGAGTTTTAAAGAAATTACATGCATATAGCTAGTTTTGTCTGAGGTGCAGCAAAAGGAACAGCTTCAATGCTCATTTCCACTCCCTTAATTCTTTGATTTACCAATAGGCTGTTATGTATTGCCCTGTCAACTTAAGACAATATTGTTTTCAAGAGAGATTGAATCATACTTTCAGTGAGAATGTTAATTAGACACGTCTGGTAGTTTTACCATATGAAAATACACCTTAGCTACCTTGATAAATATAGCAAAGATGGGAACAGGAAAGCTGATTTTTTTTGTTTGTTTCTTTTTCTCATTTTTTCCCTATAATGCTGATGAGTTTATCAGCTGATTACAACTAGAAACATCTTGCTAGCATTTTAACCATTAATGATAGCATTACAACAGTATGGTTATGCTCCTGCCTGTGTGCAAATCAGATTGACCACCAACCTCTTGGAAAATTTAATGACTACTTTGAATGAATTTGAAAGCCACAGACAATGTGTTTAGCTGCCTTTTATTATTTTGCCTATTCCCAGTGTAAAACCAGCGTCACAGGACTTTATCAGTCTCAGTGATTTCTCCTTCTGTCTGAGCCCCTCATCTTCAGCTGTCAAGATCCAGCCCATTCACCACTTAAGCTGTCAGAGCTATCGTCTGTATCTGAAGGAGGAAGGATGATGCACATGGAAGACTCTGGACAGGTCCACCTTTAGAAATGTCAGTTGTTTTGTATTTGTAGCATTTGGGCTTCCTCAGTACTGTTTGTAGCAATGAGAAAATGCAGTCTGATTAAAACCTATGCAGATGAAGGAAGAAGGCTTGGCTATTTGTGCTACTGCTACAGACAGACCCCTTTATAGCAAGGTATGAAGATGCCTTCTACTCTGCATGCATTCTTTTGCCTGGTTAACTGGAAGAAGTTATAGGGAAAACTGGAGTTTCAGGCTATCTTTTATGCTCAGTGGTGAAGAAAATTATTTCAATGAACTGCTTAGAAAATTAGTAGTGTTTTCTTCACACAAATAATTTCGAGCAACTGAAAAGCACTGATCCACACCTTTCCTTGACATGTATAGGTGAACATTCCAGAGAGAATAACATCACACAATTTCCTCTTACTCACAAAGGATGATCAAGTGGAGGGGTGAGTGATCATTCCTAAACAGCAAAAACCTCAGGACCTATAATAATTAACATAGCCACTCTATATATATCATTTCACTCTACTAGCTTCTGCAACAGGCAGAGCGGATTCAATGCTAGTGCCTTCCTGCTTCATATGCTGAAAGCTTTCTATGTGACAAGTAAAGTCCTTCTGGGGCAAATGAGTCAGATGGTCAGTTTTTTCCAAAGAGACAGACTTGGCAGGTCTTTACTTGGTGCCTCGAGGCAGGAAGCTAGAAGAAGATACTCAGCATTGTGATTGTACACAGTGTGATCAATATTTTTTTAGCAAAAGCTACTCTCTGATGCATTACAATTTTACAATAAGGGTCTTTATTTCAGAATTCTTAATTTTAGTGTACTTGGGTTGTCAAAAGAGCATTTTAAAAACATCAGTAACTACCATTAATTCCAGAATGAGTTCTTACTCTAGTAGGTGTCTGGAGATTTCTCTAATTGGTCTTAGCACTCTGACAGGGAGAGCACACAGGTCTGCCTTTGATTTGAATTGGAACTGAACACTTGTATCAGTGAAAACATTTGACAAGTACAGCTGTCCTATTCGGGATTAGAAAACTGTTAAGCGACAACAGTAAAAATATCATTCAGAGTCACTTTTTTTTTCTGACAGTGTATGATTAGATTTCATAGAAGAATAAAAACAATATCTTGAACCTTAAGTGAAGAGCTTATTTCTCAAATGCCCATTCTGACTGTCTGCCAATTTAAAACTCAAGCAAACCATATAAGACTTGCCTATCATTTCCTTGATCACACAGTTTTCTTGCAGACAGGTATGAATTTATGGCAGCAAACCTCAAGAAAGAGCACAAAGAAACTGGAGGAAATGTGAGTTCAAAAACTCTTCTGGTATCTCTGAAACATTTTGACAATTTAGAAATGGTTTGTTTTTAAGTATTAATAGTGGAAGTTTGGGAAAAGAAGTGCTGAATTAGTATAGTAGCAAGACATGATGTCTGACTGTCTAAGGACCAATGGTCATATCCAAACTGAATTACCTCTGTACAGTAAAATAAATGGTAACATTGCCATTTTTTTGACTTGTGTCCTGTTGCCATGGTCTGGCTGTCCCCATATGATTTAATTTTGCTGATTTACGAAGAAGGAAATAATTTGAGTAGGTCTAACTGTGTAACTGGAAAAGCTTCCCAGTTAATTTCTGATTCATACCTGGGAATTTATTGGGCGAATATAGGGTGATCTGAGCAAAAAAGAATGCCAGGGACTGCTCCCACCATTTGGCATAGGCAATGAGCTCAGCCAGCCTGAGCTTTGCAAAGTATTTCCTGCTATGGGGACAGCTTGAGACTTGGGTTGGTCTAAGCTGAGTTCAGTGGGGAAAGAGTGGGGAAAGGAGGTTCCAGCCACCTGAATGAACAGGTAGATATTCACTCCAGCCTACTTCAAGGCTCTTAATGTTCTGGCTATTCTCACTGCAGCAGCTACTTGACTGTGGATGCTTCTGGGCTTCACTTTCCCGATCAGACTCAGTATTTGATGTGGTTTTAGCGTACCACTTGCTACAATGGGTGTGCTAAGGTAGAGGAGAGGTATCGGCAAGATTTTGTCAAAGGATAAAGTATTGTCAAAATGTTTCAGAGATGCCAGAATAATTTTTGAACTCATGTTTCCTCCATGTCTTCCCTATTACAGGAAAACAGTAATGCTGTGAAGAGCTCTCGCTGAGACTAGGTTGCATATATAATAAGAAGAAATGTTCTCTCATCTCATTTTGTTTGAACTCACAATAATCACCCTATCTTTGGGCATATAAGGTGGTAACCACAAAGATAAACAGGACAGTTTTTCCTTTCAGGGATATTTCAAATTTTGGAAGTGCTGCCAGTTCCTAATGTATGATGACTTGGAGTTAGTCTCATGATGAACCTCGTGACTGAGGCTGACTCAGCAAACACAACAAACGACATACCCCAGTAAAAAGTTAAATACTGGAGAATGACTGCTGCCCATGGTGTCCTGTACCCCACTAACACAATGCACTCTCTCTCTGTTTTCCCGGGGAAACATCATGAGACAGGTTAGCTTCCCTCCCAACATGTTCCCAGCTCATGTGTCTGGACAAGTTTCCTGTGAGACACTGAGTTTGCCACATGTGGTACATCTGCACTCATCCTGACTCGGGTGCTGGGTCATAATGATGAAGTAGTATTATTTCTGAGGTGAGTTGCTATCTCTTCAGGGAGCTGTGCTTTGTGAGCTTTCTGGGCAAACCTGGCCATCTGGAACTAGTCTGGAATTTTATTGTGCATTGTAATGTACAATATTAGCATATTCTTGATTGCTATGTCTCATTTGTCTGTTTTAAAATACGACTGATAATAATTTATTTTATTCATTGATTTTATTATCAATTTGGATATTAAGCTTTTCAGGAGAACTTGGCCTTTTTTTTTGTATGTGTATAGAAATGCAGTTTCTAGCATTACATAAGCCAACAATACAATTATTAATACAATTATGATACTCTGACTGGTTTTAAGGGATGTTGGGTCATTATTAGGAAGTTGTGAATTGCTTCAGATAGATAAATGATTTTGCAGTAAAATTTCACTCCCTGCAAATATTAGGTTATTCTATTTTTCTTTCCGGCAAAAAATTAAAGTTTTAAGTGTTATTGTCCCTCAACTCTCTTTCCCTAATCCCTTCCTTCCTCCTTCCCCTCTTACCTCCCTTTCTCATCCTTCTTTCCCTCCAAGGTGGGATTAGACTAGCTTTTTTTGACTTGTGGATTTCCAAAATCTCCAGGGAGGTGAGGACTCCAAAGGAAGCTTCTTATATAGATTGCTATATGGCATATGTGAAAATATACTTCTTGGGCACCACTCATGGACCTCTTTGGAGTATGATGTTGATCCCTTGGAGTCCATGGGTCACAAGATGAAAAACATTCACTTAGACAATTATCATAAACGCTGATGATTGGAATGTCTGTATTTTTTAGTGAAAACACCTCTCAGACTTTGTGAAGGTTTGTCTGTGTGCGTGTGTGCATGTATAAGTGTATTTGGCCTATGTTATACCAAGTACATCTTGATATTATTGCTTTAGTTTTTCACTGGATAATAAACAAAGAATGGAAAGTTCTTATTCCAGACCTCCTTATGGCACAGACTTTTAACCCTAGTCCCTGGATTCAGAGCATAATCACTGTCATTACAAGACAGGTGATAGCAATCTATGAAAACTTTTCAGAGGGATGAGTGAGAACAGAAAAACCCCACTCTTTCCTGAGTAGAAGTTCTGGAGATCTGATATGATGTCATCTTTATCTATTCAACCTTTAGGTGGGAGGGATGGGATGAGATTTGACTGAGTGGCAGTGCTAACCTCATTATCTTCCAACACTATGTCATGTTTTTCTGGTCACTTATCAAATGGATCCACTGTTGAAGAAATGTATTCAAATGTCATTGGAAAAAGTCTGGAACAATTCTTCCAGACTGGTGTTATTGCCTCATCTGTTTTGTTAGCATAAATCTAATGGAACTAGAGTGCATAGCTAAGATGTCCATTTGAAGAAGTCCCATGCAAATGTCTGGCATAAATTACTTCTGTGGAGTTTCTTTGTTGAGTGACTGTGCAGTTGTCAAATTTTTCTTTTATTCATAGAATTGTCTAGGTTGGAAAAGACCTCTAAGATCATTGAGTCCAGCTGTTAAGCCAGCACTCCAAGTCCACTACTAAACCATACCTGTGTCTTTTCTATCTATGTGTCTTTTAAATAACTCCAGGGAGGGGACCTAACTTCTTCCCTTGGAATCCTGTTCCAATGCTTCTCAACATCTTCTGTGAAGAAATTTTTCTTATAACAGACTCCCACCAGGATATCTGCCTTGTTGGTCTTCCTCCCAATTCTTTACCCCTAAACTCTTACCCTATCATCACCACTGTTAAGCTCTAGACAATCAAAACTCTCCTTAACATACAGGACTACTCCATCCATGTCCCTTGCCTATTCTTCTGAAGAGTTTAGCTATCCACTGCAGCACTCCACTCACTCAAGTCAACCCACCGTGTTTCCATGATGGCAACTATGTCATAGTTGTTTTGGTGTGCAATGGCTTCCAGCTCCTGTTTGTTGCCCATGCTGTGTGCATTGCTGCAGATGCCTTTCAGCGGTGCTATTGCTTCCAGTACCTTTTTGAGGGAGAAATCCTAATTTCTACATGACCCATCTCAGTCACTTCTCTGGCTCTTAACACATCAATAACCTTTGTGTCTTTGGGATGGTGTATGTGCCTCCATCCCTTACCTCTACTGAGGTCAGGCTGAAGCACCTTGCTAGCCCACTGTCCCTCAAACACTGGCATGCTGACCCCAGGCTTATCTCTAGTGAGCCTGGTTTTATCCTTTTCCCCCTTCAAATCTAGTTTCAAGCCCTTTCAATGAGCCTTGCCAATTCCTGAATGAGAAGCATTGTTTAATATATTTAATTTCTCTCTCTTTTGTTAGCACAGGAGAGTCAGGGGGACAGCTGCTTTGTCTGACCTCCTCTCCATGGGAATAGTAACTATAATGGGTTTAATTAACTATGTGGTATTGACGTAATTAGTTATCCCAGTGATTATACTTCTTTAATAAAAGCACTTCATTTGGGATGCATTTCTCTTCTGCATGTGCAGAGCCCTACACCTATGTTTCATAACTGTCTAGACATCAGAACTCTGTGCATATTTTAGCATCAGCTCTTAAGAGAGAGGTTATCTTTCATGGCTTAAGATAATTGAGAAGAAATTATTTTGCCCCCTAGTTTCAGACTCACTTGTCTACTGAGCGTAATGGAGATGGGGGTAGGGACAGTAGCTCATTTTGGGGAAACCAAAATGGGCAGAGGGGGAGGGCTGGGTTTGGAAATTGCATGCCTAGGCACTGGCTCTTTCTAACTTTTCAAGCCCAGAGTAAGTAACACTAAAGGGAATGGAGAAAGTTTAACTTGTAGGTGAAGTAAATGCTCTATATCTAGTTTATTTATATGTATTTATGTACACAGAACTATTACTGTAGGTAAACCTACATCCATTTTGCTATATTTACATAGGCCAAGCCTCAGTAACTCTGTTATTGCTATCACACAGCCAAATCAACAATAAGGAATGAATTTTAGTTTTCAGTTTGGTTTTGCCTTTTGTTGGCTTTTTTTTGTTTTCAGGAAGTCACTGTTCTTTGTGTTTCATCCCTCTGGCTAATCCTGAAGAGCAGTGCTACAAGGAGGAGAGATTACCATACGAAAATGTCATTTTGTATCATATGAATACTGAAAGAAAAAAAAAAACAACCCAAAGGTAAAAGGTCTAAGGGAGGAGATTAATTCACTGTTCATGAATCAATCTACCACAAAACACTATGAGTGAACTCCTTTAGCTTACATCTCAGTTCATAGCTGGGGGGAGGGATTCCTATCTGATAAAATATACTCAAAGATTAATGCATTCTGCACACAGCCTACTTCATAGGTAGGAGGTGTTATTCCTGTTGCTGTTGCTGTGTTTTATCTAACATTTCAAAAGTTTTTTTTCCTCTCTCTCTCCCTATCTGCTCTTCTTCATCTTTTTAGCTTACAGAACTGTGCTGCAATCCCTTCAGTCTTTCTTTCTTTCCCTGTTGAGAGAGACAGACTGAAATCACTGCAGGCATTTGAATGCCTCATGCAGCACAGGAGTGAACTCTGTGGGTCATTTTAACAGCCAAATACGTAAACAAGTTCTCAAGAAATGGGGAAAGCCAGGCAAATGGGGAAGAACTGGTTGTGAGACCTGCAAACATGGCTTGTCCTCTAATCATAAGGAATGCTCTACTGAAGCTTCCATCCCTCATTAAATCAATAAAATCATATGTCCTTTATTTTAATCCTGTATTCAAGAACCAAGGATAGAGACGGAGGCTTTTCATTTCATTGTTTCTAAAAAATCACTGAGATGATATTGACAAAGGTTGATTCTTTTACCTTGGTGTTTCAGAAAATGTCAGTATGGAGGCAGGTGCTGGGCATTCAGCCACTTTTTTCAAAAGCAGAAAAGGAGATCTGTGACAGCCTCATTGCAAATACTGTAGCTTTCTGAGACATTTTGTTTGGTTTGATGTTGTGCTGCAATGACGAGAGAGGAAGGATCTGTTATGTACAGCTGCATGAATCTCTGGATTGAAGTTTTTACAGCCTTAGATCCTCTTTTATACAGTAAAGGGGAGATGAAAGCAAATAACTCACATGCCATGAAACAGGTACTATGGGATTCTGAAAGGCTTAGCATTCCTGGTAAGTATTTGATCAAGATTCAGACAAGGCAACTTTGCACTGTCATTTGGTGGAGTGACAAACATGGTAAAAAATACCTCCAAAATCTTCATTATTTTGTCAGTTCCAGCTTGATTGAATTAGCAAAGAATGAGTCACAGTTAAAAAAAGAGTCATTCTCCCCTGAAATGTATTAAAGTTTGGGTGGTAAAGAAACACATGTTTATCTCCTAAATGAAATGCAGGCAGAATATGTATCAAGCCATGGAAACAGTAGTGCTAGTTTCTTATGCGAGGCATGTCCAAAAATTGTCTTTTACTGAGATCATAAAATGGCTCCAAATCTCACTGTAAATGGGGTTTCTGTTCCCCACAGTTATTTATCCAGTGTCAGATCTTGTATATCTTACATGAAAAAATGCTTGGGTGAAAATGGTGAATAATGTAAATACAGGCTGGTTGTTTACTGAAGATGGTTCATCTTCGGGGAGAGTTTTTTTATTCTGAAAAGTGTTCTGTATGTATTTCTTTTTTGAAAGATGCCGCCAACACTACTTCCCTGGTCAGTTTAGGTAAGGCTTAACCAATGTATATGTTAGTCACAAATCTGATATAACATGTGCTGTTACTTGTGGTAACTTCAGACATTGTGTTTACTGACCTAGTCTGCTGTTTACTAGATTTTTAAGAATGTTACATGGTGATAGACTGAAAAAGGGAAAAAAAAACCCGTTCAGGGAATGAATCTACTGATTCTTGGATAATGATGGGTAATAATAATGAAAGCACAACAAACACACACACACAAAGCACTAAAAGAGGAGCCCCTTAGAATAATGGGAATAATTCTCACCTTCAAATAACATATGCCACCACACAGCCTTTCACTTGATCGATGAGTAATTGTAGTTTGAAGTCAATATGACCCCAGTGAAAATCCTTGAAATGTTCTACATGTACCATGGTCACAATTGCAGATGTATAAGCACTTAAATAAACTAAAGTAACATGAGTCAGCAGAGTGCTTTGCCCACAGATTAGCTTTAACTATTAATATCATTCCAAGAAGTCATTAAAAAAAGTACTTTAATACATTAATTAAGTTAGAACGTAACTCATGCAGTCAAAACTTAACTGGTTGCTGCAGCACTAATGTGTAAAACAAAAGTGCAGTTGTTTTACCAGTTGTAGGAGCAGCAAAGACCCACAAAGATGACTAAGGGCCTGAAGCATCTGTTGTGTGTCTGAGAGTGTCTGAGAGAGCTGGGACTGTTCAGCCCCTTCTCTCAGGAGAGGAGGAGACTGAAGGGGGTCTTACCAGTGTGTATAAATACCTCATGGAAGGGACTGGAGATGAGGGATCCAGGCTCTCTCTTTTCAGCAATCCTCATGTCAAGAGGCAATGTGCACAAATTAAAACACAGAATTCCATCTGAACACAACAAAACATGCTTTCACTATGAAGGTGATCAAACACAGGAAGAGGCTGTCCAGAGAGGCTGTGGAGTCTCCATCTGTGGAGATACTCAAAATTCAACTGTACATGGTCCTAGTCAACCTGCTGTAAGTGACCCTGCTTGAGAAAATGGGCTGGATGAGTACAATCTCAGGAGGTCCCTGTTTATCTATAGAGTTTTTGAAACAGGACTTCAAGTGGCTAGCACAAAATTTAAAAAAAAATTAAATTCTTGAACTGTGGCAGCTGCTATGCAATGCTCTTAAGCAAACTAGACCAGCATGATAACATCAAGAGATGTCTGTCTCTGTTTGCAGACCTTAATATATTGCTAGATCACCCTTCATTCAGTCTTTAAATCAATATAATATGGTACTCAGGAATATTTGTTTCTGCTTGAGATAAACCCATTTAGCATGTCATACCTCATGATAAGTCACTAACCCTCTTCCTGTTCTGTTGGCTCCTTTCTGAAGATACTAAATAGGGATGGCTGGAAGAGCTCTGGTTGAATAATCAGAAAATGTCAACCACTTTCCAAAACTCAGTCTTTTTTTGAAAATTTTTGAAATTCCATTTTGAAGAAAAAGGAAACAGCAAAGTTGTAATGGACTCAAACCGTCTTTGATAGCTTTTTACAGTGTCAAAATGTAATCCAATGTCTTTACTTTTAAATACTTTACGTTTGCATTGTATATATTATTCAACGAAATTGAAATTATCAAATTAAATAAATGTTTATTTTATTTTCAGTAGTTTAAGTTCTGATTTGTCTGAAATGTACAGATTATTTAGATAATCTCAGCCAATTTTCTGAATTTGTTGAAAACAAATTTAAAATTATCTAAGGACTGGAAATCCCCATCTTGAGAAAGCTCACAGAATGTTTCTATATGCATGAATCAAACACCCTGGCAAATCAATTTAATAATGCTAAGCTGCATGTTGGCTGCGGAAGATATGCAGGACTCTGATGCATTTCAGATTGTACAAGATGTGAATATGAATAGTGTGAAAGATGTCACATAACAGCAAGGATGATACAAGTAACAAAAGACTGCAGATACTGTTATGCAATGCAGTCTAAAGCATAACTGAAATAGACATTTACTGTGCCAGACTCTACCTATTGATAGTCATAGATTTGCATGAGTTAACTATAATCTATATTCCATTAAAGATTATGGGAGGAAAATATTATAAAATTTAACACTGCTTAAATGATGTAATTGCAGGCTTCAGTCATGCAACTCCTTTACTAGCATCACTATCAGTGATGTGAAAGTCATCACTGCAGAAGGATAGATGTGGGAAACCATATTATTATCACCCTCATTACTTTTGTATTCTTGGTTAAGAATCAGGGGAACATTCCATTCTGGAGAATGTCAAGAGGTATTTTACAATTTAAATGGCATTTTCTTATTCAACCAATTTGAGCCTTGAATTTAGTCCATTCTATTTATTCACATTAGTGTCATAGAAATAAATCTGTTTCTCTATCTCCTCTCTCTAGTCTTGAAGGGCCACTACAACTGTTACTGAGAGACCCAAACTTTTCCTGTTGACCCTATGAACAGAGCAGCTAACATGGATTTATTTTGTCTTTTGGCTCTTCCAAGGAAGGAATAGCCTTGCACAGGTATAAGACACTAACATTTGGCTTCAAACTCTTACAGTGGTCTATGAGTCCCAAAAGACACACCTGACAGTCAGAACCAAGGCTAAGTTTGCAGACCTGCCTGTTTAAAACTTTTTCTTTTTGCACGAAGAGAGAAAAATTGTGACTTGGAAGTTCAGAGGCTTTGCTGACATGACACCATCTGGCTAGAACAGCACGCAGATTTGACTAATGTACCTTTTTTTTTGGAAACTGAATAGAATCACCTGAAATATGGAAAAAAGACTGATCCTGTCCTGTGCAGCTGTAACCATAAGTACTGGAAAAGTCAGCAAAAACCCTCTTCTAATTTTCTAAACTAGCACTGGTACATCAGTCAAATTTTCCCTGAATCTACATCATGGGTGGGAAGTAATAACAGGAATCTTTTGATGTGCACTGCTCGGTCCATGGAAATCCCTGGTTGTGCATTTTAATACAGGTACTAAATTAATATCTAAAACAATGTTTTGCACTGTTTGGTGAGCTTTACAGAGTTTGTCAAATCTTGTCATGAATGATTTGTCAAATACTTTAAGGCATAAACCCAAACAAATAATCAAATAAATCATAGAAGTATTATCCAATGAACTCTGCCTTTATGAATTAGTGTCATTCTGTTATGCTTCTAAACAGCCAAGCTTCATGAACTATTTAAAGAGACCAGAAGTGAGATGAGTTCAGTGGGAACACAGAATGGTGATCTAAGGGTACATCTCAACTGGGCACACTTCTAATAAAACAAGGGTCCTATAACCATTACAGTCCCAGTCAAGTGTAACGCAAAACCCTCTGGAGTCATCAGTATAGTAAAAAGAAAAAAAATTCCTCAGTAGCCTGGGAAACGATAATGCACAAATAAAGATGAAGGGAAATAAATGAACTTTGGAGACTTTTTGCTGTATCAGCTTTGACTGCATGAACATCTTCCAGCTACTTTTAACTAAAGAGCATTAGGAATG
This sequence comes from Vireo altiloquus, assembly GCA_013396875.1. Classification (NCBI taxonomy): domain Eukaryota; kingdom Metazoa; phylum Chordata; class Aves; order Passeriformes; family Vireonidae; genus Vireo; species Vireo altiloquus. Next base: position 138,507 of record VZRF01009378.1, read on the forward strand.
TAAAAGAGTAGAGTTGTAGCCACTAATTCAAACATATTATATTAAACAGGAAAGACATATCAACAAATATTCAGACAACTCATAGACTCACTAAAGGACTAAAAGACTGACTTCATGAAAGTTTCTAGTCAGATCACAGGGCTCTGAATTGCATCTCTTACTCCCTGTACTGAGCCTATAAAACTCAATGTTATCTTTCTCTGACTTGAGCAGTTAGCCAGAAATCCAGATTCCACTGAGTGCTTTAAGTCAGAAGGAAAGAGAAGTTGATGCTAAAATCCTATTTATTAAAAAAAAAATAAAATTACAAAGGCTTCTTTTCTTCAGTACAACAAATATCAAATGCAGCGAGATGCTATCTTTCCTTGAAGCTCTGAGCTCTTTTCACATCAGCACTTATCCCATACAGCTGTCTCCTGGCTTGGCAGTGGGCTGTGCTCCCAGTCTGTGTTCTGGCTTTGTCTGCGGCTGTTTTAGTCTGTTTTTTTCTACCTACATTTCAAAAACACATACTAATTCACAGATGTCATTAAGCCACAGTTACACCAAAGTGCCTAAGAAAGGGTAAGCTAATTTGTTCTAATAATTTTATAATAATTATAATAATTTTTTTTTGAGTTTGTATCTTCCAAAGAGATAGCTGCATTTTCCAGAAAGGTATAATGATATGAAGACATCAAGAGATTGAGTCCTTTTCTTCCCTTGGCAGGTTGTTCATATGGTTAATCACCTTCAGTAGCAAATATCTGTGCTTGATTCCTCACTTGATTTTTCTCAAGAACAGTTTTCAGCTTCTGATGTTTTTATTTTTTCTTTACTGTATTTAAAGGCCTTCAGTAACTGGTGAGTCCTTCTTATGAAAGTACTTATACACTATTAATTAATTAATCTCTTGGCATGCTTTTTGATGAACTAAATAGAATGAGCTCTTTAACTCTCAGTGTAAAACATTTCCCTCAGTACTCAGATAGTTTCTGTGACTCTTCCTTGTACCTTTCCCAGTTCATCAATGCTGCAAAAAGTGGGCACCAGAATTGTAAAATAAGTATTATTTCTTTTGGTATCCTATATTGAGCTTAGCTACTCATCTCTGCTCTGCTTTTCTGCATTAGTCTTCTGGTTATACATGCAACAGCTGAATAAATTTCTTTGCAGGAGTGCTGCAACTCATGTTGAGTTACTTATCCAGTGTAGGCTTTACAGTCTTTTGGAAGGTCTCTGCTTTCAGTGATGTCACAACACTTTTAGAGTAATGACGTTCTAAATCTTGAATAGGTTTGGAGAAAAAAGAAAAGTCTGCTGGGTTGCTTGTAACTGGTGTTATAAATGAGCAAGTGCACAACTGAGTTTACCAGTAACTATTTGCAATGAGCTGCTGTGTACTGAAATGGTTGTGGTCTGTGTCGCATGTAAAACTGGGAAGCTTACATGTCCTACCGAAGGCCTTGACACAAATATCCATGGCTATGAATTGTGGTCTAAGCAAAATCTTATTCCATTGCAAAGGCTTTAAAAAACCATACTGAATAATCAACCTGCTCAATCACCGACTAGAGAAATATCTTGACTTCAGGATCATGACCTAATTTGCATCATTTTTTGAAGTTAGATTAAGAGAAAAGGGAACACATCTCTCACTACCACCAAGGAAAATAAATAGCACTGCACAATGAAGTGGCCAAAGAATAATATGAATTGGAAAACCAGATTACTTCCTAGGGACTTCATTTTTCTGTGGGTTATTGTAGCAAAAAAAGCTGGTTTGTTTCTTTTAAATATACATTAAGCAACTGGAGAAGTCATGTGCCAGGTGTGACCTAAAGGTAAGCAAAAATGGTTGGGGGAAGGCATGGTCCAAAAGTTTGCATCACAATCTCCATTGTGCTAAACGGGAAAACAAAATCCACTATTTTCACCTCTGGTCTGAAAATAGAAGCCCACGGATTTGAGTAATACTCTTTTCATGGAGATCTTCCACTTATCTATATGAGCTTTTAGTTTTTTTGCTCTCTATTCTGGACTATCTCATGCAAAATAGGGCTAGGTAAAAAAGATAACCTACACAAAGGTTTGATGTCGAGATGAGATCATACTGGTAATTTCTTTTTTATCACATTCTTCCATTTGTAATCCAAAAAGTGCAACTGGTCCTCTCCATAGAACTTTCAGGCTAACTCTATTATACTAATTTGAATAGGAAATCCTCATAAGGATTGCAATTACCATTCAGCTGTACCTATATTTTAACAGAAGTAATAATTCTGTTGCTGATTATGAGGTGAAATACACACAGGACCTTTTTTTTTCACAGGGAGAGATGAGAGATACATATAAAGCTAAGTTAAAGTAAAGCTAAAAATGAAGCTAAGTATATGGCCCTTCATCTGAAAGCTGCTTTATCCACATTCTCAATCCCCATTTTATTTCTGACAAAGCCTCTCTGAAATCCATGGCTTTGACAGAATTGAAGGAATCCAGGTTAGACTCAGTTTGAGGTACGTATTTGGCCAATCTTTTTTTAAAAAAAGAGTTGGTCCTTGATGTATTACCTTTTTGTAAAATGAATGTTAGAAAACAAAAAGATTTACAACAATTTAAAGTGGAAGTTCATCAGATTTACAGACTGTATACACTGATTAGTATTTGAGCTCATTTAAAAGGAATTCCATGGGCTTTGCCAGGATCATATATTTTGCAAAATCCATATCAAAGTACTGTTATTAATACCTTGGATTTTTTTAAAAAGTACATTACAATTTATAATTAAAAATAGAGTAAATTTCCACTCTGGAACAGACAAATTTATTTTGGCAATATCAGAATCAAGGTTGGAAAGGGTAAGATATATCAAATTGGTTTCAAACATGTAATAAAAATACTTCCTCAATCTACTTTGTATAGATGGGTGAGTTTTTTTGGCGTATGATGTAGATATGGTTGACAAACTATTCACGTTTTGCTCAATTCGTAAAGTTACTTTGTCTGAAAAAAACACTATAAAAAAGAAAAAGTGTTAAAAATTAAGAATTTTTACTTCTGAAGCACTGTCTGACCCTGATTTCCTGCAGTGGGCATGATCCTGACCGCCACCCCAGTGTTCATTTCCCATCTCAGCTTCATCTCATCCTTGTGCCCAGGGAGGTGCCTGGTGCAAGGGCCTGAGCCTGCCCTGGTGCCCCAACAGCTCTCCTGCTCCTGAATGGGACACTCGGACAGGGCCTTGGCTGTCAGGGGTCTGCCCACCCCAGGGCTGGAGAACAAAGGTGGCAAGAAAACTCAAAGAAGGGACCAGTTGCTTCTGACCAGACTCAGCCATAGAGAGGAAGGGTTCTCGAGGTGGGAGCAGGGCAGGTCACCCAAAAGAAATATAGAGACACTGTCCCAGCATTCAGAGGTGGCATTAGGGAAACCAAACCTGTCTGAAGCCGAATCTGGCAAGCAATGTGCAGGGCCACAAGAACGGCTGCCACAAGTAAGGCAACAAGTCTTTACTGGTAAGGTTTGTGTTCAGCAGTTCCAAATCCAACTAGTGCCCATGGACAGGGCTGGCAATTGGCATACATGGAAATACAGGAAGTTCCAAGAAATGAGGAAGTATTTTTACAGTGAGGATGGTCAAACACTGGAAGAAACAAAGGAAGACAGGCTATCCTTTGACATATTGAAAATCCAGCTTGACATGGTCTTGGACAACCTGTTCTTGTTGACCTTACTCTGGGGAGGGGCATGGAGTAGATGATCTCCAGAGGTCTCTTCCCAGCTCAGTGACTCTCTTAATCAGAGAAGCTACTCATGCTCAGAATACCTGAAAATTAGGCCTTTTGTTTAGAAGTCTCTACTGGAATTTATTTACTGCCTAAAGTCATAGAAGAAAGGTAAGACATTTAGACTCTGTACTAGGAATTAGATTTCTTAATGACCTGACCAATGTTAGTCCAAGACAAAAAGCAAGTTATATTGATTCAAAAATTTACTATTAGACACGAAAAAAGAGACTACATTTTTAAGCTAATATCAAGGTCTTAAAACTGAGTTAGAGATGGTCTGAGTCATCTCTTCTGGAACTTCAGCCACTCCTCATACGGCTTCCCATCAAAGCCCTTCACCATCTTTGTTGCCCTCCTTTGAACGCTCTACAACAGTTTAATGTCTTTCCTATATTGTGGTGACCAAAACCACACACAGGAATTGAGGTGAGGCCACACCAGTGCAGAGCAGAGCAGGGCAATCACCTCCCCAGGTTGGGATAAATGGTTGGCATTTATTACAGCTACTACAGCGGATGGTTTACCTTAGCTTCCTTTGCATTTCAGTAAACTGTAGCAATGGTCTGCTGGAGCTAAAATCCCATTGGTTCTAAAACATGAAAATGGACTCCGTTGCCTTTAATAGAATGGCAGATCATGCTTTTTATTTGCCAAGTTTTTCCAGTAAAGCCATTATTCTGGCTGGGTACATGAATTAATTTGAATAATTTTAATAGATGGTTTTACAAGGAGGGCTACTTTTTTTTTTTTTTTTCCCTACAGAAAAAGATAGAAGAAGTACAGAAATGCTTCTTATAATATATCTTTAAACTATTCAATGGCTTATGAGACAGGTAAAATAGAGTCTAAAGCATCTTTCTAGATTATGCTGTATCAAAACTAGCCCGGGCTGGCAGACATTCAAATAGAAATATTTGAAGTTATTTCCAGATTGATAGAATCATGCTATTCCTTAAAATGATATGGTATACATAGGCAATTTTTAGGCATGATGCTATAAAGGATACATTATTCCAACCAGTTGATAAAATTTAAACTACAGAAGTTACAGTGAAATCTCTTGCAGAGATGCCACCCTGTTTGTGTAAAAGAATAAACCTGACACAAAAAGCCAAATGGGGTGTACATAGAACAGGGAGTTCTTAGGAAACCAATGTTACCATTAAGGAAGTATTCCAAATGCCAATGTGGTTTTTTTTTTTTGCAGCAGGTTCCTTAGCTCTTGATTTTTGATGAGTGATTCATGTGTAATGTTCTCCTTTAGGTCTGTATAACTGTTTGTAACATACCAAATTATATCTATCCAGCCTAGAATTCAGATGGACATGGCAATAACAAAAGTCCTTACATTTTTAATAATATGGTATTTTTTTTCTCTGAGAAAAAATGCAGGTATTTTTCACAGACATGACGCAAAGTCTTGCTTAGATTTACGGTGTGCATTTGGAAGTTATTTTTATTTGAAGAATTTTCTTGCTGTGGCTCCCAGAGTAACTGAAGTGCCTGTTTTCATTGCAACGCATACTGTGCATTCCTTTCTTGGAGAGTTAACAGTGAATGACATTATCTGTGACTCTCCAAAACATGTTTATTCCAAAAGAGTGGGTTTTCATAAGTGAATAGTTAGTTTGTGCCATGCTCAAAGGACAAATGTTTCATCATGCTTGCATGGAACTACAGGAGTGTGTGAAATACTGCTTAGGATCACAGGTCTTTATTAAAAGAGTGTTGCTGTGTTGGAATGTACAGATACAATGGCTGTGATTCAAATAATTCTCTTTATTCAAATAATAATAATTCTTTTTCAGAAGCAGTAGCAGTTGCCTTACAGGGTGCCCAAGACTCCAAGGGAAGATTTGCTGTAAAGAGCCTACACTATAAGTAAGTGAAAGTAAATTGCTGGAGATAACTAGAGGACTCTACAGAAGCAGTAAGGCAGACCTATACAACAGACAGTGGCTTCATCTTACTGGTACCTAAACCCTTGACAATTCTTTCTGGAAACTAATTGTCAAGAGTGATTACTAGGAAAGAATTAAAAGTGTTTAATGGAATGTATTTGTTAGCTAGAAACTTCTCACAAGCAGAAAGAAAAATTTGGGAGAAAACATGAGGACTTTAGTGAATGAATAAGGCCAGTATTGGTGGAATGGGAAAGAGTAAAAGACATTAATATAGGAATACTGTCTTTAGACATTGTTATACTGTCTAAATTCCTATACTGCTTTCAGTGTAGAAATACTGTCATGCAATCTCATGCACTTGCTTTATCTGTGTAAGCAGGTATCTGCAATGTAAGACTGGCCCTGGAGATGCTAGAATCTGAAAAATTTTAATATACCCTGCAAATGAAGACCTAGGGAATTATATGAGTTGTAGATACCCTAAACAGGCAAAATGGTGGTCCAGTATGCAGGAAGGAAACGGTGCTTGAGTGAACAGAGAATCAGCCTGGGACTTCTGTTTGATCTAAAGAAGATAGACATATAGCAAAAAAGACAGCTTTGTGAGGTGCTGGCTCAGAGATAGCAACTGAAAGAATGTTTGCTTAAGTGATTACCCAGGCTATAGGTGGTAGCTGAGTTAATGTTTGCAGAGGAGATTACCCAGAAATATGGTAGGCGTAGTAGGATGGCCATTTTCCAGTTTAACATTTTAATTTTGGAAAATGCTACCCCTTGTAAGAAGTGCAATGTTTTGTAGAGGAAATAATTCTTCAGTGTCAAGAATCTGACTGGTAAAGATTACAGGAATTTTGACTTATGAAAACAGAATTTCAGTTAATTTACCAGGATTATGTTTGGAGACTATCTGGCAAGAAATATACTTTTTTGCTACTCTACTTCTGAGTGGAAAAAATGTGGTGAAGCAGAAGCCTTGTCTGTTATCTAGGCTGGACTCTGTGGACCCTGCAGCAACATGAAGTTGTTTCCTGTGTTGAAAGTGTCAGTCCATATAGGGAAAACATGGAAGAAGTGGTGGTTGTTGGACAAGGAAGAGATTATTACAGATTTTACTGAGTGATTTGAACTGAATGGATTCTCTGCTGGGTGTTAGTGCTAAGAAGAGATGAGTGCATTGAAAACAGGGTCATCTCTCTTGGACAAAATCAGTAGGACTCTGTGAGACCATACAGACAATGCCACTGCTTCATTCCCTATGAGTACTGCTTTCAGCTGTCCCTTAAAAAACTAAATATGGTCCCTTGGAATCATACTTGGGTGGGTGACTTCATGAAACCTATGCCAACCTCTATTCCATCTCAGCCAGCAAAGGCAGTAACAGTGTTTGGATAAAAAGAGGGCAGGGCCCTTTCATGCTCTGTTCTACCTGTTCTTTGCTAACCAGGATATGTGTAGGAGCTTTTCTTGAGCCCATGCAGGTTTCTGGTAGCTCTGCTGAACTTCAGGGTAGAGCTGGAACTGGGTATCACTTCTTCTCCCCCAGTAATTTCCCTGCCCAGAAGTAGAAACGGAATAAACAGGGTTGATATGCAGAAGTACTGCAGCTTTCTAAAATATACAATTTTCTCACATTGGTGGCTTTTTCCATTCTACTTGAGTATTATTTCATTTTAGCTAATTCTTGGTGTTTTCATCATTTTATAAAGCTGTACAGCAGATGTGATGGGAAAAGACATCTCAAATCATATGCTGAGTAAATACAGGAGGAATCTTATAAGCTCTCTGTTTTGTGCTCACTAGAAGCATGCAAATTTCTCCTATCTCAGCTCTTGCTAGCAAACTTCCGTACTGGAAATCATAAGCATATGAGCTGCTCATGGTACAATCATGAGAAAACCGTTTGTGTGTGAACCAGCTGAGTGTGCTCAGAGGGGGAAGAATTCAGCCCAGCAATGCTATGCATTTAATAGCTTTATCCATTCAGCTTTATAGCTTGCCATTGGGTGCAGATGTTTTATGACTTGTAACAGTTTAATGTGTCCTGGTGGATTCCCCTCCAAGTTTCTCTTCATCAAAGCACTTGCTCCAGGTAACTGGAATGTCAGATTTAAATGAAGTGCGATGTGAGAATGGGGATTGTCAGATTTTAAATGAAGCACACAGTGGTGCTAACTAAAGTTTTAGGCATGGTATGACATTCCACAGCCCATCTTACAGGCTCTCTACACCTCTTTTTCCTTCAGTGTGTAAATTATTTTAGAGAAAGAGGTAAAAGTGTCATATACTGCATTCTAGTGCAACAAACAGCCAAGTTAAAAATTATCTGAAAAGAGATAAATGTTTCATGTGAATTCAAAGTCAGACAAAAGGTGTAACAGGCAGGGCAGCACCATTTCATTCCCCAAAGGTAACCAGGCCCCTTATGGGCACACTGTGCATTACATGAATGGTCAACATTTATCTCGCTCCTTCTTTGCTCCTCCTCCTGTTACCCACGTGTCCCTTCTGGCCATGGAGATGCCCAACCCTGCTTCCCCTGTCTTTCCAGACATTTCTTCCTTCTTGATCTTCCAAACAGACATCCTCTTCCTTCCCATCTGACCCCACCCCCTTCATTGCTCATCCCAGTTCCTCTGGTTTAGTACTGGTGAAAAAACCAAACCCACTGGAATGCTTTTGTTGCCACACAGAACTGAGTGGTCAGGGGGTCCATGCTGGTAGTCCCTAGGGTCGCTGAGTGCCTTCTTTTTCTCCTTTTACAGAAATTTACTGAAGCAAAAAATCTAGTGCAATGATGGAGAAAAACTAAGGCAGGGGATCTCTGGAGACAGGGAGAGAGAAAAAGAACAGTAACAGTGCAGTAGGGGTTGTGCTACTTTTGCCTGCCTCATGTCTTACTGTCATGTTTTTCTGTAAAGCTTATGTACTATGAAAAGGGAAAGGAAAACAGACATCCTTTCTGATAGAGGATGAATTGCCACAAAGGTCCCACATGGCAGTGAAGTCCAAATTTCTCAACACCTGGAGAGCCAGTGTTAAGTAGGTTATCTGAAACCTAAAGAGTCACAAAGGTGGCACCATAAATGGTATCTTTTCCTGAGGCAGAGAATGAGGTAAAGACAATCACAGTGCCAAAAAGACAATGCATGTCATGCTGAAACAGATAGAGTACAAACCTCCAAGACCTCAGAGTGTGTCAGAGAAGAGATCTTTAGGTCTTTTTGACAGGTTTTGCATGTTTGACTATTATTAGCAGAACAAAAGGTTGCACATGATTATTACTGAGGTGCCAACCTCCCCTGCTTCACTCTTTTTGTTTGTTGTTCTAAGAGGAGTGAAAAAGAGTCACTTATTTTCTGTCTTAGCACATTTAGGCTGTGACGGCTGGGGAAAAAAGAGTTTTCAGATTAAAAGTCAAAATAGAGAGCCAGAAAACACTCACTCACCTGAAAGGAAACAAATTACTTTTGTTTTCAGAAAATGAGGGATCTTTGGAAGTCCTCAAAGTGTTACTCTATAACCACTGAGAAAATAATTTGTATGGATAATATGCTTTGGTTTTCATTAAGAGAATACCTGAGAGCAATATTTTCCATCCTTCTGGATATCATTGTTTGTATTTTGTAGATGGTGAGACAATCTTAGGACCCCAACTAACATTATTGTTCTGCAGCACTAAGTACTTTTTGTAATTTATGGGCCTGCTGGCCTGAAACAACTCAAACTATATTTTAATATAATAATATTTTAATAATATATAATCATATTTTAAGGTCTGTGAATTGTGTTGTGTTTCATTTGGGTCTGTCAGTGGTACGTCCTCATATATATAATGTTGTTTCTTTTTTCTAGGCTGGATGATGATAACACAACAATGTTAGTCCTATAATTGCAGCAGGCAGCAAAATTAAGATCTGAGGGAATTTCAATGTGTAACCTCCAATTCTGCTTCCCTTGAGTATTTCATGCAGGTTACATTGAAACTGAAGAAGGACAGGGTGAATGTGACTTTATGTAAATCTGTTGAGAATGTGGCATGAGTATTCACAAAAAGGCTTCTCATGCATTAGTTATTCCTCCACAGTTAAATATATGATGCTCATCAACTGCGGCAGGTAAATGTGCACCTGCAGAAAGAAATCTGGTGAGAATGTGATAAAGGTCTTGCTTGGCTGAAGCACAAATTACCACTAAACTTGGGTGCAGAAGTTAATCTTGTGATGATGATGATGAAGATGATGATTCGCTTGGGGGAACTGTGGGGGATTTGTAAAATGAGTTGTATCAATTTGTAGTTTTTGCATAAATGCAAATATTTAGATGGACTGTTCACAGCAGTTTGCCACAATTGGAAAAAGCAATGGAAGAGGAAAGATTTTTTTTCCATCTCACTTATATATTTAGCCATTGTCCAAGACACTCTGTACACTCCATGGAGGGATACAGACACTTTAAGGAAGTGATTCATCTCAGTTTTAGACATCTAAAATAAGGTAGATGGAACAGTCTATCTCTCTCCACAGAAGAACTTTTAGTCTGAATTGCATTCTAACAAGCAGGCCCACTGGTTAAAGCGATATGAGCACCTGCAGGCAAACACAGTCCATGTCTTAGCACCCTGCCACCAGTACAGTCAAACATAAAGTGATAGTGCCTGTCTATATAACAAACTCTTTTTCAGCTGCAGCAGAAGGAGCTCATCTGAGGAATCAGTCACAATTGTGCTCAAATGCGTAGTCAAATTTACCCACCACAGAGCATAGTATTCCAGTCTATCAGGAATTAACCATCATGCAGAAAAGTTTCAGTTTGCATTTGTTTGTCTTAAGTAAAAACAATTCTGGTGTGGCTGTAAATTCAGGTATTTTCCCCCCAAATAATTGAGCTGGATTTGGATTTGATTTTGCAAAGATGCAGAGCATTTTCTGGATGCACAGTTCCCTGACTACTTTGAAGAGAAGGACACAGTGCCTCATGAGATCAAGTCCTTGCACCATGTGATGTGCCTGTATCTGAACTGCTGTGCTCCTTAGATTTGTAACATTTTGAAATGCCCCGTAAAACTATTACTTACCCTCCACTACTGCTTCCAGATGTCAGACACTATGAGTCAGGTGTCTAAGCTTGGCTGATTGGCCAAGCTCTATCTATAATTGATGAAGACAAGCACTTCTGAGGGGAGATTCAGCCGGTCTATGGAGACTGTGAATCACCACATTGCCTATCTTTTGCCCTTGGTTATTTCTTGGCAGCCCAGACATACTTTGTGGCACCTTTCAGTTGCACTGATACTGCTCTTTGCGTCTGTGGCATTCATCAAGTAGCTTAAATTGTTTGGGTTAAAAAAAACCAAACCCAAACAAAACTAAAACCCAAGCATCCCTTGCCATATTACCAGTTAAAAGGAAATCTATTCCCTGCCTGTACCTCATTGTGTGTTGGAGCGGAATTTTGTGAAAATCAAGTATTTTTAAAACAGAAACAGCAATCTGTCCAGGGAACTACTTTAAATAAAAAATGTGCTTTTGTTTTGTCTTATGTGCTTTTGTCCAGGCATTAAAGAATAAAATAAAAGGATGTGTGTTGAACAAAATTGCCTGCTTTGTAGTTATTTTTCTTAACTCTCCAGTTCTTTCCCTGCCTGGTTCAGTCCTTCTCAAGTCCTGCAGATCCTGGGGGAGGGAGTATGTACTAAATTCCTTTCAGCCTTGGTAAACATACTTTGCACAATCTAAACCAGGGTAGTGTTACACTGCTTTGCTGGACCTTTTGAGAGCACTGAAAGGGAAAAGAAAAAAAAAAAAAGGATATTTGGCATCTGCATTTTACTGGAGTAGCTACAAGCACTGTCTGTTATGGAAGAGAGGGAGAGGGACGATGTTCAGGATTTTGTACTGAAAGGAGCTAGGCTGGATTTTTGGGCCTCCTGTCTCCCTTCCTTCCTTGCCTGAAGGGCACTAAGCCCGCCCTCTTTCCTGCTGCAGGGGAGTGGATACTCCATGACATGCAGGCTACAGGAGGGACATTTTACTGCAGATAAGAGACAATCTTTATTTCACATTCTAAATGCAATTTTCTTAGAAAAGGATTCTGCCTTTTGCATTTTAATAATATATAGTTCTTTTTGTTGCTAGTCTTAGTCTCACAGCCTTTCCTTTCTCTCTGAAGTAAATTCTGGTCCAGTCAGTTTCTTAGGATCTGCAACAGCATTAGTAATTGCAATGAAATTTGTGTTTAAATGAATAAATAAATAAATAAAACGAGGGAGGGTCATGAATGCTGTTTGTGGACATCTGAGTTCCTGTAATTGTGATTTTTGTTTTACATCTGCTTTAGAGAGAATGGGATTTCCCCAGCTAATGTTAAATGCTTTTTGAGATGGTCTTTGGTTACTGACAAAGAGAACTTTGTTATTTATGCCCAGGATGTGTGAGAGTAGATTCTCTTGTTTAGTTATTTTGGTCCCTCAAATGCATTCATTATTAAAATTACCTACCACAATCTCCTCTCATACCCCTTTTGCAAGCAGCTTGCTGTGAGGGCTTGATATTTGGAACTCAAGCTGTTGATAAGCAGACACAGAATCGACTGTGTGTCTACTCCTTTGCTGGCCGAACATAACTAACATACAGGAGAGGGCTTCGAGAATCCACTGAGGATTTGCTTTTCCCTGGAAGTGGTAGCAGATAAACAGGATTAGAGTATTTACACAGTCTTGAAATCTGGGTCGACTAGGTCTTGCCCAAGGCATCCTTCTTATTTAGCAGCAAGATTTGATTGACTGAGTGCAGTGTCAACATTTAGCTTTCTATCCTTACTTCACACAAGCTAATCATCTGAATACAGGTGGCTCCAAATGCAAAAGGTGTGGTCAGGTTTTTCACTTGGTTTGTGAAGTGGCTCAGCCCAAGGTTGTGGTGGATGGTTTGGGAAGCACCATCCTTATCCTTCATCAAGAAGTGTCCTAGCTCTGCTGAAGTTCAAGCCTTAGTTTTGCTATTGATCTTGTCTTAGTGTAGATGGGAATTGAATTCAGCGGTAGATTTGCCTGTGTGAAAGGTCTTTGTTAGGGCTTATCTTGCCTGAGCAGTCAAATGGTAGTGTTGAACTTCAGGGTGAGCAGTGTCTGCAGCTGAATTTGTGTGTGCAAAACCTCATGTTGGGGCTAAAGCTGCTCAAGAAGCTTCCACTGGTGGCAAGTCTTCCTCCCACCCTGTCCCCAGTGTCCTCCTTGCTTTTGCTTTCCTTCACTGCTGTTAGCAGATGCTCCTTGCATTGGTGCAGCTGAACTCAACCAGGCCTCCCAAATCATCTACTTAAAAAAGCCCCTTGCCTTCTTTCCAGGAAAACAAAATAAAACAAAACAACCTTTCAGTGATGATCCTTTCTTGGATGCAGCTTATGGTACAAAACCAATAAGGTGGCACAAATGGAGGGGTTGTAGCTCTTTATGGAAGGAAGCACATTGTGCAGCATGACAGTATCTTACACAGCATCAAAAAATCTGAAAATGTAGCCTAAGACCATGATTTGATGATAAAAAATAAGTAGTCGGAGTTCTGACCTAAGCAGTTGATTCTGTAATTTTTGTCTCCCTATTCTCTATTGTTTCATTGTTTGGTTTCTGGTTTGTGTATTTTGGTGGTTTTTTGGGGTTTTTTAAAATTGAATCAGTTTCCTGATTTGGTGCAACCCTGCAAATGGTTGTGGTGATGGAAACAGGAACAAGCAGCTGGGAGCAGGGAGGAGGGACAGCTTAAGCTGACATTTGGTGTCATTGACCACAGCCGCAGCATTTCCCTGGATAAACAGTAGCACAGTATCTTCTCATCTAGTGACATTTCCCAGGTTATCTTAATTCTAGTTAGATACACTTGTCTCTATATTTTTTATCTTCTCTACTGAAACTGTGAGATGAGCAAGTTAAAATAAAGATATCAGACTCAATTGTTTTATGGTATTACCATCAGCTCAAGGAGAACAGTCTTTTTTTGCTTTTCTGGGCAATTTCTTTGAGCTAATACCCAGAAAACTAGAACTGCAAGGAAGCAAGCAAGACACTCAGCTTTGAATGACCTGAGTGGACTGCTCGCTTGGGAACAAGAATGAAAAAATAAACCAGAGTTTATCACAAAAGAGCTTTGCCTTACTGCAGCAGTAAAAGTGATACAGAAAAACATATTGATTCTCTGGATAACTGATAAAGCTACAGCACTGAAAGGATTCTTTGCAGCAAATCCGAGTTTAATTTCTCCTTTTAAATGCCTTGAATAATGCAGCCTTCATCTGCTGGTCACCTGTCTGCAGTGATGTTTAAGATGATGATAGCACTGTTTATCCAGGATAGGATCCTGAATTGTCCTGCACTATCACAATTCCCAGGAGCTTCCTTGTGTGAAGAGTGTTGCATCACATCTAGAGTGATTATCTGAGAACTTGCCCATTGCACAACAATAGAACGGCTCTTTATTGTTTCTTTTTTTGGCTGTTATTCTCAGCCTGGTGAAACTACTGCTGAATTTTCATTAAACCAGCACACTTGCGTGTGCACATGACACATACACATGCACTTTAGGCTGCCTGGCAGTCTGAACTCATTGTATATTCATCATGTTTTCCTCGTGGCAGAGTCCTCTTAACCATGACAACTATGAAATACATTACACCAAAAGGTCTCTCCTGTGTGTGTGTGTGCGAGGATACGTGTGCACGTATAGAATGCAAAAGGTTCGGCACTCTAAAGAGCTCTATCTCCGTGTATCTCTGCCTGAATGGTATCATATCCCACAGCCGTGCCTCCCCCCCTCTGCTGTACAGGATAATAATGTGGTGGAAACCTTGTGTCTGTGGGGGGAAGGGTTTAAAAGCATCATACTGAGGCTGGGCATTCTGCCAGGGGGAAGGGACAAAAGTGAAGTGCGCCTGGAGGTTTTCTTTTTTTAGACAGTGATTATTGAAGGGGAAAGAAGGCCAGTCATCATAGGAGTACAAAAAGACAAAAAAAGTATTTACTGTGGGCTATTGGCAAATACTTAAGTCTCACTTTAAGCAAGAATTCCTCACCGCAGATTAAAAAAAAAGGCACAAAATGATTGTGCTTGAACAAGAGAGTCCAGGCTCACCAGCTGTTTCAAAATTAGTGATTAAAATGAATGATATCTCCATGATTTCCCTTTTTCAATCCCAAACATGCACAGATGTATTCATACTCATAAAATGTGTGTCCTTAAGGTCCTAGGGACTTGAAGAAAAGTAAGGTGCAGAGGGGATGTCTTTGAAAATGAGTGACTTATTTTTACTTAAAAACTGAAAATTCAGTGTATGCAAGTCCCTTTGAAAAGATAAAATAACAGAGTTATAGGAATAGCAGGTCAGTAAGTCTCATTTGCCCTGAGCTCTCTACAGAGCCATTCAGCTTCTTGTTACAACGAAATGTGGAATATTTATACAACTCAGAACCTCTGGCATCAGCAACAAAAGCCTCATGTCTTGTTGGTAAGGCAGGATTGACAAAAAATCTCTTATATCTGGTGTTTTGATTTTTTTTTTGTAAGAGCAGGGAGGGGGGATAAAGTCTCCACCAGCCATGTGAACACTGTCATTGTATTAGCACTTGTGGACAAGACTATCTGAAAGATTCCACTGTCTTTTCTGCACCTAAAGAAAATCGTAATTATAAGCTTTGAATTCACATTCCTTGTTAGATGACAGCATGTTTAGGAAGCTTATGTCCCTGTTAAGCTTCTGACTTTTGAAATTAAATTAGACATGGCAGAGGGAGGGCTTGGGGGATGAGGGAATATTTTTTTGGCAAGTGAATGCAAAACTAAAAAGCCAGATTTGCCAAGCATTTTTCCAGGGATGTGTGCATGATTTGCATGTCCCCACTCAGTCTCATAACACATCCTCAGTGTGAAACTGATGGAGAGTGGTTAGGAAATGGCAGTGGTGGCTGATAAATTAAGGGCAACATGAACAATATTTGGGTTTTTTGATGTAAATGAATGGATCCTGGTGAATCAGTGGATTTGTTCTCCCTCCCCCCAAGGAAAGTCTTCTTTTTCTTTTTTAGTAAATGCTTAAAAATGAAACTGTGATCATTGCATTAGCATTGGTTGATGAACCTCAGAAGGAGATATCAAAATCTTTTGTAGCTAATCCAAAAGCACAACAATGCATTTTCTTTTAGAAATCAGAGTAAAAATCTTTCAAGATCAAATTCCCTTGTGAGATTTCCACTTTTATATGTGCAGAAAATATCATGAGACTGTTCTTGCATATCACATCATTGCAGTAATTCTCACTGCAGGAATTACAGTTATATGTGGATATTAAAGTAAATAAATAGCCAAGCTAAAAAGTTTTGAGTTCATTTCAGGTTATAGGCAATGACTTTCTATTGCTGATGCACTTTCTAAACTGTTTCCTTTGTCCTTAGGCTTTAATTTAGCAAACCACTTTAAAGCATACTCAACTAAAAGCATCTGGGTTTTCCCATCAAAGTCACTACTCTATTCACATATTTAAAGCCAAGCAGGTGTTAGAGAATTATTTCTCGGTAGATGATGCAGAGAAAGATTTTCAAAAAAGAGTCAGACCTGTCTACAGAGGAAGCAGGAGATTCTGCCACAGTCTCCTTCCATTTACTGAAAATTGGGAAGTCCTACTTACCGCTCTGCCCAAAATCTCAGTGTGCTCAGCGAGGAAGTGGCTCAGTTTCTAGCAAGATGATGATGATTTTGTAGCTTTACCCCTAATTACTAAGCTGCCCCTATATGGCAGCCACCTGCAGGACTGCTGTTGGTATCAGGATAGCAGGTATGAAATGCAACACTTCAGAAACAAATCAGTGCCATCAGTGAAGCTCAAAAGTGTAATAAATTGTTGGATTGGATTGAAATATTTTTTTGTGCTATGGAAACATACGAAATAGTTGAAATTTTGACTTGTGGAGGAGAAGTAGCCACCTGTTAAAAGCAGTTTTCTTTGTTGGTGTTGAGCCTTATTCAGATATCCTGTAAAACTTTTGGCATGGATAAGGGCATACATGGAATCATGGATTGTTTTCTGGAAACCTCATAATGTCAGTGAAAATGTAGATAAATCAAAGGTGGAACATCATGAAGAGACAAGAAGAATTGGTTTATGACAAAAGATAAAAAGAATCAAATTTATCTAGCTTGTCCAATTAAGTATCAAATTATGATGAATAAACACTGAGACTGTGAATGGCAAGGACAGACATTATTTAGGGGTTTTTAGAGGCTTATCGCTGGGAAGATCAGGATGAAAGTAAGCAGTAGGCAATACTGACTGGGTATGGATAGAAATTATCTATAATAATATAGAAGAACAGGCTCACAAAAGTAAAAGTAGGTCAATAATCAAAAGTGTATTGGATGAAACAATGGAAGACTATCAAATCTCTATCTTAATATCTCCTTCATCTCTATGATGATACCCCTTTTAGAGAACACAATTTCACTTACCCAGGAATGTGATAGTGGTCCATCTTTTTCTTATTTCACTAACTCTAATTTCTATTTTTTTCCTGCCTCTACTGTCTATTTCTTGCTGAGAAATGTGCATTGGTTTGATGCCTAAAGTTGAGTTCATAATCAGTGGTGTCTCAG
Source organism: Vireo altiloquus (assembly GCA_013396875.1). Classification (NCBI taxonomy): domain Eukaryota; kingdom Metazoa; phylum Chordata; class Aves; order Passeriformes; family Vireonidae; genus Vireo; species Vireo altiloquus. The sequence goes on from VZRF01009378.1 coordinate 155,811, forward strand.
TTGCTCCTTTTTTCTTCCTTCCCAAAGAGATTTCTGATGGCCCTATGGCACGTGATTTTTGTCAGTATTATTCTGCTTCATCCTGTCTGGTGCACCTAACAGGAATGCTCAGGAATGTCAGGATGATGGTCAGACATCTTCTCCCTAACCCCAGAACTGGGGCCCTACTGCTTTTCTGTAGTCTCAAAAGACTTCTCCAGCATCTGCTTTCTACAATTAAGAAGTCCAAGCAGTTGATTTTGCTGTTCTGATCGCTGTTGAAAACACAGCAGACTTCCTCATTGACTTGGTTAAAAAAATACTTAATTTGAGGTGACGATAGAACCCATCAACCTATGCACAGAGTTTAAATTTTTCCTGCACTGGCACTATCTACTTCTGTTGGACTAGATCCGCCATCATGCTTCCCAGTTTCTAAATTTTATTACTTCCTTTTTTCGTTTTTAACCAATCTTTTTTTGTTTTCCTTCTCAAAGAAGAAGACATTTCACTATGAAATGCAAAATAATTACGTTTACATTCATGCCCATTTCAGTGTGCTCTCACAGGTACCTATTTCCTAGTGCAGCACTTCCATTTCACTAGATAAAAGGACCTTGCAGAAGCATCTGTTCTCTTGCCCCAACTGTCTTAAATACTATGGTGGAGGCGTCCAAAGCAGCAGGGCTTCAGGGAGGGCGGCCAAACTTCAGTGATGATCCTGGCAGCCACAGGCAAATACAGAATCAACTCCATGTGCAGGGAGGAAGGGTTCAACATGCTGGTGAGGTGCTTTAGCTGTGTGCATATTTAAGCTTGTGTATGCAGAGGAGTTGCAGAAAGAAAATAAATGGCTGTCCTTGTGAGTGGCAAGGGTAAGTGGGACTGCTGTTGAGCACTTGTGGCTCATCTTGTGACTGTGGCAATGTGATTTCTACAACATGCCTGTGTTTGTCGCACATTTAGCCATTTCATGGTGTACAAGCTTGACTGAAGTACCACTTTTTCATCCCAGGCTCCTCAAACTCAATAGATTTAAGTGATTAGGTGTTCTTAGCACATTTGGCAAATGCAAGCCTCTTTCCTGTCCTCAAGTGCATCAAATCCTCATGTCTTCTTTCCCCATCTTTCCTTAAGAGGCATATTTGGCAGACCCTGTGGTAAAACTGAGCTGCATTGAGCCCTGTAAGACCCAACTGGACAGAGAAGTCTCATGGCACTGAGCTTGGAGCAAAATCATGGATTTATACAGGACTTATGTCCATATAAGGATAATAAAACAATTGTCACAGAAATTCCCATGGTACTCTCAACATGAATCTGTGCCTTATATCACCACTTACGTCTGTGAAATAGGGCAAGGCTCTAACACTGGCCTGGTAGCTGGTCCCTGCCATCACCAGCTGGCACAAATTCAGTAAGAACAGGGTGGGAGGCAAATTTTCAAACCAGAATGTGAAGTGTGTTCTGGCCATTATTAACATGAAAATAAAATTTCTTTCTGCTTCTGTTTTTATGGTCTCTTAAAAATGAGGATTAGTTTCTTACTGAGAAACTCTTATTCTGGAAATTATAGAATGTAACAGAGAAACTCCAAATCCGCCTTTGTTATTCCAGAAAAATACCTTTACTGTTTTCTGAGTACATATGGCAAGCAAATGCACACAGCTATTTTTGCTGGTATCTGAAGTTCAGAAATCACAGCCTTTATGGAGGAAAAGTTATTTTCATTAATAGAGTATGGCTGGCCAGTAACTATCTGCAGCTCATTGTACTTTATCCTGAAGCCAGCAACAGATCTCTCACACTGAAAAGCTGTTGCTGGTTTAGTTATTGGTTGTAGCACATTTGAAACAAATTGTTTAACTGCAATTTATCCAAGTCTATAATTATTCAAATTGCTCAAGGGCCTCTGTAGGTTCCATCCCAGCTGGAATTCTTCTTCTTACTTTTCTTTAAATAACGTAGAATGTGTTAAACAAAATACACATTGTTTTTAATTTCAGAACAATCTCATGCGTTGGTTCAGCTGTCTCTATTAGTCTTTCCATGACATACTACTGCAGCAGCCTCTACTTGAGGGTTTTTTTTATAAGTTTATGTATCTCTCCTTGTTCTTTCCTTTCCCTTTCTTCTTTCTACCTCCCCCTTTTTTTTCTGTCTCTCTCCCCCTTCCCACCACCCCTTCCCAACAATTGGCCTACAGGAACCCACTCAAAACCATAGACTTAGGAACTTCTGTGAATTTGGGAATTTGGCTACATTTCTGTAAGTGTTAATGGTTTAGTATTTATAACTTTCCTGAGATTTTGTCTTGGCATTTGAAAAAGAAATAAACAGAGAGTCATAAAATAAAAATAATTAAACAACCCAGCTTCCTTTGGATCTCGTAATGACAACTTACTTTCCTATCTTTCTTAATCAGAGTATCATTGATTCTTTAGGTGCAGAGTAACAAAATGTGACATGCAATAATGGACAGCTATTAAGTAGGTCCAAAGCAAATATTGACTAGTCCTCAGTTTGTGGCAGATGAAAAGTATGCTAGTCTCCTTGATGTGGGGATTGTGTTTTTGACTGGTGTGTTTAACTAGTGGCCATCTATATTATCATATCCTGTAAATTACTGGAAAGAAAAACTTGTGCTATGATTCATGGGTAGGCCTGGGGAGTTACTTAGCACTGCCTTTGGTGTTTCATCAGGCAGCTAATCAGGAATGGTACCATCACAGTTACCAGTTTTCCATTTGCATCTGCTTATTGCAGTCTCTTTTGGTCACACTGTGATATCAGGGCTGGGATCAGGATTACACAGTGTTAGATCTGAAGCTTCTTTGGAAAGTCACACTGTACAAAGTGTTGATGTCTGACTGGCTTACCTGTAACAATATTGCCTGTAAAACCCATGCTGCACTGGAAGTCAATGTAGAACAAATTATCAGTTCAGTCTTGTTTTGTGCTTCGGGTATCATCTAACATCAAATAGGAAGAAAAAGAAAGTTTGATCTTTCTGACCACTTGAAATGAGGACATAGCAGCTGCCATATGGATTCAGTCTGAGGTCTCCCTGTATTATTGTATGTCTTTTGACATAGACCCATAGATAGAGTGATGCTGACAGGTTGGCTTGTGGGAAAACAGATTTCTGGAGTGATTTGGGGCATGATACCAGCCCATGACTGGGCTGATACTGGAGCATTCTTGCTCAGGCCCTCTTCATCCAGCTTTCACACAGTGGGATGAAATGAGTCCCTTCTGTTCCTCAGGCTCATTTATAAACAAATCCAGGAAAATTATTTTGCCAAAATATAATTCCTGGGAAAAAAGGTATTAGGAATGGAAAAGTTAGAATCGCTTGTCCTTTCTGGTTTTAGGGGGGTTTTTGGTGTGGTTTTTTAAAAATTTTTTTATTTTTTATTTTTAATTTATTTCTGTCTGAAATAATATTGCTTTCAAAGCTGGGATTCAGTCATCACTGAAGCCTGATGTATTCTGGTGGCTTAACTAACCCTTGACACTCAATGTTTGCAGTGGACTGGGAACAGACTCTGTCAGTCATCATGTCCCTTCCAAGTGGGGCTGAACTGAGCAGCTTCCACCTTAGAGGGAAAGGCTTTGTAACAGAATCAGCTGTGACCAATGAAGTGTAGCCTCTAGCTGTGTCTACACCATGCAGTTACTGGAGCTGTTAGGTTAGTAAGAAAGGTAAAAATGCTTTTGGAGATATATGGTAAAACTTAAACCAGAAACCTTCCCTGCACACAGGTAGATGCAATTCATTTTTAGCCATAAATTTCAGTTTTGCAGAACTTTTTTGTTGCATCCCAAACTCTGTTGCATCTGTGACTCTTCCAGCCCATTCACAGTCTGGGGCACTGAAACCAGTAGCATCATGGAGGTCAGTTTCTAAAAACACCAGTAGGGCTAGCACAGAGCTGGTTTTAACCAGCCATCTGGAGAGAGACGTTGGTGGCTCCCACCTTCTGGCTCATTCTGAGAGCAGCAGGAGCTTCTGCCTTGTACAGATGCAATTTAATGATGATAGAAAATGGTAGCATATTGTTTCTGTAAGAGGCAGTCTCTCATGGATCCCACAGCGTTCTTACCAGCATGTTTAACCTCTAAGCTGGGAAAGAAAAATACCATCTGGTATGCACCATCCTTGAAAGTTTGCTGTCCCCTGCCTTGATGTGTACCTGGAGAGCACATCTAAGTGCTGCACTGAGTTACCTGTGCTGCATGAACCTGCCCAGGCCCCAGAGGAAGTGAAGCAACATTAGTGTGATGTGCTGAGTCAATATAGCTGACTTTGCAGCAGGGCTTAATGGCCTAGTGCAAAATGCCATGTTAGCCTGGCTAGGCTGCTTCCAGGAAGGGAGCTGGCTTATATAGTGATCCCTTAGGTATCAGACCAAAACTGCATCAGGCCATGATGGCAGATCCATAAACTCTTAATGTTTAATGAAGAATATTTGCTTCTTGATTTTGTTTTTTGTGTCAGGGAAATGTCACACTTTCTGTCCTGTTTGCCTGTTTATGCAGTGTTAATCCTTTCGTCACTGTTGAGGTGAGAAGGATTCTGGCAGAAATAAGAATTTGCTGTTAAGCCCTGACAGCCCTGGCTCACTGCAGTGTGTGCCTTACCTCTGCACTGTCTCTGCAGCAGAGAGCACAGGAGGGGCTGTGTGTCCACCCTCCATCAAAATCTACCATCAACTGGCCTATGGATTTAAATTACCTCAGTCTCAGTACATGCCCCTGGGTAAAGTGGACTGTGCTGCCGGAAACTGAAATGCCCTGTTTCTGATCCATGTGGATACTTCCTTCCTTAGGCAACCTACTGACCTGAGCTCAGGGATCATCAGACTGATGCCAAACGTGATGTGGAAAACTGGCTAAGCACACTGAAGGCCCAGGCTCGTGGGCACCCAGCCACCTCTGGAGAAGCTGGGATGACAGGGATGTCCCAGATTTCTCCTTAGAGGTGGTCAAAAAACGCCAATGCTGCCTCTGTTTCTGGTCCTGAGGGAAGGATATTGGAAGTTTTCAGTCAGTAAATCCATGCCTTGGATTGATCTTGCTGGTGGAGACACTACTGCTGTGTGAACACACAGCTTGTTCTGCTACCTCTGTGAAAGAAATGAAGTGAGACATACAGGTGTGACCCCCTGAGTTACTGCTGGGCATATGGATCAGAGCCCCAGCCCAGTGGTGGCATATGTCCCTTGCAAAGAAGTAATTCTTTCTCATCCCAGTTCTGCAGTTCTTTAATAATAAATTGTCCTCTCTCACGAGCAAAATGGAACTGTGAGATGGAAGTTTTAAGAAGGAGGCTGGATTACAGGCTTTTGTGTGCATAGGAACAGACCTAACTGGCTGCTGCTGTGGTCTGTTTGAAAATATCAGCCCTATTACTGCTTTCATTCCTTCAGCAGGTTGCAAATAGAGCTGTTTTCACTTAAAAAGATTCCTCATGTACATGCTAAAATGTGCTTATTTCATTTTTTTAAAGTGTCTGTAAAGTACCTTGGAAATAATTGGTCCTGATGTTTAATTAGGTAGTGTTTGAAAAGCACTTTGAAAATGAAAAATGGAGTAGAAGTGCTAAATATTCTTGCCTAAGGTTGATTAATTACGGACAGTAAATCTTACATTAGCCAATGTGATAAATGTGAGCGAGTAGACTGCATAATCTATTAAAGAAACCCAGGCATATACATTTTTCCTTCTGCATATGGACCTGGGGATTATTATCTGGAGGTTGGAGAATTGTGTCTGTTTTATAACTTCTCATTCCCTTTTTCATTCAATACTGTTGAAGACTATAGCAGAGAATTCAGGATCTGGCTTTTCAGGGCTAGCAGAGGGGCAATCCAGGGCATGGGAACCCACTGGGCTCCTTCAGAAGCTTCCACCTTCAGCTTCACAGGAAGTTGTTAGACAATGAGGGTACATCTCTATCAGTAAATCAAACGTGTCCATCTCTTTTCTGCTGAAGTAACCTGGCACTGGATTGCCCACATCAACACAATTAAACACTTTAACCCTTGGGAGCAAGGTGGTTGTAGCCAGATGCTCTAGTGGGGAGAATCCCTGGCCTGTGCTAGCTCAGAAAGTCTTCCTGCAGATTGCCTGAGTTTGACCAGTGCAAGTTGGCCCTGGGTCAAAATCATTCTAGAAATTTAACAGTGGAGATGATCGAGGCTCCATGCCAAAGCCTGCCCAGCACTGTTTGTTTTACCAGTACAGATGTAGCCTGGGGGGCTGTAGCCTCACCTAGAGCACTTGCCTCTGTTGTGCTCAGGGCACCTTCCACTGGTGGAAGAGTACAAAGCTGCTTTCCTGCAGGTTGGATCATGTCACAGGATGTATGCGTCTTGCCAGCCTCTCTGTTTTGAGGCAGCAATAGTGATATCTGGTCTTAAGGGCTGATGGAGCCAACCACCCAGCTTCATTTGCACTGCAGAATAGATGATATATTGCAGGACCACTTGGTGTCTTTGACAGGTTTTAAGTGAGGCTAATGTATAAAGAGCAAATGTTCTTATCACACCTAGACCAAATATGTGAGAGGTCTGTGCTAGTTCTTGCAAATATGGTAAGTGCCTTGAATAAACGGACAATCACTTACCTCAGATAAAAAGTCTGGAGAAGCCTGTAGAATGAAAACAGAAAAGAAAGGAGATGAGTCCAGAGACGCTATATGAAAATCTGCAGAAAATACAGAGAACATATATGCCTTTTTATTTCCTTTCCTATATGACAATTTTCTTACATGCTATAGAACAGTGATCTTTTAAGACTGGAGGAGCAAGTTTCTGCTTGAAATGGGGGATTAGGTCAGTTGTTAATACTGGCACATTGGAGTCAGCACTGAAGAATTCACACAAAATTGTTGCTTTAAGAGGGTATTACTTTGAGATATAAGGATAACTGATGACTAGTTATTAATGTTATTGACTTATGGAAAGAGGCAGAAGATATGAATCACGGAATCAATTAGGTTGGGAAAAGGCATCCTAGATGATTGAGTCCAACCTATGACCAAACACCACCATGTCAACTCGACCATGGCACCGATTGCCACATCCAGTCATTTCTTAAACACCTCAAGGCTTAAACACCGCAAGGGATAGTGACTCCACTTCCTCCCTCGGAACTACATTCTCATATTTAATCACCCTTTTTGTGAAGACATTCCTCNAAGGCTTAAACACCGCAAGGGATAGTGACTCCACTGCCTCCCTCAGAACCACATTCTCATATTTAATCACCCTTTTTGTGAAGACATTCCTCCTAAAGTCTAGCTTGAACATCCCCTGGTGCAGTGTAAGATTATGTCCTCTCATCCTGTTGCTGGTTCCCTGAGAGAAGAGGCCAACACCCACCTGGCTACACCCTTCTTTCAGGCAGTGGTACAGAGCAATAAAGCCTCCCCTGAGCCTCCTTTGCTTCAGGCTAAACCCTCCGGCTCCTTTAGCCACTCCTCATAGTGCTCCTCCTGTGCTCCAGATCCTTCACCAGCTCTGTTGCCCTTCTCTGGACTTTCTCCAGCACCTCAATGTCCTTGAAGTGAGCGTTCCAGAGCTGGATACAGTACTCAAGGTGTGGTCTCAGCGTCAGGGGGCTAACATCTTAACTGCAGAACTGCCACTGAGGTCTCTGATGCAGAATATAGTGGGAGAGATGGACTCGTGGCAGTTTGGTCAGAAAAGTACAGAATCTTTGCTTTTCAAATTCAGGTGACAGATCCTAAAATGTTAAATTACAATCTGTTTGGAAAAGATTGTCACATGTCCCTGAAAATGAGTCCTGACTACACACATAAAGACTTCAGCAAAAGCTCTGGTTTGTTTCACAGGCTTTGGTGAACAAGCTATTGTGTGAAGAGGTAGGGAAGGTCAGATTTAGGCATTAGGAAGTTGAGGCAAAAAGTGGGGCCTTAGGCATAGCTTTTGCAGCCCCCCAGAATTTCCCTTTCTCTGCATCTATTTGCCAGGCTCAGCCTGGTGGGAGGAGTTCTGAGAGGGGCAGAACTGCACAGAGGCAGTTCTGTGAGCCAGAGTGTGATACCTGGTTTGCAATACAGGGGAAAAGACTTAGATTGTGAAGACAGGACATTTCTGGAGACAGGGGGCTGTTAGATTGTCACAGGTGTTCTGCTGAAAACAGCAGCTTGATGCTTCTTTGTTATCCCCATCCTCTTGCATCATTTTCCCATGCCAAAACTTTTCTGTTCATGTTTAGGTAGCAAGGTGATACTTCCTGATGTGAAAATTCATCAAGTAGACTGTACAGAGCTCTTCAAAACATCTCTGAGAAGACACTGAGCTGGTTGTGGAGGAGCAGATGAAATTGCAAGTCACCCGGTGGGTAAGAAGCTGGAATGCATGGTGTTCATTGAAAGGAGGCAGTGGGAAAGAGAGATATTTGGACAATATGTGTGAGGGCTGAGGAAAGAGAACAGAAACTTGGAGGGCAGGATCTTTTTCAGGTTTAAATGGAAAATCCCTACAACGTGCATCTCCCCTGTTTCTCGGATTCTGGAAACTCCTAGAAACTTCTGAAGTCTAGTTAACTAAAGGCATGCTATTTAGCACCTCGCTTTTGATTGATCCTTCTCTCAAGAATGTGTGAATGAGATGCTGAGGTGTGAACAGGGACCATGAGATATACATCTATGGTGAACTACACACACCCATTCTATTAGCATAATTCACTTGTGTCAGGTGCTTTATGCAGCATTTCATTTATTTAATTTATTTTAGCAAGTTTCTCAGTTGCAAGAGAAGCTTCAAAACACAAAAGCAAGAGATCTAAAACGTTTTCCTTATTTTTGCATCAGGAATTCTTGATGATATAATATGCGATGGTATCTGCTTCACAGTGCTATGCAACTTGGTTGCAAACTATCACAAGTGACCTATAAACCAGATTTATTTGACACTAAGTTCAAGCTGAAAACAACTTCCCAGAACCCTAGAAAAAGCAGTGAAACTCTATATACTCACTCCAAGGAAGCTTGTACACGCTTTCAAATATGCATACTTTTATGCACAGATATAATCACATATCATATTCTTGCTGACCATCTGTTTGCTTCCTGTGAGCTCTGAAATGAATCAGTTGCTATGCCTTTGGGGAAAGCATTGGGTAAGACCTGCATGTAAATGTGAAAGGACGCATTTGGGCATACACTAACTCCTGTGTGCTGGGACCTGACATGCTGTGCCTGGCTCCAGCTATCCCGTGGGCCCTCTTGGTTGTGCAGCCAAGATGGCTCTGAGATCCATCACCAAAGCTGGAGTGGCAGGACCACCCAACAGCAAGGACGGGTGTGAAATGTAGACAGTACAAAATCTGACTTAGGTTAGGTTGCCTGCAGGAGCTAGTGGGGTTCAGGAACACACAAAAAGCAGGTGGCTTTTGGTACCACTCATCTGAGACAAAAACATCTATCTATATATCTCTGTCTAGATCTAACTGTGTCATTGCGGGACAGTGCAGACAATAAACCAGAAGCACACAAAGAGGAACTGTAATCACTTTTATTTAGATGGGAATGATCAATTTGAAAAGTAGAACACCCTTAAAAGGAGGGACACTGAATCCAAACTGAATCCAAATAATATAACCATTATAAGAATACTGCCTTCGTGTGTGTGCCTCTGGTGAAATCTGGCTGTCGGAGTTGGAGCTTGATCTAAGGCAGATTTACCTGTCCATGAAGGAAGTTCTGTAACAAGTGCAATATTGCATTAACTGTACATCTCTGCTTATTCAAGGTAGCACAGTTGTGCATTTCAGATAGGTCTGAAAAGACCTCACAGCTGACAGTCATGAAGCCTTTATATTTCCTCAAATCCATGTTTTATGTAATGTTTTATAATGTTCTATAACCAAAAGTATATTGCTGTCCCAAAAAATCTACACTACTTTTTGTATAATGGGTTTTATTTCTGGCCTAATTTAGGAACTTACGGAAATATTGCCTTGACACAGGAGCTGAAACCCTTTACCTTACGCAGATGTTCTGTCAGGCTTTTTTTTACCAACCATGTTAAAATCAGGGATGCTTGCAAAAAACTTCCCTATAGTTCTGTGCTCTGCAGAGGGCTGGCACAGGCAGACCCCACAGTTGTGTGCAGCCACATGCAGAATAGAGGCCTGGATTTTTCCTGTCAAGTCAATTCACAGTTTCAGGCAATTGAGGTTTGATATTTTGATTAGAGTTTTTTCTTATTTTTCTTCTTCCGAGTCAATGATGAAGGAAGCTCTCAGATCCACCCTTGTATTTTTGTCCCAGTGAAGTAGAGCTTTCTATGGTATTTTCTTTCCTCCAGAACTATTCATCACTAACACTGTGTTGATAATGTGATGACAGTTGTTGCCAAAACTTTCCTGTTCACCCTAAATCTGTTTTTCTTGGTATGAAAATAAAGATCTGAAGCTCAGCAGAGAGGGAACACGCCGTGGTATGAGAGCTCAAGGTGACTGGCAGGAAGGTAGTTATCCAAGGACAAAACCCAGAGTGGGTGGGCAGCATTTTCCAGATTCCATAGGGGAAGGGGAGAAGAGGGGTGTGAGGCTAAAAGGGGTGGGATGGGTGGGATGTGCCTGCTGGGGGATGGGAAGAGAGACAGTGCTCCTCTTTTAAAGGAAAATGAGCAGCCAGCAGAAACTAGATGCGTCTCACCATGGGGTGAGGGTGGAGAACCCACCAACTGCTGAGACAGTCAATAGGCAGATTATTCATCACACATTGCTAGGAGATTAACTGAGCAAACGTTCTGACAAAACTGATTAGAGCCTTCATCCTGTACGGGGGAACAAAGAGACACCAAGTTATTACACCCAAGCCAAATGCCAGATGATGACTGCACGTAGTGGAAACACAAACTATGGAGTGATTCCCCCCCCCACACACACTTACTGGGATGACTCTCCCTCCCTTTGTCACTGGAGTCATCACAAGTTACAGTTTGCAAATACAGCTACCTACAGAGCACTGCAAAAGCCGGATTGCTGTGATGTATCAGATAAAAGAGCCCCTCCCCCCAGTTTGCTTCTCTTAAAATGTTATCTCAGAGTGTTATCGTGTCTAGAGTCATCTCTTTTCTAAACTGCATTCTTTCCCAGTGTTATCACCACTGCTTACAATTGCAGATACTTAAAATGAGCAAAAGAGTTGACTTACCCTTATAGTAAGATTTGGAAGGTACTCCCTCAGGCAAGTGTAAACTTTGTGAGTGCTTCCTTTATCAGCCTAGCACTGGTAATGGGGGAAGTGGGTATGGTTTTTTACTGTCGTAGCTAATTACCATATTTTCTAGCCTTGCCACATCCTAAAACAAGAGAATTGATATCAATAAAACTCAATCACTTAACTGCAGAGTTCTGAAGACCAGGAAACAGCCTGACAAGGGAATCCCTCTCCAGACAACTCTGATTGTTTTCTTCTGACACTCAAAAATTTAATGAGTCATGCAAATGGTCAGAGTAAAACTGCCAAATATCTACTACCTCTAACAAGTGCCTGCTAACAAGTGTTTAAAATGTGGCACTGCTAAAGCCTAAGCACCAAGCTCAGCGTTGGTTTAGACATACCTGAGAATGTTCACTGTTTCTTAGGCATGAAAATCCCCCCTGTAAGTTGTCCTGGTAATTTACTGACAATTTTTGAAAAGAAAGGCCATAGTCTGTCAGGACTCTTGAGGCATAAAATTGGAGAGCCCAGACCCCTGGGGAGTGAGTAGCAGGAGCTGGGCAATGCCATTGGTGTCTCTTCCCTCTCTAAACCCCTGACTCTGAGTGTAAGGACATTACAACTAATTACATCTTTGGACTGTGCTGACATGAATAAACCATTTGAGGTTAACTGTCTTGCTCCTTAATGTCATAAAACCTTCTTTTCATAGAATTAGAGCCTTATTACCTAAAATTGTGTCAAAACATTCCCTTGTCCTTGGTTAGATCATATAAACTGATCTAAAAAACTTGGTTTTCAGGAAGAGTTGGACCCATTCACTGCAGTAGTGTCCAAGTAATCTTTTATTATAAATGCATTTTTTCATGTTTCAGAAAAGTGAATGTCAAATATTCAGTGGCTTTTGAAAAGCAATGCCTTCCAGTGTAGTAATAAGAGAAATCTCCTATAAACATTAAGGAAAACACTGGGACAGTTAAGAATGTTCCAAGATTGCTAACTAAATTATCAGTTGCTACCTCATGAGTATTTTTTGCCTTTCATTTACCTTAGGTATGGTTGTCAGTGTCATCTCTTTAACATAAGCAAAGAGGAAGGAGACAGCAAGTGAGAAAAAGATCTTTCTATTTAATACTGTGAATCCTAGATACTGGATTAAAGAATGCTTCCCATATTAGAAGATAGAAATTTTAATAACAAAATCAGAAAAATACAATATGCAAGAGAGCACAGTAGTATGTATACTGTAATATTATGTAAATATAATAGGAAATGTTATGTACATGAACATTTTATGGATCCAGTTGATGCGTTGAGGTGAAGCAGTAAAAAATTAAGAAACCATTGGAGAATTGCAGATAGCTTAAATAATTTAGAGGTGATTTTCCCCTAGGTTGTTAAATAGCTTTACCTAGCAAGATGTTGCACATATGATAGGATTTCACAGCTAACTTAAGTCTCAAAAGATGCTGCTGCCAAGTATTCAGGGTTGTTTTTTCTTTGGTTGGTTTTTGGTTGGGTTTTTTTGTTTAATAGGCAGCTTATTCATCATGTGAATGATTGTCACATTTTTGAGGACACACCAATCATGAGATGATCTTTGAAAAGACAGACATTTACATCTGGATTGCTCTGGCAAGGCGAGGACTTTTCGAAATGGAGGAAACAGCTTCTCTTTTAAGAAACCTTTTATATCCTTGTAAAAGGCAATAAAATATATATCAAACATAGATGATACTGACTACTTTTTACAGTTGCTATTAAGATTTATGGTCCCTGAAGTTAAATATTGACTTTAGCATCACCTTGGTCAATATTTATCTCTCAGATCAATAAATCTCAATATTGACTGCAACTGAACTCACCATGCTTCCCAGTGTTACCTCTGAATGATTTATGTCAATATATTTTCCTCTCTCCTCACTATATATTTTACTTTCCTGTGTTCCTATTTCATAGAATTTCAGGATCTTTTTGAATGAGGTAACACTTTTCTCTGCTTAGAACATCATTATTCTGATCAACTTACTTTACTCTTTTCCTTATTTCTTTATCAGTTCTACTGTAACTGCATAAACCATCAGAGCATGAAAAGATTTTTCCTAGTGCCTGACTAAATGTATAAGTTCTGAGTGCATACTAGGCTGGATCATTTTCATTATGATGTTACATACTGGAAGTTATAATCATCATAATCATCCTAATCAGTATTAGTGCTTTCTGTTATTATCCTTAAATTTCTATATTAACGTGTGCTTTCCTGCTTCTCAATGTTTTCCTTCAACTATTAGAATTACAACACAACTGAAAATTATAGTTTATTTAAAATTTAATTATTTAGTCCCACTTGGCAAGTTTTTATTATCTTATTTCCCCAACACAATTCAGTTCATGAAGAAGTTGTGACATGATCACAACTAGATTTTCATATATATAATTTTTCTAATATTAGTGGATTTTTGCATTAACAAACCCTTGAGGCTAATTGAACAAAGCTCCTTTACTGAGTCCGGTTAGAAGTGGTGTTCTTAGTGAACTCTTCTGAACGTGGTATATAGCTGCTTCTTAAGGCAAAAATGGGTTTCTGGCTACGCCTCTTGTATTATCCTAACCTGAACCTTTGAAAAAATCCAGTGTTTTTTTACATGAAAGATATGTGTGTTATTTCCTGAACTATATCTCACCAATTTAAATCTACAAACATGTTCGGTGGAAAGAGCCCTTTCTATTATTTTTTCCCCTCTTTCTTTCTGTTCTGTTTTACAATGTCTAAAAAGCCATCTTTCTTTGGCTCCCCTGTGTGAACGCAGCCTGTGCCCTGACTGTGTTTTGCCTGCAGTGGCTGCTCTGCAATCCCATCCGAGGGACAGAAGCAGCCCAAGCACCTTGTGAATCACAGCCTAGTCCACCTGCTCTGGCTTTGGTCCAGTGTTACCCTTTTTCTACTGTGCAGCTCCAAGCACAGTGGTAGCTCAGTTGAGCAACAGTGATATAAATGGTCCTTGCATCCATATCAATTCCAGGAGCAGGCATTTGAATATGAGAGAATACTAATATTTTTTTACACATAGTTCGAATGCTTGAGTCTGTAAAATGTCTATATGACCTGTGCTCACAGTTGAACAGAGGAAGAGTAGGAGTTTCTATAATTTCCAAGTTTTATTCCTGCCACTGGAAAAAGCTAGAGGAATGCTAAAGTTAAATAACTGAGTCAAGAATACTAACCTGCTGCCAAATAATCAGCTAACCTTTTTTTTTTATTGCTGTTGTGTTCCCATGTGAGGGTTGCACCCTACAGAATAAGATAGTTCTCTTCTACTGAGAGTGTCATGGAAAATTTGCCAGAGAGAAACAGAGGCTTTTCTTCCACTTCCGCCTTCTGATATAAACTTCTGAGCTGCTGCATGTGATAAATTATCAGAATGGATAAAAATCTTCCTTTCCTTCTGTTTTCTTTAGAATGAGATCAGAGTACTCAGATGAACACAGCCTCTCTCCCTATCTGAGAAATAGAGTGAAAATGGCTTCTGATGACCTTTTCCATTATTTGGGTAGCTCAGCTAATTAGGGACACAGCAGAACTCCCTGGTGACTTGCCCTATCATGCTCTTTCCCAACTGACACAGTTCAACCTCTGATTGCATCAGCAAAAAGCAGATTTAGTATGCTCCTTGTAAGCAAGAGAAGAAATAAGTTTACCTCTACTTGGATGGAAAATAAAGGGGCTGGAGGGGAGAAAAAAGTAATTCAGTGGTACATTTCTGAACGCAAAATGAAACTGAACAAGAGTTTGAGGTTGAAATACAAATAACTTCATGGTCTACTCCTTATCACTTATTAAGATCCTAAACTACTGCCATTAGCAAAACTGAATAATTTTCTAGACTTCCTTGCCTTCAGCTCTGGAGTAGCTTTGATGTGCACCTAGCAGCCTGTTGCACTCCAGTCCGAGGGGAACCTGTGTGTCTCTGGTTGGTGAACAGGCCATCCCTGCAGCATCTGGAGTGCCAGGGATCACAAGAAGTGCTCCAGAAATGCTTTAAAATGTCAAGGC
This sequence comes from Vireo altiloquus, assembly GCA_013396875.1. Classification (NCBI taxonomy): domain Eukaryota; kingdom Metazoa; phylum Chordata; class Aves; order Passeriformes; family Vireonidae; genus Vireo; species Vireo altiloquus. The sequence continues at coordinate 171,050 of VZRF01009378.1, forward strand.
CAAGCAAATGATAAATAACAGTTTATTAGCTCTATTTTTTATTATTAATATCAGTACTATTGGTATTAGAGATATCATTGACAATCTGTTTTAGGAACAGGAGGTAAATTTGGTATGAATATCCTGTACAGTAAATAATTTGCAGGCTGTTTAGAGGAAAAGGTTAATATCAGTGAAGAGTTATTCAGTGTCATGCCACAATTCCAAACAAGGTGGTAGAGAAGCATTCCCTAAATGCTGGACTGGTGACCTGGCTAACATTATACCTTGCTTCTCAGACTGCTGAGAAAACAAGATTGAAAATGCTGGTGGCTTTGCACTGCCACCCAAGCCAAGATTACCCATCTTTCTCTCCCACTGAAGCTCATGTTTGCTGATGAGGACAAGAATGCTAATGTAGAGCAGTGATGGATGCTTTTATCTTCCCGTGCAGCTCACAAGGATAAAACACCTCATTTGATGTGGCCTCTGTTTCCTCAGCTAACTGCAGCAGAGCTGGGTGACTGAAGATGATGGTTAGACCCTTGAGAAATTGTAAGGAGAATTTATCTGCCACTTGAGTGAGCAAGTCAGATTTCTCCTTCCTCAACAATAAGTAGGAAATTCCTTCTATAGCTCCTACAAATCAGATTTACCGCTACTTAAAGGCATCTGGGCACATGTGCAATGCTTCAAAGTCCTGCTTCTGAAGTTAAGAGAGACTTACCAAACACTGTGATGCTCTCAGATAAGGGTATGAGGCTGAAGGGACTGATCTGAGAACAAATTAGAGCAATCAAATATGTTTACTTTGGATAAAAACAGCTAGTGGGTTGGGAATGCATAGCATAAAACTGACAAGTTTGAGAAGGCTGTAAACAGCAAAGGCAGCAACATAATTCTGAAGGTTCAAGTAGATTCAGCTGAAGAGTAAGGGCTTGTTTACACCGAGAAACTCACTGTTATAATTATGCAGCATAATTATACAGCATAATTGTAATTATCGTGGAATTATTCTGAAGGAAGAGTGTCCACATGGGGAGTTATGCTGATATAAAGATACTACTGAATTTCTCTGTGTAGACAAGCCTCAGCAAAAGAAAGGACTGTTTTTGTGTAAAGTCTCTGTGTGCTACTGTTGTACCACAGTGCAATACAAAACAGAGAATGTAAATTGTAGTCATAGCTTTTAGTTGATTTAATCTATCTAGTTCAAGCCTTGTCCCCAGAGAGAGACCCCCTACCAGCGTTGGCTTGTGTGGCGCATATTCCCATTTCATATGAAGAGTCTTTGCACTTTTCAGTCCCCTGATTCATCTGAGCCTGTGTCCTGCTCTGCAGTTTAGCTCAGCTAAATAGCTTACATGACAATAGCTCACTCTCTGCCTCTGTGGCACTGTCATCCACAGCTGTAAGGCACCTGTCACAAAGAAGATATACTCCCGTCTATTCCTGGTGTGTCAGTATCTAATAGGGTTTTTTTTCATACTTCTCTGGATTTCAGTTAACAAGCTTTGAGCTTCCTCTGGGAAACAATATCATATGCTTAGGCCTGTCTCTGCAAAATGCTGTTCTGCATTAATGATATCAGAAGAGGCAAAATGTTACATTCCCCTCAGTTATGGATGCTCATATACAACCACATCTATAAACCATTTCCATTATTTTGTTGTCTATCATCTCTTTGGACTAGAAAAACTGGTTAAAAATGTGTGCTCTCAGTGAATAAAGTCCATCACTTCCATGCACCTCTGCAGGAAATGGTGCTGGTCCTTGAGGTGGAATAATAAAACTTCAGGATAATTGGAATGTCCTTCTTACATTGTATGTACAAGTAGATTTATTCCTATGGTTTGTTTAAGATTTCAAACTGAGCAATCCAGAGGAGTTTAAATATTTGAAGGAAGGTTCAGAAAGCAAATAGCATGGCAAGGAATTGCTGTGATAATTAGTTTGAATAATAACATCGCTACTCTTGCCTTGTCTATTCAACAGGAAGACTGTCATAATCTTAATTTTTTAGATGACAGATGAAGAGGGAAAGTGGCCTACCCAAGGTCCCAGACCAGCTCCCAGCTGGGAGAAGCAAACTGGTGTGCAATATCTCTTGGAGAGATCGTGCTGAGAGGCCATGCACCAAGGACAAGTTCATAATGAGGTGTATTTGAAATACTTTAAAAGCTGTGTGGCTGCATGTAGAGGAGAAACCACTTTCCTGCTGAAAGAGGAGGTTGGGAGGTTTCATTGAAACAGAGAATTTTAAATGCAGCTGACCGTGGGATGGATGAGATCGATTGTTCCAGAACTGTGTTTTTCTACAGCTAAGCCTTTTGCTGTTCTGTGTTAATATCTAGAGTTTTGCAAACCTGAGTGTTCTGCTTGCACATTGCTTGTTCCATTGCTACTTTATTTAAAATGACACCTGCCTCTTATTCATTTTTGTCGATGCAAAATGAAGAATTACTTTTTTTTGTCTTCAGTTTATCACTGATTCCTCCTTTTTTTTTTAATTGTACCCATTTTAAACTGAGAAAGCAGAGCGAAAATAATATAACTTATATGCCTGTAAACTCTTCCATGCCACAAAACTCATGTCTAAATTATATTTTTAAATTGGGAAATGACCTTGATACAGCCTTTCTCCTTAGCAGTTTCTCTTTGCTATTTTACAACATCTTTTTGTTTGATTTCTTCACATTCTTCCTCTGCCAGTTTGTGGACTTCAAGCTGGATTCACAAAATGACTTAGGCATGATATGGAAGGCACTGTGACCTCACTGTAATGCTACAGCCCAGGTTGTGCCTTCCTGCCATGAATGACTCCTATAGGCCTGGCCATGGAAGGGCTTCAAACAGGCTAAAGGTCTGACCTGTTCCATAGAGCTCTGAGGAAAAGCTTAGGAGAGTGCTACACTCCCTGCTGCACCTTTGGAGAAATTGGTACTTAGCTCTTCCAAATGGATTTGCTGAGAGCTGTGTGCCCAAACTGGTGGAATGTAAGGCATGGGAAAGCTTTTGTCTTTGTCTAATGCTCCAGTGAGTACAATACATCCCTAGGATGCAGGATTTCCAGGTTTGTCTCTGTTTCTTACTTAAGAAGACTGATGTCAATTTCTTTCCCCTTTTAGAATACTGCCATCAGCATCAGGTGCTAGCAGGAGACCACCTCTGATGAGACTTATAGCCTTATTGCTCTGCTCCCCAGACAATTCCTTAATCACCTAGGTATTAGGAACTAGTTTAGATACCTCTGCAAAGCACGTCTCCAGGATGAAGCATCTCCGAGGTTAAGCAGCAGCTGAGTGGGATTTAGAATTAGCTTTGTGTGGACACTTAGATGGTTTTACAGATTTATCCTTTTCTTCCTTTAAAACTGTGTGCCTCATCTTCAATTCTAGCTCCATCACTACTGTATGGGTTCACCAATTACTAGTCCACAGTGCAGAATTCTTCTTTTCCTGAGCCATTATTACATTTACAATCACACTGGCTTTTAAAGACACCATGGCTTTGTCATTATGCAGAGTTGAAGTCAGTGTTGTTTAATTCAACCTAGCATATGCTTTCCTGAGTTTCACAAAGAAAATGAAAGTGGGTCTTTAAACAGGGTAGGCAGTTTGAACTATAAACTATAAGCAGTGTAGCTTAACTAGCTTTTTTAACACCACCTTTTATGTTGCTGCCTTCTATACACCCAGAAAAAAAGAGAGAATCTATCAACCATCATATTCTAGCAATGTACCTGGTGCAGGCAAAACCAGGAAATTTCTTCCTTTGAAGACAAGGTTAAATTGTCTTTAATGCACACACAGACGCCCACACCTACAGCCACACCCACCCACCAACCTACACACACACCCCCCCTTATCTAAAAATTGGACCAAAGTTTTCTCTTTGGAAAATATCAGATTCACAGTCTTAGGTGGAATGCAAACAGTTTTGAACACTGCCTTGAATTTGGCTTTCCAGTACTTGAAAGATATTTGTGTTGGAAATAGTGTCCTCTCTGCCGGAACACTGTGGCACTGTGGTATAAATAAAAGATTGTAAATTATTGCTGCCTAACATTATTAGTAATAGATTTTGCTGTGGGGAAGAAGTTGTCAAGTTAAATCTCTTGTCCTAATTGTTAATTATTGTTGTCTTTGTCTAAAAGAAATTCTGTTATGAGACCAGGCAGCTTTATTCGGTTAAAATGTTCCAGGAAGATTCAACACCAATCACATTTAAAAATAAAAATTCAATAACACAATGAAGAAATACACAGTAGCATATGTATTACGTATTTTTCCTCTTGATCTCCAGACAATGGTTTTCATGCATTCCTTGTCTTTTAAAAACGAATACTGTGTTGATGGAAGCTGGTTTTTTGACTGAAGTAGGGAATGAACTCTGCTCCTTTAGGTGAGTTAATAATGCATGCTTTCTGCATGTGAACTAATCATTGTTTATAAAGCCCTGTAAATGCAATCTGGTATTTATTTGGTAAGAAGGCTTAGTTACAAACTGGTTGTAATCCTGACTTAAATGAATAAGGTATAATAGTGATCTCTTCTCCTCTTCCCTTTTCCAGTTCTGGAAAAGTTTGAAATTTGTCTTAGTATGAAATTTTATTCACAAGCCCCAAGTGTGCATCCACTTGGTGAAAGCCTTTTAGAAAGAAAGTCTTTGTCTTTAAGGTTAGGTCCCACTCATACCAACATAGTGTGTTTTGACAAAATCATAGCTCTCTACACTAGCATTAGTAAAAATCAAAGGTCACACATATGAATTTGCTATGGTAGCTTAACAACTTGTCAGATGTCAATTTAACTGTGCTGTTGATAGAATTTAGGCACATGCTCTGAGTCTGCTCATCTGTGAAGTAATAAATTCCTTAGCTCCTTAGATAAGAAGCTGACCATGCATACCACTGCTCAGATGGTGGGAGGTAACCCATGCAGCCATAACTTTATTGTGTATCTATGCTTCAATTATCATTTTATAAGAATTTTTTTTAGGATTGCTGGTACCAATGAGGTATGTCTAATGGCTAGAAGTTATGTAGGCTTTTGTAGGCCTGTACAGACCTAAAGATTGAAGCCACCAAGACACTTGCTCACCCTCAGCTATCAGACAGTAATCCTTTCAGGCCTCAAGAGTCTAAACTCTGTCCAACCTCTGTTTTAGGAATTGTCACTTTACTTGGTTAGTATAGTAGAGTAGTATAGCAATCAGCCCATTCAGGTAGTGGCACTCTATAAACATAATTTCTGCTTTATTCTCAGGAAATTTGCTCACTGTCATGCCACTGATCTCCTCAAGCATGCAGAATCTATCTTTCTTTTGTTGGTCCACATCATTAGCTATTTGTGCTGTGGATCTTGATGAAACGTTGACATACATGGAACATATGGTAAATTCCACATTTGAAGCACCTTTTTATGAAGAATATCTGTCTGAATTGTGTTTAATATCTGTCCTTTTTTTCCCCTCAGCATCAGCTTAAACCCACATGACTCCAATTAATTCCTATTTATCTCAAACCGTTTATTGGCAGCAATATGTTCTCAGTATTGCCAAAATACATAAAACTGTTACAAGTCCCATGATTTTTCATGGTTTTCTTTACAATTCAAATTTCAGATGAATACCTTAACATTACAATGAGATGAAAAGAAGTGAAAATTACCTTTCAACTCAGAAAAACAAAACAAACCAGAGCTTGGATCTAATTAACCTTAGCAAGGAAAGAAATCACTGAGAATGAAAATCTCTCCAACTCAAAGAGGCCAAAACAAAACCCTCCAAAGTCCTAACAAAACTCTTGAAATAGGATTTAACTGGTACATGAGTGTTGCTCAGGCTGATGTTGATGCTCTGTATGGAGACTAATTTTACTCCCATAAAGGAGGCTTCCTGCCAAATACATGCAGTCTGTTTTATTTATGACTCCCAGAAAATCCTGGGAGTTCTCTGCTTGCTCCCCTGTATTTCAAAGAATTAGGTTATGGCAAGCATTACAGGGAGGGAGTATTTCCTCATGCCTGGATTTTTACTGACATTTTAAGTTTCAAAATTTATGTAGGGCAAAGATTTCTGGGGCTCCATGTTCATTCTTCACTGTCACTGCTGCAAAATTTTCAGATTTAAATGAAGTTGGTACAAAGCTGGATAGATATTATAGTCAACTCACCCCAAGAGGGCTAATGAAAGACAATATGAGCAAATCTCCAGAGAAGAGTTGATGTCTTTACCTTTTACCCCAGAGATGTACTCTGATGGTTTGCATAAGATTTGAGAATCAGAATTAGGGACAGGATTTTTAACACCTGCCATAGGCAACTAGAGCATTGATTCCATCTCAGTTTTAACACAGGTAGAATCTGTTCCAACTGTGAGAAGAAGTGTCATTTGTAAGAATTTTAATTTCACTTCCCTGGTAACTGAATTACTTTGGGGAATGAGAGAATAAAAACAAGGGTAACATATCAGGTGACATTGGAAACAGCATTATTAGCTCCCCATCCTCTGAAAATGCGTAGACAAAATGCTGTATAGGTTAGGAGGATGGAGGTCTTTCCCTGCAGCCCAGGCTGTTTCACAAACAAGATCCAGTGCTGCACAGAACTGTGGTATCTGCTGGCAAAATCTTTATGGAAGGTTCCAGGGGGGTATGTCATGGATATCTTGAGGACCGAGACCCCCAAGCTGTAACCTCTTGTTGAAAACTATAGCAGCTTCATTAGCTTCAATACCACTTTTGTGTATGTGAATACTTTGCCACTGGATAAGTGGCTTTCTTCACTGTATTTCTCAGCATCACTCCAGCTGTCAGAAATTGAAGCTGCCCTGCAGACATCAGACAATCCTCAGATTATGGCTCAAAAATAAAGAAATGGGCATAGTGCTAGAGCAGCTTACAACACTTCTGACTGTCATTATTTCTGCTGCTGTTTCTGCTTTGCACCATGCCTTCAAAACCCCATGCTTCAGTGCTGGAGTCCTCAGTACTTCTGTAAAAGTTTTGGAAGAGTAGGATGAGATAATCATATTCCATTTTGGTTTGGGATTGCTAAAATCTGAACAGACTACAGGGAATAACTGCAAGATCAGGACTGTTCTACATAATAATTCCAGATGAAAGCTTCAAGTTCAGCATCTATCGAGAGTAACATAAAACATACCTGAAAGAGTATAATTTTTCCAGACATCCTGCTAGGCCTGATGAACTGTTATTTTCTTAAAAACATGATGTGTTCTGGAAAGGGGAAGACCTCTAGTATCAAAAGTGACAAAATTATGTCTGAACATTGGTTACAATGGTGGGTTTGCCTGGCCCAGCTATGAGATCTGTCTCACCTCATGGAAGCTAGATAACTGCATGGCAAACCTGTTACATTGATCAGGAAGAAGGATTTTTTAATAGTTTTTTACCAAGCAGAAGTTAAAGGCAGGGAAATTCGAGATAAAGAAGATAGTACCGTCTATGCCTTGAGAGGAAGAACGCTGTGTGTGTTGATCATTAGGTAAAATTCCATAAGATGAGCTGCTGTAAATATTCACAAACCACTGAAAAGGTCCTTCTAAAAGGCTCTCCTACTCAAGTCACTCGCCCCCTTCTTTGAAATCATCTCTGCTGCACTGCAGAGGTCCCATCTCTTCCACTCCCAGAGTTCTCACTTGCTTCTGATTTAGCTCTGACACTCACTAGACCCTCTTTTGGAAAACAATTCCATTTATTAACCAAGAAGAAAAAAAAAAAAAGTTTTTGACTTTTTTTTTTGCCACACTAGAGCACGGTTTTACATAGCAGTCTAACACCAGAGCTGGTGCCAGAGTGGAAATGAGTGGAGGATGTGAATGGATGAATGTATGGAAGACATATATCTGAAGGGAGGGTGTCAAGAAGATGGAGGCAGGCTTTTATCCGTGGTGCTGAGCAGTGAGACAAGAGGAGATAGGCAGAAATAGGAACACAGGGAGTTACACACTCACCTAGACATGAGGAAGAACTTTATAGTGTGGGTGACCAATCACTGGAACAGATTGCCCAGAGTGGTTGTGGAGTTTCCCTCAGTGGAAATATTCAAGAACCATCTGGATGCAATCCTGTGTCAATTGGGCATGCAATCCATGTGCTCTAGGATTTTGCTTGAGCAAAAAGGTTGGACCAGATAACCTCCAATAGTACCTTGCATCCTGACCCATTCCACAATTGTGTGGTTCTGTAAAGTGGCTGGACCTTCCCCTTTTAGCTGCAAGGACCTGTTAGATTTACTTATTCATCTTTTATAGCTTAATCCTTTCTAGCAAACGGAAGTACTAAGACAAATTAACGAACTCATTTAATTTGCATGTGGGATGTCTTTAGTGAAACTGATTTTGGGGAGAGGTGCTCTGTTTTATTTTCAAGATCCACTTGGATCTCTGCTACAGTGCCTTTCTGCAGAGAGTTACCAAAATGAGGGATTCAGCACTAACCTCACATGTTTTACATAATTACCACTTATATTTTCTAAAGCGGGCTTTGAGGGGAAAAAAATAACTGTACGAAAACTATTCTAGAGGGGAAAATATACAAATATGCTCCAAGTCAGCAAAAAAATACCTGCAAACTTTCAATGAAGTGTTATTCTGCAGGGACATCTACAATTTTATAGGATGCAATTTCACAGTTCAAGCTTGGTTTGCCATGTGTGGAGAGCAGGCTGATTGCATCAGGTGGTGGAGGATTATCAAGACATTGTTAACTCGTTGCCACAGAGGACATAAATGGCCTTTCCCCACAGCAGTTGCTAACACTGACATGGTAAAGTGGTTTGGCCAGGCTGTTATTGGTGGAGGGAAAGTTCTCCAAGCTGAAATACAAAATGAGTTGAATGAAAAATATAGATTTTTTTTTTTCTAATTAAGATCTTAGGAATTTTGTAGCAATGACATGATTTACAGTTTAAGAGCAATGAGTCTCTCCTGTAATCTCCAGTTGCAAGACAGCATTTGCCACCTCACCAGTCTAAATACTTCTCAGTTTCCCTTCGAAGTGCTTTTCAAAGTCCTGCTTCCCTCCCATCCTAAATATCGATTGATGGGCCACTAGTAAACTTTGACTTTTTAGCTAACTGCCAGTTCCAGTAATTCCTGTATCCTGAAACAGTTCTTGGTGGGATCTTGTTTTATTCTGTATTTGCACAACAAGTTTAGTCTATTTTTGTCCATAAATATGATGAGCCAGACTAATGCAAATAATAAATACATATAATAGTAAACCAGCTGTACTGGCCTGAAAGTTTATCTTTGTATTGTTCAAATAAAGATATTGACATATAGACCTAGTGTAATGAATCATCACATTTTGACAAACTACATAGAGTAAGATATAGCAGCTGATTCTTAGAAGATGAATATAATGTGCTGAAACAAATCATTCCACTAACCTTCTACCCGACAGGAATTAATGGAAGGCAGATACCAGAGAAGATTGTTTGTCAAAACCAATATGGAGGCCAGCCTTTAAGTTTACCATGGAAGCAGGATGCAACAATTTTTACAGGAATTGCTGAACTTGCTTGGAGTGATATTTCTTTGTGTTAGTATTATGGGTTTGCTTATCCACTTCTGCTATCCATTTTCCTCTTTGTGTCCCAGCAACATTTCTAGCATATACATTTTTCACATAATATTGTAAATGTAACCCAAACCTGCAAGCTATTTTCAACATGTGTTCAAAACTTCTAAACCTTGATTGCACAAATCTCTGCTGTTCAACTTGGCATGGGCTTGCAGCAAGATGTGATCCCAGGGATTCCCTGTGTCCAGGTAAAATAGTGATGCTGCAGCAGCACTCCCTTTTCCTCATGGAAACAGAGACAGGTAACTGCTGTCCCTGCACTGGGTCATGGGCCATCAGAGAGATGATGAAACAAAATGAAGCTTCTTGGCTAATACAGGAAATACTATAAGCTTACAGGCAGGGAGCCAGACCATTCGTAGAAGTGTCATGGGATGAATAAAAGAGCAGATTCCAGAGCATATTCATGGAGGCCAGAGGACCACACAAACTTTAGACAACAGTAATAACGATAGGAATTATTAATAATGTTCTTATTAGATATTGGCCGAGACAAACCACAATGTCACAAAAGCTTAGATAGGTAATCCAGTCTACTTGGGGGGATTAGTTCTCTGTAATGACCAAGTGTGCAAAAAGATTTCAGAGTTATTGCAAAGCATGAAATTCCAGTTGTGTTCTGGAAGTCCTCTAATTTGGAAATAATAGTGGGACATTGAGAGACATAACTTATTACAGTTTTCAACAAGCAAGTAGCTACCCACTTGCCAGTTTTCTGTTAACAAATTACTGATGAGAAAAGATGGAAGCAGAGGACACGTCTGCATATGACAACCCAAATTAATGTTGAAGGTATCAAGGCAGAGCATAAGAATAGCCACAGTGGATTGTATCAAAAAACCACCTAAGCTGCTATCTGAAGGTGGCCAAAAATGGCTAACACTTTTGGATAAGTGATGGTTAGTGGAAGTTAATGAAGTCATAGTTAAAGTAATAGTTAATGAACTTCTAGCAATCTGCAGTTCATGTATTTCCCTGATCATGGAAATTTTCTCTTTTCTTAAAAGGTATCAATGTCTTGTCCTTTTATTACACTATTAAATACTTCTGGGAAACCAGTTTGGCATCCATGATGATTTTATCCAAGTGATTTAACTGTTCTTTCAGAGAGGAATGTCTCATTTCATTAATTTTCAACATACCACCATAGCTTTTCATTTGATACTCCCTAATTCTAACTAGACATATCTGTTGCAGTTGTATCACCTCCAGTTGTAGCTTTGCTATGTGCTTTTAACTGTGCTGTACCTTGACTGACATGGCTTCACTGCAGAAGTTGTCAGCATAATATTTTTCATGGTATTGATAACAGAGTAGACTCCAGAGTCTTTGGCTGAATATACAGGGATGCACATTAATTGTCATCAGACAGTATCAGCAGGACACCATGAGCAGCAGAGGACAAGGGTAGATTTCCCAAGAATCAATTTCATATCGCAAGTCAACACAAATATCTTCCTAAAATGCTTAACACCATAACTGAGAACTGAAGCTGAACCCCATTCCAAATTAATTGTATACGTTTCCCACTTCCATGACATCACAATTCACCTAATTCAATCTGTCCTACAGTTCAGAAAGAATCTGACAACATTTGTGTAGCTGAACTTACTGGACAGATTTTCAGACAACTTTATACCTTTGAAGAGAAATATTGGTGCTGTGGAATATTAAAGTAGGTAGTTGAACTGGGATTACGTGGAATTGTTTGTGTTGTTTATATGGCTTGCTTTATACTGGCAAGTGTTCTTGCATTGAGGAAAAAAGAAACTACAGTCAGTTCCTATTCACCCTGTTATGCTATTGATTTTATAGACTTCTGTCACGTCCTTCCTTGGGCATCCTCTTTTTCAAGCTGAAAAGCCTCAGTCTGATTATCTTTTCCTTGTACAAAAACTCTTCCACACATTTGACCTCCCAAGTTTCTCTTCCTTGGAATTTTCCAGTTCTTGTATTTTGATAGGGGGCCCAACATGGCACACAGCATTCAAGATCGGTCACCATGTGTTTTTATATAATAGTGGAATAAGGATGACTCACAGTTTGTTCTTGCTGTACTTTTTGGTAGATCCACCAGGTAATGTACTTCTACAAGTCCTCCTGATCAGCAAATTGACACTTTTTCCTTGCGATTATTTGACTAGCTGTATCTAAGATCTTAGGTATCAATGATTTATGTAGAACCTCAAACAGTATTGATAATAATTTAATCTTTCCGAGGAGCAGCCCCTAGGACTTGGGTAGGGAGCATCATGCAAGTGAGTAGAGGCTTCTGAATCATAGCCTGTTTTAAATGAGAATTTCTTTGACAGAAGTACTAACTATATGAAATATAAAAGACATCTTGCTAGTTGCCCAATTCCCACATTTATCTTCTATAGAAATAAAACTAGATTAATATACGATAGTTAAGACATACCTCATTTTGAATATATTGTACCTTTTAAGATCAGTTTTCTGTATGATTTTCTTCATGATTTTGGGTGGAAAAAAATTCAAATTCTAGGTGAGTTCCATGAGAAGAATGATTTCAACTGAAGTTTGCTCTGAGGTTTTGAAATCATTTGGATCTGAAGCTCCCAATGAGACTGAAAAGGGTAAAGTTGAAACTGTGTGGACTCAAATCAAGAAAAAATGTACAGATAAACTCCCCATGAGAGTAACCTCTTGAGTTTCAATGAAATCTAGTGACAATGAGCTCAGATAGTTTCCAAGTCCCCAGTGCTTTGCCTGCAGCATGAAATTACCAACTCTATTTTCATTCTTACCTCGACTTGGTTTTCATGGTTCATTGTGCAAGAATGAACAATGATTTCTTTTGTCAGTCATCCAACTGAAAATTGTTTTGCTTATTATTCAATATAAATTGTTCCTCTGCTAAAACATAAGATATCAGCATGTGAGGATTTATTGCTCAATTTTACCTCTCACAATTTTAAAACATGAGAACAGTACTAGCTGCTCAGTAGAGAATGAGAAACACGGTAAAAGGGGGAAATGTAGGTTTCTGTACTGTACAGAGACAGTATTAAATAGCTCCAAAATTTGCTATAGTTCATAGCATTACCTCTGGAATTCCATTGCTTTGAAAGTGGATTATGGAAAAACCATAATTCATTCAATATGGAAAAAGTCATCTTCATATTGAATATGAAATTATAAGTTTTCCAAAGTGTTGTGGTGAAATAGAGGGCAACATCCTGTTGACTCAGAATCCTTTGAACTTGAAACTCCTAATATAGTACTGGAAAAGGTACAGCTGAAATTATGCAAACTGAACATAGCACATAACATCTGAGTGAAGAATGACCTCTGAGTTACAACTAAGTCTAGAAATACAGCTCTAGGAATTTTGAAAGATGTTGGTCTTAAGTTTTCTCTTTACACATTCCACAACTAAAATCAGAATTATTCTTGATGACTTATCAGGATACAACTGGATCAGGAGGACATCTGAGAGTTTTATCTGAGCCTGATAAATGTAAAGACCTTAAGTTATAGTGAGGGAGCCTTTGGCCTTTGAGCAGGCCCAGAGGGTAAAATTATCGTGAAGAAGATGTAGATACCTTGTCTTTGCTGTGAAACTCCTTAAGTTATAGCTGCACCATCTTTGTGGTGTGACCACAATGAGAGATTAACACATCTCTGACAAAGAAATCCAATAAGAGCTAAAGCCACTAAACTAATTAACTGGTTTATTATCCATTGAGTGTATAATTAGAAGAGGATTTTTGGTCTGAGTTGTAAGGGACACAAGGAGGAAGCTGGTCCTATTTTCAAATATTATTTGTCTATTCTGCATTGAACAGTTACTTGATAGATATCATAAACTATTGTTGAAGAATAGTCCAAAAGCCAGGACTGTTTGATTGAAATCTTCTCTTGCTAAGCTGTAGAATATACCCTTTCTCTTCTGTATTTTCTTTCCGACCAATGAGTTTTGAAGTTTTTTTCATAACGGTGAGACAGGTTGAGCAGAAATAGTAGAAGTTATATTTTTATACAGTTAATAGTTTGATGACCAAACAATTTAAACTCCTCTGGAACTGCAGAAAAGGGCAAAGAATCTATTATAAATGAAGGGGTTCTCACTTTGTTGTCTGTGCTGCCTATCACAGTTGCAGGAACCAGCTCAAAAGGATTTTGGGTTGGTTGTAGAAAACATGTGGACTTTTGGATTGTCTTTGGAAATTTACTGGGGGACTATTTTTCAACTGACTAGTGTCATAAATGCTTTCTGTTGGTGGGTACCACTACTCAGAATAGCACAAACTGGTGCACAGAGAAAAACCACACTGGAAGATGTCAGGTGCTTGTTCGGGCTCAAAGTAAAAACACAGAACTGAGGGTTAGAGAAATTTTCACTCAAGTGAAAATCACTGTTGTAATAAACTCCATGTTTACATTTTTAGAAAGACATGTCTGTGTCAGGGAGCAGCAAGAACAGGTTCCCTTCAAGAGGGAGGACAAGTCAGGAAACAAAAGTGATCTCCACAGCGGCAGGGTGATCATCAGGTAGGCACTGTCCCACAAGGTCTGAACAGGATCAGGCTGGTGATAGTGGCAGGCTTCATCCAGATAAAACTTGTGGATGCCCTTGGGGTTCTGACGTAAGGATACTATAATCTAAGCAAAGATTCCATGAGTCTAAATCGTACTAGTTTTGCTTTTCTTTATTTACTGTGGCATGGGTTTAACTTCAAGTCACTGATGAAACGGATGACAATTTTTATTTGGATCCAAATACTCTTATCACTATGGGCTGATTATTTGAAAGAAGTCCGGAATTTTGTGCTTTGTTGCATGTCTTCAAAGCAAATTCAACCCACGTGTCCTCGGGAAGATTTGCAAATGGATGTCACTTGAAGGATTCTTAGTTTCAGTTGCAGCTATTCATGGTAGCACAGGATGCCAAAAGCAGTACCCAATCCTTCTTATTTAAGTTGCATACTTCATCACTGGGAATTTGTAAAAGAAAACAATTCCAATTACTTCTGCAACTCTTGAACTGAGATTATTTGTACCCCATCTGCGACTCCAAAGCAATAATTAAATAAGCACACTATTTCCTGCGCAATTGATAGTGCTGGCAGAAACAAAAAGGTTGTTTGGCATGACTAAGGGTATCTTTTAGCAGAGATATCTTATTAAGGCCATGATTTCCTATAATCAGTAAAATTCTAAAATGCCATAGGTGTTTAGGCCTGATTTCACTGGTTAGGAAACACCACTGTAAAGACAGCATATTACTGCACAGGTCTTGTTATATAAACCATAGATATTAAACTGAAACAGATGTGTTGATTTCAGTTTGGCTCAAAACACACACAAGAAACCAATGTTTGCCAAATGGAAAAGGATAAAAAGCAGTTGATAAAATGTTATTTTCATGCATCTGAGATAATTACAACCAGTAGGCAGTGAAACAAAATTAAAATCTATAAAGAATAAGCTGGCAGTAGCTGACAGTAGATGCTACGGAGGGAGGTAAAATCCTTGTCAGAGAAACAAGGCAGTAGACAAGTAGAACTATGTAAGGAGAAATTGCATTTTCTAGATAGCCCATGACATAAGGTTTAATACTAATTTATGATGACTTTCATGTCTACAAACAGTATTAATGGTAGTAACATTAGCCTTCTTTTTCAACTCTATCCATAGTATTTCACTTAATGACCTTGCACAGTGCTATGTCTCTCATAAGTAAATACTTCTCTTTCTAATGTGAATTTATTGCCTTTTAATTTGCAGTCCTATGTTGTTATATGACGAGACAAGTTTAATAAAAGGAGAGATTGATCAGTTTATTACTATACTAGTAGCAATTTTGTATACTTCCATCAAGTCTCCTGTTACTCTTGTTCTGTCTGGGTTAATCTCTCATCCCATATAAATCCTGCTTTACCTCTATCTCTACTCTGAAATTCATCAATCTTGTCTTGCTTTAGAGTGAGTCAGCCACAACTGAGCTCAATATTACAAGTCAGAATTGATCATTTTTATATGGTGCTATCTATTTTCTATATTGTTTCTATCCATTTTAAAATGGAGTATTTTAAAGTAATTCTTAAAATGTGGAATTTTTCTTTAAGGCAAGAAGTCTTAGCAGTTCCAACATGCAGAGGTACATGCAAATTGAATTTTTATTTGGTCTTTTCAAGAAATTTTTTATAGCACCACTTTGTTTTCCTCTAGAGTTGAAAACTAATGAGCTCTGTCAAATTGGACAGCACTGTGTTTAGGGAAATGCAAAAGGAAATGCTGATTAGTTAGTGAGCTAAAACTGTAGCCACAATTTGCTGTTGATTGTCCAAGGCAGGCAGTTACTGAGTTTATCTACAAGATAACTCTCAAACAGAATATATTTAGCTAGTTAGATCCAATAACAGGGAATCACATTTATTTGATGGAGTGGGCAGAATTATATTTTGAGTGATGATCTAGGGAGAGTAGTAGAGTGGTTAGTAGAGTGGAGTAGTTAATGTGGGTGTTAGTTTAGAAGCAGCTATTTTTCTGAATTGGGGTTCTGAGTATACTTACTGTGATGTGAAAACATGTCAGTAAAGTATTTAAGTATTTAAAAAGGACTCAAAACCACCTGAGATTCAAAAGGAAATCAGTAGAAGATATGTTTAGAAAAAATTTGACAGGGACTTACATGCATCTTAAAATGGAGAGATATGGGCTTGGTGCTGTAGGCAGATCCATCTTTCTCCTGCATGTCCTTCGTCTGGAGTAGAGCACAAAATGTGGGTCTGTATGTTAAGTCTACTTCACCCTATGTCTTACACTGATTTTGCATATAAGGGCATGCCCTGCGTGCTCTAAGTGAGCATAATGCTGGGTTTTGCTTTGCTCAGTGGGAACAGAATAATGTAAGGGTGCTTTTGGATTTACTGCTGTTCAGAAACTTGTGACTGAAAACTACTGTATGTTTAGTGTTTTTCCAAACAGGATATCACTATATAGAGACATTAGTGTTCTGTCTCTGATGGCTGTTCTAGCCACATCTCTGAAGGGTTTGAAGGCTTTTGGAGTTTTGTGATGGATGTTCTCCAATAAGAGACATTTACATGATCAACTGTAAATGTGTTAATATGCTGAGTCCAATATGTAACATAGTACATGTTTCTTTCAGTACTTGATCTACATTTTGACAATGACAACCTATTAAATAAATTATTTCACTTTGACCAAAATGTTTTTTTTTCTAATATTTGCAATTCTAGCTTGTTTCTCAATTTGTTCTTTCTTCTTTTCTAAATCAGTCTAGCAAAATAGGAAAAAATATTACAGAAAATTTTTGCTTTGAATCAGCTGCTACCACAATTTTGTGCTAAACTTACTCATATCATGGTGAGACAATTCATTAATTGATGGTACTAGAAAGCTGTCCTTTCTTTATAAAATTTAGTTCTGTTTAATAAAAGCAGCTTGTAAGCAGCTGATCATAAGAAAATGAATGATGCCTAAAAGCTATGTTGGAACAGTCATCCCACAGTCTCACATCTTTTTTTTTTTTTCATTAGATCTATAATTAATCCTCACTTATACCAAATGTGTGTGACTCAGACACACTGACAGAGGGCTGATGACAAAACATGTTATTGTTGATGCTGTAAAAGATGCACTATGAGCATCTTCCAAGGTTTGGAGAACACCCCCTTGTTCAAGCTGTTTACACAGTAATCACAAAATCACAAGAACCGTCTCAATGCACTCTTCAAAGCAACCCTTTTTTTAAAAAAACCCCCACATTTATTTATTTATTTATTTTTAGGATTAATCCAATCCTTGATGAAATTCCAGAAATTCTTCTTTCCCTATTTGCTGGATATTTTCTCTATATTTAGGCAATTGGTAAGAGTGACTAGCTCAGGTAAAGCAGATGATCAGCCAGGCTTCACATCTCTGTTTACATCCCTGAAACCCTAGAGGACAGAAATGTCTTTTAATTGGTGAGTCAACCTCAGTAGGAACATGCTTTTAGGAAATGAGGCCTAGACCATTCCCTTCACACTGGGCACACTTGCTCTGGTTGCCATGGTAATCTGCTGGAGCATGCTAGGTCCAATGATGTGGAAAACAAGATGGCTTCCTCATTTGTTTAGCCTTAAGGAAAATTACAGATATTAACAAATCATTACAGGGCTAACAGACACTCTGAAGACCTGACCTAAATAAACAGCATCTTGTCAGATTGCTAATAGCTGCCCAAGTTTTACTTCTGTGACTCTCCTGAAAGTACTTAGTTAATGAAGATTTTATTACCCTAAATATTTTTTTTTCCTCTACCTGCAAGTAAAATCCTGTACTTTGAATGTTAGGGTGGACCTCCTATTCAGTGAGGTGCATTTAATTTGTCAATCATTTGGAAAGATATTTAAATGTTTAAAAAAACCCCAACTGATACTTTTGTGAATATAAGCCCAAAACAATGAGTTGTTCTTGTCACTGTCCCCTGGGAAGGATTTTTTGTATTTCACAGAAAGCTCTTCCCTGGTGCAGAGCAGCTGACATGCTCCTCATGGTGGTAGAGTGAGACTGCTTGGCCTCTGCAGGGCTGTGGAGGGTGACGTGTCTCTGAGAGAGGAAACATTACATATAAAGTTGGTGCTTTGAGGATGGGGAAAGAGGAAAATTAAAAGCAGGCATGAGAAAAAGCATGCTAATGAATGAACCCATCTGTTAAAAATATAGAAGGAAGTGACAGCCAAAATCTGTAACTGCAGATACAATGGTGGCAGGCTCATATGGGGGAACCGCAAGGTCAGTAGAAGAAAAGATTACATCTTTCAAGTTTTCTTGGTTAAATGGTCTGTAATTTCAAAGCAGCCAATTTGCTGGTGCCGTCCACTTCCTCAGAGCCTGCTCCCTGGGGAATGAAAGATGAAGGTGAGGAATTTCACAAGTTGCTGAAAGGAACGATAAAAAAAGACTTGTTTTGGTAAGCCTTCTGACATACCATATCTTTTACTAGGGACTCCCAGTGTCCTCTGGAATCTGAACAATAGAAGAAAGCAATTAACAGAGAAAACACATGGGACAAGTTTACTGCTTCCTTGATTGAATTGTGCCAGTGACAGATACACATATGAAGGCACACGCTCCCCATACAGCTCTGTCCCCTTTAGTACATAACTGGAGAAACTACTCCTTTGGCTTCTCTGCTAGTTTCAAAATGCAATTGCTCTTGTTTCCAGTTTGGCCCAGGTATTTGGAGATTCTGAGTGGAAATGCCTGCATTGTAATTAATGCAGGATGATTTTCTAAAGTGTAGAAAATACCAACACTGAGTGCTCCTTTTCACATCTGAAAGAGTTGTCCAAGGACTGCAAGACCTAATTAAATGAGATGACCTGCCCACAAAAAAAATTAACCACATTCCAATATCATCATGTTTATGCTGAGAATCTCAATTGCTCAGATTCTTATTAATTATTTCAACAGCGATTCTTTCCAACTCTATCAATTCCCTTGTTCTAAAATTCACCCTTGCAAACTGAAATAACAGCATGCGTTCCTATTGTTTTTCAAGACAACTTGCAATTTCAACAGTCAGAGCATACATGAACCTAGCAGAGTGAACAGGAAGCATGGTGGATCCAGACACTTAATACAACCATCTGAATGCTGGTTTTATTCATTATGTTCTGGATTTTTTTATTATATTAATATATTATAACAGGGTAGAACTTACACCAGGTATACTACCTGCATACATAATTGCGCTTGCACTTTTCCTTTCATATTGTGTATCAATTATGTAAATTTCAAAAAACAGTAGTGGGCACTGTGACAGATTTCTCTTCTTGGTGTACCAAATTTACTTAGTTCAAATATCCTTTAAAAGAAAAGATAAAATGTTGTATTTGATTCCTGGCATTAGTTGTATCACTACTTTTATCCCAGAGGTCTCTAATTCTTTTTAAAAAAACTTCATATTTTATGTGTCTCTTACTTATCAGGTGTAGCTGTGATAACATTGCATTGTGATTTTCTCTGCTCCTACACTGCAGATGTAAAATTTATTATATGCTTTATGAAGCATCTTGTTAATTTGTCTAATGATGGACAAGATTTACAAATTGAGTAGAATAAGGAGAATGCTGGTTTGGCCATGAGTGGAGTTAAACCAATTTGATGTTCTGAATTATCTAAGCAAATGTTTGGGTTTAAACTGAAATGCATCCAAATATTGGCTGTTCATATGGAAAGCTACAAATATCCTGAGACAAATTCATAAGTATTTTATGAGAATTCTGCCATATTTTACCCCTTTTTCTTGGAAAGACACAGCCTTCGACTCTAGATGTTCCTATGGAGCATTTGTTTTGTGTCACTAAGCATGTTGAGAGGTAATGTGAACATGTATAAAGAAGGAATTACTCCCTGCACAGTTTCAACAGTGAGAGCTTGGTTCTGATTCAGTCAGGCATTACAAAAAGCTCTGAGTGCACTGTTATTTTCATTTTAAATGATTTGTCTATCACAATATCATTGAGTTCTCAACTTTTTAATTCTCGGAAAGTGAAATATTTGAACAGTATTCTCAGAGCTTCAGCAGGCTAAGGGATGAAAATCACTGATTGGTCTTACAGGATGGTTGGTTACATATTTTAAAAAAGAAAAAAGAAAGGAGGAAAGATCATTTTAAAAATGAATGGGAAAAGAATGAAGCTGAAGATAATGATATTAATAGAAGATAATGATTGAAAAAGGAATGTGATGATTTGAAAAATGTTTAGAAAATGATTCAACTATTGATCATAAGGAGAGATGAAATTGTTGGATGTGGCTTTGTGCAATAGTACTTTGTAAATCTTTCCTCTGTAACGAATCACCTCTTTCATTCCGGTACAGAGGAAGAGTAACACATTTTCCTCCTCTAATTACTCTATATGTTCATTCCTTAGTGCATTCCAGGACAAAGCCTGGCTACAAGTGTCTGATCTACCGACTATTCTCCTCGATTTGGGCCAACAACTTTGTCCTTTCCCTAGAGTCCCTATAGCAATTTCTAGATTTTTTTTTCCTGTGATGGTGTAACTGATGAAAATAAAGTATTATTTATGTATTATTTATATTGCGGAAAATATTTTGTCATTCCTTGCATTTTTGGGCATGTAGTGGGTCGTGGGAATCAGAAGTTCATTTAAGGTCAGTTAGCAAAGGTGACAACAGTAACAAAGGATATTAAAAAAGGGGGAAAAAAGAGAGAAGCAAAAGAAAAAAGGAAAAGAAAAAGTAAAGGAGGGAGAGAACTTTTTCTCTCTGAGCAGCTGATGTTTTCCCTTCAATGAAGAAAACAAGTGAAGGATGAAGTTCCCTCATCACATGAGCATCCTTGGGGTGGAGGGTAGAGGAGCGAGTGGGAGGGAAGAAATTAGTATGGAACCACTACTCAGAGCAGCCCAAAGCCTTTGACTGTGATCTGATTGGGGATCCTTGTCCTGACTTAGCTTGGGCAGAAACAAACGAGATTTTCCGCCCTGCGGGGCAGGTGGTAGCAGAGCTTTTCTCTTATCAATCTCCCATATCAGAGCCAGGCTCTTTTCAAATCAAGGTTAAATTCAACATGGCTTCTCTTCTGGTCTTTCTTTTCCCATGGGTATTGGGAAGCTATTATCTTTTGCCATGGCCAGAAGTAGATACTACCTCTGCCTGTGTTTAGGAAATTCAAATCTTTATTTTTTCAGGCAAAGTAATCAGTAATAACTAGTTTCAATTTTAGTTCTTCTTGTTATTGCCTCACCAATATTATAAGATATTCATACCTTTCTGAAATGAGTCTTATCTTGAATACTGCTGATGTACTTTCTGTCTCAGTATGATTTTATGTTATTATTTAAAACTTGAACATAAACAATGGGTCATTTCTGAACAAGTCAGAGAATAATTCCATTCTCTTTTGTTTCCCTTTTGCTGTTTTTGCATTTCATTAAGAAGGAGATTCGAAAGCTGACATTTGACATAAAAAGTCTTCACTAAGAGGCAATGAACCTTAGATTGTTGGAGAAATAAATATTTCCTGTGCTATGTGTAATTCTGAACTTTAGAATTTGATCCAGTCATTAAGAAATGCACTGCAGCTTAGAAACTAACTTCACGGAGAGGGATGAAGTTGAAAGTAGTTGTGGAATTCTGGTAATCCCTTTCTCTTCAAGGAATAGCTGTGCAGAATTCATTTTACATTTGTGTCTATTTTAACTTTTAATTCATGTTACTGACCTTTCTCTCAAGTCTTTGCTCTCAGCCTTTTAAGAAATTCTCCTCCCTTTGGCTAATGTCATGGTTTGCAAAAACAGCCAGCCACATTTCTTCTTTTTCCTCTTTATATCCTCTCCCCCTCTACAATTTATATTCATTTTGTTGTCTGCCCGTTATAATAGATGTATCACTTGCACTCACTGCTGAATGCCAACTGCACGTAGACATTACCCACTCTTCTTCTGACCATATCCGTTTGTTACAGATCTTTTGGTATTTACTCTTTCTGCTGACAGTAAATGTCTTTTTAGTTCTTTTTTTTCTGTGTACAGAAACAAAGATTATTCAAAATCCCTTGCTTCTCCCTCCAGAGACCAATCTTCATTATATGTTTTCATTTTCATTAAGTATTACCTTCTCTATCTCATTGTATTGTTTCTAATTATGGTATATGTTAGTTGTGTTTTGATAGACAGTTGCCTAAAACACCTGAACAATGTTTAAATTACCATGGTCAGACATCAGCTGCTTTTTCTCGAGAGTTTAATTCCTCCCCTTTGTAAAAGTATCCCCATGTTTCTGCTCAGCTTCATGTAAAAGGCTAACACATGCCACATGGGTACTAACAATTGAATTCTATAAGGAATAATTTTTCTGAAGTCTAAAGAGAGCCACTACAACAGTCCAAAGAGGTTTTCTTTAGTACCGGTATTAGGGAAGGACAACATCAATTCAGGAATTAAGACCAGGAAGACTTTAATTATGACTGAAGAAGAGTGCAGAGATTGACTTAGCTGTTGTTTGGGGTTTTTTGTTGGTGTTTTGGGGTTTTTTTCTCTCTTCAGATTACTCTTGGAGACCAATGACAAATGTTTCCAGGCACTTTCAGAAAAAACAGCTGGGGTTTACTTCCAGACATTAAGCTGAGTATAATCTAAATATCCTATAAATATTCATGTTAAATCAATCTGTTAAGCTTGGTGTGCATCCCACAACCTTTGCACAGAACTTTACAAAAAATGTTAGACTGGCTCAGTGCTTGCCAGCACAATACTGAGTTGATGCTGCAAGAAGGAAGCAAAAAACTGACTGCCTGGAATCATGAAGGAAAATTCTTCCTGAGTGGCCAGGGAACTGTTATACACTGCTGTTAAGAAAAATCAGTGGCAATACCACTTGGAAATTGAAATTGTTCTCCTCAAAAACCTTCCTAGTCATAGGAATCTCCTTTTCAAAAAGAAATTGCCCAAAGGGAGTGACCAGTGCAGGTTGCTGATCTGGGAAAGTACAAAATGTACTTTGGTCTTCGTCCTACTCTCTCCAAATGCTTTTCCCTATCTATGTTCTACTTAAAGTGGATCAAAAAGTTGCCACAGCTTTGCCTATTGGTGTCAGCCACTTTTTTTGGTTTACTTTGCTCTCATGCACTCCCTCGGGTCACCTCTGTTCTCTGGCTTGTGAGATTCTGAGAGATGTACTGTGCTTCTAACACTGACACACAAACACAAACATGGACAGTTTGAGTCATGTAGAAAGCTTATAACGCATTCAAGTCATGCAGTCCATAGGAGACTGCTTTTTTTTAGTAGCTGGTAGTCTTTCCCAAAAAAAGGATGAATAATTGTAAAATGCATTGCACTTCCTAGCTGTAGACTTTGCTTTTCTGGCTCCCTTTTGAGCAAATATTTGGAAACTAGTATGTGCCTATGTCTTTATTAGAGCTGCAATTCTAAACTATGTGTTGGAGGCAGTGATATAGTACAAATTTATTCAGAAACACATACTGAGGAGGTTGTGCAAATTTTGCACTGTAAGGACATGGTCTGTGCATGGTCTGGCCATGTAGGAGCTACAATTTTCAAAAAAAGTTATCAGTGAGAACTTGCAGGATTTGCAAATTGAGACCTGAAACATAGTGTTCTTGTGCAGTCTTAGAAGGAAAATAAGCCATGCATATTTTCAATCTGGCAAAAATTTGGCAATAATATTAGAACACTTGTCTCTATCAAAGAATTCAGCAGCATTTTTAAGTAAATAAATCCAGCTAGAAGCAGAATATGTTGATCTAAAGAAAAAGCAAAATCCAACAAATTCCTACAAAATATACTTAGTTTCTGGGTATTTTTAAAAATTTTATTCTACTATTGATAACTAATCATGGGTGGTAAAAGCTGTATATATAATGCCTTAGGTTTGCATACTCTATCTAGGTGGATTTGAATTTTCAAAATATTTGGATTTTGTTTGTTTTATTCATACTTCCTATATATACTCATGTATATATATATATGCGTATATATACTCATGTATGTGTGTATATATATTACTGTGAGGGAAGGTATTTAGGTAGGAGACTTATGGGTTTGTTTATCTCATCATCAGAGGACTAAATGGAAGAAATTTTTCTTTTGTTTTTTTCTAGAATCCTGATGAGTTTGATCTAATTTTATAAATTCTCAAGCTGATCCAGGCCTGCCAAAGCAGGGTTTGAGCTGATGAGAAGCTTCCCTTTGGATACATGTTCACCCTGAGAGGTTTAGCAGTGGAGTTTCCAGAACTGCCAAAGCACTTGAAAAGCAAAAGTCTTATTGAACTCAATGGGATTTACCAATACCCTACTAAGATGAGTGCTGTCTTGTATCTGTTTTACAGACAACCTCTTGGAAAAGCTGGAAGACTGACTTAAAAAGTGATGCACTCTAGTAAGTCTCCCTCCCTCCAGGAATATGTGCCCAGCAGAGGAGCTTCATGTCAGTGTCTGCCAAGGAGAACAGATAGGATCTGAAGGGCTGACGTGAGAGGTGGCTGCTTCAGCTTTGTATATGTAATTTATTGTAACTGAGAGCCACTTCTGAGAAAAATAAAGGCATGTTATGAGTTGGAAGATAGTTTGTTTTGGGAATAATGTCAGCAAGTGTGTATAGACACTTGTTCGATATTCCTAGGGAGACTAAGTAAGTACTAGCATACTTACTACTGTAAGTAGTACAGTAAGAGAAGGCAAAGGCTTCTTCTGTAAGTATGTGACAGCTAGAGGTGAATACACTATTAAAATAGCTCCCTCTAATTTGTGAAATATGAGAACCTGTTTAAGAGCCTTGCTTAGGCAAGAAGACTGATAGATCTCTTAGTGCTAGGTGTATTTTTATTTAGAGGAGAAAAACCAGAAGCTGCAGCAGTTAACTGAGACAGCCAGCAGTGAGCTGGTGGGAAAGAGGAAGACAGAAGAGTAGAAGCAGCTTGAACTGATCGTATTATGTGGGAAAACTTGAAAGTCTCAAAAAGGGAAGGAAATGTTACCACAGGAAGGAGGAAGAAACTGGCTGGTGCTGCTTTGCAAAGCTGGCTGTGAGATGGTCGTTACTTCATGGCTTAGGTAGCGCATATTAGTTTTACTTGGATAGGAATTTTCCCTTCTCCCTTTATTAAAATATTGTTGTTACCATTGATTAAAATTTTCAATTGTGGATAATTATCTCACTGAGCATCAATGTTCTCATTTAAATTCCTGGGTAAGAGGCTAAACTTGGGTTTCATTGGGAACAACCAATTCATATGGGATCAGTCCCTTGCTGCCAAGCCTAAGGAGAACAGCTACAGAGGGTGGCCAGCCTTGCCTTGCCTGGTGTTCCTGGGCATGGCAGGGTCCTGAGGCATGTCTACAGTGTGTGCTGGGGAGGCCACAGGAGCATGGCAAAGCCGGCAGTGGGACAGCGGCATGCACCTCAGGGTGGCAGAGAGGCAAAGACAGTCCCGCCTGCCTTTGAAAACGAAGCCCTGGGGAAGTTTGTGGATTCTGTTACTTTCTCTCACTCTTGTGGAAAGTCTTCTCCCTCACCAGTTGTGATGCTTCATCCTCAGAGACCTTCACCTCCTCTTGTTTGCTAAGTAGTGGAGATATCTGGGGAACCTGAGCCATGCTGTGATCTGTTCCAGATTTCTGCTCTACAGCCTGGCAACCAGAAGCAGATGGAAATGAGAGATGCAAAGTTTTGTACCCATAAAACCAATTTAATTTTTTTCTAGGAACATTGAGTTCTCTGCCAAGAAGGCATTAAAGTACTTGTGACAAGGTGAATGGACAGGACCCAGTTTGTCAGGAGTTAAAACTGCCTCAGTCAGCTGGAGGCTTACCAGCCACTAGCTATTAGGATTGTCATTTCCCCTCAGGAAATACCTGCTGGTGTATCAAGGGTAATTGCTAGCAGTCAGCTGTATCCCCAGAGGGTGGGTATATAAAATCATCAGGAAAAGACTGAACTGTTCCTAGTAGGAGGCAATAGCAACTGTGACCGCGCACGTGTGTGTGTGTCTGTGACTGTGTGTCTGTGTGTGTCTTGGTTGTTTATCTTAATGAAGAATCTTAATGCAATGTAGGCTTTTATTTCAGTTTTAACCCTGGTTGTGACTCATCTTTGGGTTTCTGCTGAAGCTTGAATTTTACAGACTTCTTTTCTTATCTGAGGCCACCACTTGCAACACTGGCTGGTTTGTCACAAGTGTTCTCCAAAACAGTGTAGATAATTACAGCTTCCT
This sequence comes from Vireo altiloquus, assembly GCA_013396875.1. NCBI lineage: Eukaryota > Metazoa > Chordata > Aves > Passeriformes > Vireonidae > Vireo > Vireo altiloquus. Next base: position 197,385 of record VZRF01009378.1, read on the forward strand.
GAATGGCTTGGTGTTACTATGTGGTTTTATTTCTAAAATACTTGAAATAGAATTCCTAAATGCCCTTCACTTTGTTATGCTCTTGCCAATCTTTCCTCTCACGACAGGAGTAAAACCCCCTTGCTTTCCTGAGTCTTAGTTAAACTATCTGTGAAGCAGGTAGATCAAATAATGCTTAGTGGTTACCCTTTAAAGTTCATTCTAAAATTTACAGCGTTATAGAGATGAAAAACAAGCCAAAATCTTAGAAGCACTTGTTCAGTCTTTGCTCACTCTCCTGCCTAGGCAGAGGTCTCCCTGGAATATCACATCCATCGGTGTTAGCCTGTCAATTAAAACTACTCTTTGCCTCCATATTTTCTGCAGTAATACATTTCCCAGAAGTGCAAAAAAAGCCAGACACTCGAAATACATAATCCTACCTGATCCTTATCTCTTAATTTGGACATATCCCCACATAACCAGGCTTTTAGTGATGCTTCCTGGGCTTTTTCTCCTCTGTCCAAAAGAATCCTAAAGACATAAAGTTGTTACTTGGCTGTAACCTCACATGGAGGCTCTCCCTGCCTTTTCACCCCTTCTCACTCCTTCTTCCTGCCTGATATCTGTTGCACGCATATTTGAATAGGATCCATTGTCCCCTTGCCATTGCCAAACACTGAAGTGAGCTTCACTGGGTTGTGAAGTTAGGTGCCTCTGGAGTCAACACTTGCATGGTCACTGCAATGGATAGTAAAACCTGTCACGATCAGGTTATGAACTAACTACAGACTAACATAGTTTTTGAACTAGAATAAATGTCAAATATGTAATAGATTTAAAAGAGTTCATGAGCCATTTTCTAGTAAGTCACAATGGGGGAAAAAGGAATAAATTGATGAATAAACTATTCACACTGCAGGTGTTTCACAAAAGCAGTTTCTTAGCAGAGACTGAGATAGGATTTGGGAGTAAACCATCATTATTTACTCTGGTCTTTATTTCTCGTATTCACTTCCTGAGATGAGGGAAAATATCTCCTTTCAGACTGCTGTGGTTGTCTTAGGAGAAATGACGTTTTCTCTGAACACCTTCAGATACCTGGTTTATAACGAAATTTTAAATATTTGCATGTACATGGAAGTATGTCAGCTTCATTCTAATTTCCAGATCCCAGCAAATCATGAAGCTGAATTCCAAAAGAGTTCTTGATTATAAAGTTAAAACCAACAAACTAGTAATAACCCCCTCCCCCCATACAATGGGGAAGGAAATACCTTAACATCCAAACTGTTCAGATGATGTTAGTTTTTCCTTTGCTTACTATACTCTTCCTGGGACACTTTGTAGGATGATCGGAAGAGGCTTGAGGAAGGCACATCATATGATTGCCTAGTTAATTTCCAAAACACTGAGTAAAAACTCTTAGTTCATTGCTTTGTTGCCCTTTGTAAGTGGATGGGATCTATTGATGGGAAGAGATGAATTCTCTCTGCAACAGTGCAAACCTTTGTGAAAATGGATCCCCTTATAAATGGCCCAATCCTCTTCCTGAAAAACAGATGCCAGAAGCAGTTGTGGGACATTATGTTTCAGTTCTAGAGACTTCCAGTTCTAAGAATAAAGTAAAGCAGTCATTATTTATCTAAACAAGGCCTTTATGCTATGGTTCAGTGGCTGCCGGACAGCCGTGTGATCTGTCTTGTGTAATGCCCTCACCCCCTCCTTTCCCCGACTGGAAAAGAGAAAAAAGGACTTGTACTAGCTCAGAACATACTTACACATCTCACTGTCTATTGTGCTCGGTCGCTCTGTCTATTATGGCCCATTAGATAAACATGGTGTTGAGCAGCCTCTCAGCTGCTGATACGCACAGCAGTGCTGATAACATGCTCTATGTTTAGAAGGGAATCAGTTCGTCACAGACTATGTGGGATATGTTTACACATACATGGTGTGTGCTTTCTCCTCAACAACAGAGAGCTTCCATCACAAAGCCCCTCTCTCTGAGGAAACAGGAGCGTTTTGAAACCATAGTCTTTTATCTTTTGTGATGGATTTTTTTCATACTGCTTCTCAAAATATCGCCTTGTATTTCTGTGTCTGAGGGTAAATGAAGTGAGATACAGATTCCTGATCTTTCCCCTCTCCTGCAGGAAGCTGCATTTTAAATACAGAAGGAAGGAGGCAGCTTTTTGAGTGTTACCAAGCCTGTCAAAGTTTCTATGCATACGAGGCAGCTGACTTCTCTCAGGAGCCAAGTGGTCAAACAAGTTACATTTTACAAAAGAATCTGATCATATTTTCTCAAAAGTGACTTAGGCACTTCAGAGCCAAGATCTCTTTATTTGATAATGGGACTGGGGCTTATCTATTACGGGAGGCAATACACTTTGCTGTGTTTGGTGTTGACATCTCGAGATGTACACAGCCTAACACAAAAGCTCCTCTTGTACTTCTGAAAATGTCACCCAAAGCACACAGTGCTCTGGAAACCATGTTTTGTGGAGGGCTAGCCCAGGATCAGTGAGCACAAACTGGCAAAGAGCAGGCAGACTAGGGAGGGCTTGCCAGTGTGAGAGGGCAAACAATCAGGGGCTAATTGCTCCTTGATTATATAGTGCAACAAACTGAGCACTGAGACCGTGTAAATTGTGAGAAGTTAACTGTTCTCATTTTTCACTTGGGAGAGAATTTGGATTTTTATCTGGGCCCAAGTTAATGGGCACTGCAACAAAGCAGGAGCTCAGCTTCCCCATTTGCTGGCCAAACTTTTATCGAGCAGAGGTTATGACTGCGCAGAACACTACTGCAGAATAACAGTGACCAACCTGAGGTGACCATGGCATGTTTCCTGCTGTGTGCTACATCCGCTGGACACAGGATGCATGTTCAGAAGTATAAAAATTCTGCTGACTTCTCTGAGGCTTCTTGAGCAATGATCATGTTCCAGTGTGTGGAAATGCACCAATAAATGGTAAAATAATGCGTCAATTAAAACATACGTTACATAGTATCCAAGTACTCGTTTTAAAACACTGAGATTGCAGGCTTCTATACTATACTAAACAGCAAAAAATTCTTAAAATGTGATGGTTCATTACAACAGAATGAATCCAGTGAATCGTTCATTCTTAATAACTTTTTTGCTCCATAATTGTGGTGTTATTAACAGAACAACAAAACAATTCAGCAAAACTTTTAAAAATTCCAAACCTGTTCCCATGGAAAAGAGCTCAATTTTTCTTTCAAGATTTTCTTGGCAACCCATGCTTATGATATTTTTAATTAGCATTCTAATGTAAGATGTATTAGTTACAATATTTTTATTTTCAAAGTATTGGTAAACATGACAACCCACATAATAATTTTAATCTCTCCTTTATTATTAGAATCACAAGAATTACACAAGATTTTATTGAAATGGAAAAATGTTGGTAATGCCAATAGTTTCTCATGAGTATTTTACCTTATATTTAGCATTAAAAAATGGATATTTTTGAATTTGATCATATTCAAAGTTTATAATGTTCTCAGTTTTGTGGACTACCTATTTTACTATTACTTTTCCCCCACTGAATCCTTTTAAAACCTGGAAAAGCTTTAATGGTTCTAAACAGATTCTGTTTTCTCAGCTTTACTACTCCTTGAAGAGTGCTAAAATTAGCTTCTTTACCTGAATTGCCCTACTGCAAGATTCCTTTTGTAGTGTCATAACGAATCATATTAATAGCATGCCTTAATTTCCAGTAAAAAATTTGGTCATGAATCAGACTTTGAAAATTGGTGTTTTGACTTGGTCTTATTTCCTGATATTAATTTTTTCTCTTCCTTTCATCTACTCTGCTTTCTGTGTCAAAGTATGTCATATTTTTTCCTGGTGAAGGATTAATTCAAACTCAATAAGAATAAGAAAACATGTCACAAATACATACACAGTGAAATTCAGTCCATGGTCGGAATGGTGCAGCATTTGCATAGAAGTCCCAGAGAATGCAGGGTGTATTTTGGACATATTTGGTTATCAGAAAAGTTTGGGTAGTTTCCATTACTGTATTAGATGTCCTTGTTTGGACACTTGTACAAGTGAGTGAAGTTGAGCATGAAGGTGAAATCTGTTATGAATTAAAAAACCTCTATCTACACCTGTATCCAATCTGTTCTACTTACATATTCATTTTATTGCATAACCACCTACAGTAAATCTGACTTAAAACTTATTTTTAAACCAATGTTTGGGGTTTTTTTAATGTAAAATTATTTTTTTTTATGTACAATTATATCAATCACTGTGCAGATATGCGAGTTAGGTGCCCTTCTGAGCAGGAAGCCTAATAAGAGAAATGAGAACCAGAGGTTTCTAGCAATTCCTGGTGCTTATCTCACCTTGTCTCAGGTAGTAGACATCAACCAGGGCAGCAGCACAGAGAGACTCTGCCAGGTCTGTTCCCTTCTTGCAAATGTCTTATGGTGGAGAGTTTAAAGACAGAATCATAGAAAGGAGAAAAGAATGAGGAAGGGACAGAAAATGTGAGACAAAAGGGTGTTCTAGCCTAAGAACTAAGATCTCATTTGGCCTTGCTTTTAATATAGCCCATATAGAGCTTACATTCATTCTGGTCAGTTCAGGCACACTGTTTAAGCTAGAATGACCTGCTTCCAGATTTCATCCAGTCTTCAAAATATCTCCACTTCTTTTGCTCTTATTCTCTGATTTACATTTAATTAGATGTTTCTGATGGTGTCTTTTAAAGCAAGAGTTGTTTAATATAGAACACTCTTTTCAAGGGCAATTAGCATCAGTAGTCCTCTGATCAGTTCTTCATCTGACCTCCTGCAATGGTTATAAAGTCTGGACAGGGCAAAAAACAGTCACACATGAGAAATAACTCAAGTGTTATCCCCAGTGAAAACCTAGTTTTGTAGAATGCCTATTCTGCTTGCATGCCTCTCTGGCAACAGTATATCACTACGTAGTAGTAGCACACAGGAAAGCTAAACAGAGTCATTCACGTGCAGGATAAATGCAGTCCTGACAGAAGCAAGCAATCTAAAGTGCTAGTGTACCTATGCAATCAAATAGCATAAATCTTGTTTCTCCGCAGCAATTTGAGTGAAGAAGCTTTCAACTCTATATGCAAATACATTCAGAGTATACCATTCTGTTTAGATAGAGGTACCCAGTAAAACATACTTTTTCTGGTTTAGACATCAAAGCAAGATTTCTTCTGATCATTAGGCAATGTCAACAATTGCAATAATTTGTAATTTGGTTCTGTTTTCACTTGGTAACACCTCCTGCTTTCATATAGCACATTTTCTTTAGAGCTGACCAAAATTAGCATTGCTCATTAAAATAAAATGAGGGCAGAGAGGGCAGTAGAGTTGAGGGGTGGTGCAGTGGCAAAATACAAGCCAAAGTAAATTATAAAATATCTTCTACTCTTCAAGTTTATGAAATATTACATTGGCATTCCAGTTCCCAGAATGCCATCCAGTTCCCACATTCCTACACTCAAATGGGTACACACACCCTTCATACCATTTTCCTTGACCATGTCAAATGAAGATCAGCGACAGAAGAAAATTTCTGTTTCATGTGGCAAAGTCTACATGATTGCCATGGAAAGCTGACCAGAACTAGTATGGGATTATCTGCAAAGGTCAGTAGTAACACCAGAAACATGAAGAGCCTGGCCTACTTCAGTGATAAGTGTAATATGCTGTTGATTAAATATGTATATAAAATGATAAATTGTTCTGATGATAACTCTAGCTACAGCTGTTATAGTTCAGGGTGGCTCTGTTGGCTTCAGGTGGCTCCTGAGTCTTTTTCCTGATGTAAGCTACTCTTGTGTGCCAGTGGAGACCAAGTGTTTGATGATGGTGACTCTTCTCAAGACTGGTGCTTTTATGCAGTTTAACAGCAATGTTTTGTACAAACATCTGCAATTGGATAGGGAGAGAGAATGCTGGAGATATTTGGGAGAAAAACATTGTTTATTAGTTATAGCCATTAAAATGCATTCCTCAGACAAAAGAAAATCTCAAGTGCATAGATTCCCCTTCTGTACATTTCCTGCTAGGTGAATGGCAACATCTTGACTCCAGTGAATGGCTGTGTACTCTGGTGTGAAGCAATCTCTTGTTCAAATTAAAAATTTCAGGATTTGGCCTCAGGGGAGTTTTTCTTGACTGAGGACTTTGAGATCTGATTAACAAAGGCCAACCATTAGTCAATAAATTGTCATCTTTCATCAAATAATGCATTTGACAAATCAGGTAGTCTGGTATTCAATCAACTTTTTTAGGCTTCTCATAAAATGTGATACTTGTCACAGAAAACATTTGTCAAACAAACATTGTTGATAAATTTCTGCAACAGCCACTCATGTCTGGTTTACAGGTTTGCTTTACAAAGCTTCTTCCATTACCTACAGTCCTGTCTTCCTCCTGCATGGTCCCCTCCTCTCCTCCTCCCAATGCAGCAAGAGGAATAAATATTTTCCTTGTCAGTGCTTCTTTACAAAGTTTTAGAAGAAGAGAAAATAAGAAGCAAGGGCAAAGATCAGAGCTTTTTATCTTTCATTGCATACTTCCTTCTAAAAACACCACAAATTTAAATAGAATTTTATTTATGACATCAAGAACCACTGGAGATACTGGTGGATATGGATAATCAATTTAACTCAATTATAAATTTGTAGTTACAGGAGTTATATGTTACAGTACTGTGATTGGATCACATATTTGGGATAGGTTTACTACAAGCAAGAGACTCAGGAAAATTAGCACGTCTGATTAGCCTGTGGGGATGGGTAAGGCAAAGCATGGGTGACACCAGCTGTTAAAAGGAACCCGACAGAGCCTAAGGAAAGAAGTTCAGTCTCGCAAAAAGAACTCTGTTTCCTGAGGGCTGATTCTGCTGAAGAGCTCTGAAATATTCCCTGTAACTTCAGGAGGCTGAATGTTGAGGGGAGCTGTTCTCTGTGAGTGTCCTTGAGTGTGTGGAGGTGGTAATGTGGGTGAGGTGAGTCTTCCCAGTGGAGCTTTGTGAGCTCATTTTTCCTACATGCTGTGCAAAAAACCTGAAAGTCCCTACTTCTTAGAGTTTTCTATCACAGAAATGATGCATTTATCATCACTGTGTAGATTTGTCTTGTAGGCCACATGGAAAAGACATCTTGACCTGTCCACTAGGAATCTTGATTTTAGTAGGAGTAGAAATTGTCAGTGGTACTTTATCCAAAGTTTTTGTCCACAGGGTCACAGCTGACTCCTCAGACAGGCTGTCTGACACCAGCCATTTCTGCTGGAATCTGGGGTAAGCAGAAGTTGGTATACATCCAAGCCAAGAAAGACACAGGGCTGCTCTGTGTGCAGTGTGGCTGCAGTCAAACCCGGCCCCTCTGACGCAGTGAGCATCTCCTTTGGTGGTACAGGTGTACACCCACAATAGCTTCTGAAGAATGTCTGTAAAATGTAATAAATCTGCTTTCTTCAAGTGCCTGTGTCCTTAGAAAAGGCTCTTCATTAGAAAGAAGAAACAAGATCTTGTACTGGCTTACATATTTAGCCCAGCTTCCTGAGTAAATTAGCTTATCAAATCATGTTGTCTGCTCCGTCTGTCACTTTCCCTTTAGCTTCCTCCCAACAGCCCACACCTTTCATGCCCAGTAGGTGTGAAACCCATTCATCAGCTTAGGAAATGTTGGTAGCAGAAGGATAAAAAAATTCATCCTGGGTAGATGGCTTGAAATGGCTAGGTAGAAACCATAGTGAATGTTCTGGAGAGAATCCCTGCTAGGATTCAGTCGGTTACCCACTCTGAGAGGGGGCACCTGAGTGTCCAGTCAATGTGTGTGTGCAGTGCAGCATAGCTCTGAGCCAGACAAGCTGCACAGTGCTTTGTGTGTGGCAGGAAAAACGAGGAGAGCTGTATGTGAAAGATTATTTTTTGGGGAAATGGAAGGCACTGTAATTACTAAAAGAGAGAATTAGAGACAGACACACTTCCAGTTTCCTTATGAAAAGAACAACATGTTTTTAATGAAGCAAAAAATTGTGTGTTGTGCATCATCCTGTTTATCATTGCTGCTGTTGCATGCAGCCCTCCCACAGGAATGACTGCTTGCAGGGTATATTTAGATTACAGGGATCAGATTCCACTACACCACTCTGGAGTGCAGGTCAAAATTGTCCTGCTTGTTTCCATTTCCAGCAGAAATGTTAAACATTTTGTATGTGAATGCATAAATTCTTTCTTTTTAACTAAGGATGTTAACAGCAATATCTCTTCCCAAGAACGTTTTTTTTTCTGTGTGTAAAACTAATTGCCCTCTAATTCAGTGTTACAAGAACTGACTTTTTTCATGGGATCAAAGACATAAAGCCTTATGTAATGGTGACTGGAATATCTCTGTACTGTCAATATTAACTCCATCCTTGACTTCAGATGCCTCCCACCATTAAATATCTTACATGGTTTACAAATTCTGCTTGTCTAATTGGGTCTTCAGATGGAGAAATTTCTCTACAGAGAGTCTACAGAGCCTGCCTAGTAATTAGATTTGCTCAACGGTTTTGGGACAAATCTCACTGCAAGTCTTGACAATCAGGCATTATCAGAGATTTACTGAGGTAATGAATCGTCCTTCATAAGGTGCTCAGAAAGTGAGTTGCCCATGGTTGTCAACTCCTACAACTGGCTTTTAAAATTCTGGGGGGTATGTCTGTAGTTGACTAACATTTTCCAATAGTTCTGTAGGGAGATTCTGAAAATAAAATTCCTGTAACTACTTCTTTGGGGGTTAAGGGAACTATACTGAAAGTGGTTGGAAGGACTACTGGCTGGTCTGAGGAGCTCAGTCTCTGTCAGGAACAAATGTTGTGCTTCAGAGCAGGAAGGTCTCTGAGGAGTGGTTCACCTCTCAGGCCTCATCCCAGATGTGTAAGCTTTAGGAATCCCCAGCTAACCATGTGTGCAGGACACTGGCAACCTAGACTGCACAGAAGATGTCAAGCAGCATGGTCTGGTCTGATGATTGATGCAGAACAATTAACACACGCATAACTGGTGTGGCTCAGACCGTGTCTGCTGCATGCAGTGACAGGCTTGGGAGGCACTTGTAGCTCCTTGTTCACACTGCGCATCAGCAATGAAGATGTGGGACGGTTCTTCAAGCTGCCATTGGTCTCCTGCAGCTTGCAGATTTTGCTAGTTAGGTGAGGGATGTCTTCCTGCTAAATCCCTCTAGGAGTTTTTGAGCTCTGTGTTTTGATTGGAATTATGGCTAGTAGTTGCACTGCAGTTAGGAATGAGGGCAAATCAGCAGTGACTCCCAGTGGTCTTAGACAGTCTTGAGAAGGGGGCAGTGCTTAAAGACCAGTGGTAGCCAGCTGTGGGCTCTGGGTTGAATTTTTTTCAAAGGCAGCTTGTGTATAGTAGCTCCACTGTGAAATGGGCTGGAATTCCTAGTCCAGTCACCTACACCGATACCTCCATCCAGAGGGTCACTTGGATTAGCAGAACATCACCTAGTCGATGTTAGGCAGGAAGTGGTGAAAAAGAGCTGGAGATCCATTAGCACTGAGTCACACCAGCAGAGACATGCTGGCTTTTCTTTTTGCCTAGATTTGCTAGTTGTCTTTGCTCCCACAGTTTTGTCTAGAGGATTTAATACACCCTGAACCTGTGCAATAAGTGGCATTAATTTTATTTTAACTGAGGCAACCTAAAACCTAGGCGTGTAGTCTGCTATTCTGCAGTCAATGAAAAAACATTTGACTCACATTCAGCATCTGACTCACCTTGTGTGTCTTAGGCACCTGTCCTAAGACACAAAGAGTTACCTGTGTGTTACCTGTGACCTCCACCATGCCAAATCCAGCTGAAAGTAGAAAATAGTATAAATTCAACTGAAGCCATGAGTGTAAAATAACTGAAAGTGTTGGTGATGCTCTCTGCCATGGCTTGTGCTTGAGTGGCTGTGATGAGACGTAGTGATGAAACTTATTTTCTCCATGATCGATAGAAGTCTAGCCAAATACAGAATGATACTGCTATCATGCGTGGTGACTGAGGCAAATGCTGAAATCTTGGTCAGGAAAAGCAACCCACACAGGATCAAGAAAGAGACTTCATATATTGAAGACCATCTGGTGGATGCTGTATCAGTGTTTTTAACTACAGTTCAGTCTTATACCACATTTCTGAGATGTAACATATGATTGGTAATTATTCAGGAGGGGAAATGTGAATACAGGCTGGCCTTACTTCACCAAATGCTTTCCTGTCTATAATGAACTGTCACTGAGATTTTTGTACATGTGTAGATGTCCTCAGAGATTTCTAAAAAAATTCTTTTTGTTCCAGCACAATCAAGTGTGGAGACTGTGTGTGGAATGAGTATGACTCCAGTTGGTGTGGCTCCGAGACCCAAAGTGTAGGATCTTTCTGTTGAAAACCCTTAGTGTGAGGTAGGCTTAGACAAATGGGATGGGGTTGGTGCAGGTGGGTGACTGTCAGCACAGAACAGAAACCTTTTTGGTCGAGCATCCAGAGCTTAACTGCATCCCCAGAAAACACCATTAAGTCTTCCTCTCCAAATGACCAGAAAAAAAGGGTACATTTTCTAGTCTGTGACAAGCTGATCAATTGCTTGATTCTGGTTAATGAGTAATGGCAAAGTTCCACTCTCTGGATAGCCCTGTCACGGGTTTTTTGGGAGGTCTCTCTTCATTGGGTGAAATGAACTAACATTAGAGGGCATCCTCAGGGGCTCTGGAGCGTTTCCTACTAAAGGTGTGCTAATCTTGCAGCACCAGATTGTCTATTCCCTTGCTTTGTTTGTAGTCTCTTGTGGAACCCAGTCTTGGCCTGTCTTGTTCCAGGTTGCTTTGGAGCCTACACTGAAGCATCTGTGCAGAAGAGAATGGCAGAAAATTTCCTAATGTGCACTGCCAGGGTTCTGGACAAGCCAACAGCTCTTGTTTGGATATCAAAGGACAGAACTTCAGGATAAGCAAAGCCACCAAACAGACAAAAGCAAAGTCATGAAATGGACAAACTCAGTCATTGTTTATGCCAGCTGCTGGGTGCCAAGGGCTGGCTTAGAGCTGGCACAGGAGTCCATGATCAAGAAAGGTTCAACCACAATGAGAAACAAAAATGGAAATACAGCAAAAATGGATGTTCTGAGATCATGTTTAGAGAAATGGTGACATGAGAGTACTCTGAAAATATAAAGAGTAAGAATGGTAGGACTAGACCAAATGGAGAAGTCCAGAGAAACTCTTTCATGGACCAGATGTTCATGAACCAACATATCTGTATGGAGGCAGTCTGTCAGAAAAAAATGGGAAAATGTTTTGCAAGCCTATGAGTTTCAGCCAGAGCTGGACTGTGTGTCGTATTGCTACACCATTAAGTTGGAGAACTCAGGACAGATTTATGGTGCCATCAAACCAGAGCCATAGTTTTACTAAATACCCTGTCTTTTTAATGGTACTTAAGGGCTTTACTGCATTTGCGCATTTTTACTGTGTTTAGACATGGTTTTAACAACTGAGTTAGCTCTGATGATGCTGCCAATTGTTGTCAATGTGGAGAAATAGAAGTCTTTTTTCATCATCATAACCTAGTAGAAAGGGTTATATTTTTGTCTTGCAGGGTTTAAGAATGGCTAGAGACCATTTTGTCGAACCCACCTTCTCCCTGTATTTGCTGACATCAAGTTCATATGGTGTCAAATAGCCTAATTTGTTAAGAATTTTACTTAAACAAGCTAAAAAATTTCTAATGGAGCAAACATTTAGAGGTTTGTTCCAGCCTTGAATGACCCTCCCGGAGATTGTGAGTTGGGACCAACTGACAAACAGAAAAAAAAAATGCAGGCAGAACCAACCTAAAGTCAAAACTGTAGTTTCATGTTGAGAAAAAATGACCAGCTTTTCTCTTCTAACCTTTCTTTTAAAATAGTTGAACTTGTTTGAAAAATAATATTTGTGGCTTGCTTGATTTTTAAAGCACAAGATCATTTCAATTTTAAAGGACAAACCCAAAATCTAAAATTTATGAAAGGGAGAGAGAAAATTTAGCTTCTATTCCACAGCTTCCATGTTCATACAGGAGTGATATATCCTGCAGGAGGCTGACTCAACTTTTTATGACCCATCAATGATTTATTAGAAGTCCTGATGTTGTTCCCCAAGCAAAAAACATATTTCATTAGGCAGCACGAGATGGCATAATGGACTATCTGTTGTGTTATTCTCCCTTTTATCACAGTCTCTCTTCCCAAAATACAGTTATTATTATGCAGCATTGGGTTGGGATGTGAATTCTGGAAGCCAAAAAATCCAAGGGCTATTATTTGGCATGGTATCATAATACTAGGCTTTTCTGAAATCAGGTGTGAAGCAGCATACCTTAGCTACTTTAAATAGGACAGAAACATCCTAAATTTATCCTAAAAAATGATAGTGTAAGGTTACTATTTATTATTAGTCACAGCTGATTATTTCAGAGATAGCTTTGGCTTTATTCAGTGGTAAATCTGCTGTCACCAGCTATGCACTGTGGCCGCTCTCCCTGCCAGTAGTCAGCTTTGGGCAGAGGATCAACTGAATACCTTAAACCCTCTGTTGAACCTTGGCATTATTATGGAAGAAGTCCGCAGCCAGCTCGTGTGTCCCTGGTATAGCTCCAGCAACTTAACAGATGGATCACTAGCAAGCCTCTTCTCAATTTCTCTGTTAAATATTCATGGAGCCAGCATGTGCATGGGCCCAAGCGTGCCCCTGGAGGTGCCAGCAAGGGTCTCTGATCTGGGGAAGATGTCAAATTGGCTAGTGGAAGTCTGAGGGCAGAAATGTTTTCCACAAGGATCCATCCTTCAGTGCAGAACATGGAGTGACAGCCATATGTGCAACTGTGCTGGTGAATATGTCTGCAGTGCATGCTTATACAAGCTATTAATAGGCCAGTGGCACACCGAATGCTAATGTGGGGAAACAGGCAGAGAAAGACAATGCAGAAATGCCTTGGACTAAGTTGAAGCATCAGCCAAAGTAAAGTGTTCCTGTTAACTTGCAGTGAAGGCGAAGAAAAAAATTAATCTGCATTTGCCATTCACCTTTAGGATATACCACGCTTATTTTCTGAATGTGCTGCTGAAAAAATTGCTAAATGCAAGTTCATAAAGCTCTAGGGATTGTTTTGTGGTTTTAGATCCCAGTCAGAGGAAACAATGTTTTATTTGTTGTTTTTTAATACCAGTCAAATATGCTTCTGGTTTATCAGGGTCCTTATATGAGTTGGGCTGGGGCTTTGGGCAGTACTGCATATCAATATCTAAATTTTTTTTTTTTTTTTAAGTCTGCAATATCTATAGATCCTTAAGAGTGCTCTTTTAAGACTGCCTGTGGTGGAAAGGAGGTTGCTCTTTTCTTACTTTGACAAATTTTTGTTTCCTCTGCTTTACCAGAAAGAATGTTTATAATTATGTCTCATAAAAAATGTTGCAGAGAAGTAATTTGTGATTATTCCAATGGAGTGTACAGCACACAGTATGGAGAACAAAAAAAAAATCCTGGGAAGGAATATATTTATTCCTTCTTGAAAGATTTGCGTCCAGTCCTTTGAAATTACAAAATGCTGACAAGCTACTATATAACCAGAATTCCTAAACAATAAATTTGAATAAAATTGAAATATTTGAAGTCAACTCAATGCAAGCCTATATGTAATATGGCATTACAGAAGATGTGTAATATGCATATGTTCTAATGAAGAAACAAACTTTTCTGGGCAATATGCAGCCTCCTCATTCCTTTTGCTCGACAGTGTAAGGCCTTTAGTGCTTCTTAACTAAGTCTAGTAAAGTATGACAACAGAATTTAACCTAGAAAAGGGAGAATAGATATTATCACCCAAAGGTGCCTGTATAATCTCAGGAGATAAAAGTGGACTTTTGTTAATGAATATGCTTGAAAAAGTAAATGCCTGTGTACTTTAAAACCAAGATTATTTCTGCTATGTTTACAATCACGTGGATGGAGGAAGGAGAAATAGGAAAGTACCTCTAATGGAAAATGTTGGGTTTTTTCCTTCAATAAAAATTTGTTCCCTGTGGTTGGTTGTTCAGATCTTCAATGAAATTCCCTGATAGAGAGAAATAGTGAACAAAAACTGATTTCAAGTAAAGCCAGAGTACAGGCATTCATTTCTGGAATTCATATTCAAAGCTGGTTATATGGTTTCAAAGCTTCTAAGCAGTTACAAGTGATTTGACTTGCTGGAGTGCACAACTGTTTGGTATATTTGACCCATGGTGTCCAAGATGAACAGCTTTTATTGCTGATTCCATGTGTGACCATGATGACTTCACTTAATTATTTATATTTCACCATGTCTATTAGAAAAAATGAGTAATAGTTCTTGTCTGCAAGTTGATTCATTCATGCATTGAATCATAAAAGCATGGATTACTGACTAATTACTGATTAACTGTATCAGCATCTTCAGTTAGAATATCCCCTCTAAGAGTACAAAGAACATATTAATCAAGAACATATTGTCATATGCTTCTGGGGAGTAACTTAGAAATTATTCTATTTCTTGAATACTAGCAATTGAAAAACTCTTTTTCAGAAATGTTGGGCACCTAATTTGAAACTTTTTAGAGTGTAATTTTGCTTAGCCCTTGAAATTTCATGGCTCATTTATTACACAAATGGAGTGAATAGAATAGGTCAGTTCTTTGTGAAAATTAATCCAGTAAGTGAAAACTTTGTTTTGTTCTGGAATATACTTTTGCTTGCTGGGCCTTTAAATTAATCATCTATTTCTTATGAAAGATACCTTTAGCAATGGCTAGATTGCAATGGCCTTCTACCAGTGTTGGAAACTTTCAGTTAAAGCTGAGAAGGAAACAATTGTAATGTTCTAATAAAACATTAAAAAACCTGAAACATGTCATCTAGCTAATTATGAAGTTTTAAATTTTTGATGACTGTTACAAATAAAAATAAAAAAATTCAAAATAGGAAGTAGATTGTAAGTGGACCTATTTTCTTTTTGTAGATATTGAAAAAAAAAGTTGAAATCTTCAGAAAAATGTCATCATTTTTTCCATGTAAAAAATGTATAAAACCTGACCTGATCCTGGGAAAAACTTTGGCTTTTGACAGTGTGTTTTGAATAGGGAGCAAGTTATGAAAAAACTCTCAATTTTTAGTTTTAGTGTATTTTGCTAGTATTTATCTCACAATCGTTCTGTTTGTTACATAGGCGAGAAGTGAATTTCACAAACACATGAGTATTAATTATAGTAAGTTAAAATAATCAACTGAAAGTTCTCATTTCCACTTTGATACCAAAATAGCCTTTCTTATGACATTTTGACACATCTTTAAAATCCTCTGCTAAATCAGGATTATAAGAAATAAATATGTAAAAGCAGAGAACAGAGGAAAAATAATACTTTTAATTATCTGAGAAGGCTTGAATTCCCTTATTATTCTCCTCAATGTTTATGGTTAATTCTTCAGTAGAGTGGAATTTTGAGTCACAGTTATGTCATATTCTCTGATTACTGGCTTGGTGCGACCACAGTACTTTTTGGTCTGTCTACAGTAGATCATAAAACATATGCACACACACAGAGCTATTTAGGACAGAAAGAGAGGGGGGAAATGATGCAGTAGTAAGAAAACCAATGTGCTTACACGTTGCAACAGAATAGGTTGTTATCATCTGTTCTTCCTGATGAAAGTAATTTACTTGTATTACAGAGTTTTATTATGGATATTTGGGAATTTTGTGGTAACTGCATGCTCCAACAGGTCCCATTGGGTCCTGTTCCTATCATCATCCAGGTGTGTGGCCAGCCCTGTACCATGTTAGGCTCTTAAGGCCACCAAACTCAGGTTTCATTCTCAAAGGAAATAGTGATACAGTTGAGAAGCAGAATATAGCATAATCAGGTCTCGTTCCAGCAGGGATCTTGGCCAGAGAAGTAACTTGGACTTGTGCAGCTGAGAAGCATTCCCAGGTCCCTGACCTTTAGATGACAATGTTCATAAAAGAACCATCTAGATCCTTAATGAAACTCTTCAATTTCTTTTAAGGAAGCCACTTAAAATTTGAGTCAAGAAGCAACCCACATGTAAAGCGCAAAAGGAGTGCTATAGGATTTCTTTTCTGCATTCATTTATGCCTTGTGAAATTGTTTTCTGCACTGCTGTGAAATAGTTCCTTCCATTATTCTCTCAAAGGAATTATAGTCTCATATTTTTTCCCCCTTTGGTGTGTTTGGCTTCCTGCTTTAATCTAATTTTTACAGCTCAGGGGAATCATCAGACCTGGCTGAGATTTGTATTTTTTCAGAGAGCTCATCAATAGTTTACATAACGCTGTGGCAGGGCCAGGGTTCACACAGCTGGAGAGGTACTCGGCAACAGTCCCACGTTAAGCAGAAAAAGCCTTACTGAGAATCTCAACTTCGTTTCAAGAGGTTTTTTCTTCTGAAGAAGCAAAACAACACAAAAGCAGTGTGTGCAGGTTTGCTGGCAGCTGGTGTGCTGTGACTGATGATGCTTGTGTTAATTATGCTCTCACTATTACCATGTGATCCACCCATCTGCTTTTTGAAGCCAGCTGTTTTCCTTTATCTTCCTGTTGAACTACCCTGTTATTCAGGGCAGTGACCATCTTTATGTGGTGAGCAAGGAGAGGAGCAAGGAGAGGAGCAAGAGCAGTGAAACTCTGATGTGGGGGTAGCAGTGTCAGGACTCAAATAATGAAAGTAAAAAGCTAGTAAAACACAGGTTTGGCCACATTATCTTTTCCAGGCTTTATGTCTTTAGTTATTAATTAGGACTGGACCAAGAATTATTGAGAAGATTAAATTGTTAAGTTCTGTCCTTGTGGAATTCAGAAATTGTCCCTAGCCATTTTCTAATAAAGTAAGTTTCAATAAAAAATGTCTTCCTTGCAATTAATATAAATGTGTTTTACCCAATTAACTTACCTCTCTCTAATCTACGACTGATTGCTTAAGTTGTGCAGTGTTCTTGCTGCCCTTTACAGAAAAAGCCATGCCATTTGGCCTAGAAAAGCCATTCCTCTTGGTCTTTTGTTATATGAGAACACTGGCATTCATATGGAGAGCAGCCATTCTCCAGGCAGTCATGCAGGGGCCAAAATAAATAAACAAATGAATAAATAAATGAAGAAATGAATCCTGTTCCTGTAAAATAATGGAAAATGTTAAAACAAACAACTGTTCAAAACTTAAAAAAAAAAAAATAAAGGGTTTGTGAACTGTTGCTTTGCAGTGTCTGTCCGGTTCTTGACTAAACAGCCAGGAATATATATACAAACACCCCAAACACAATAGCATAAACAAAGTTATTACAATTCCAGAATTCCTGTTGTGGCCTTTAAAAAATATGATCTTGTTCTCTCCCTCAGAAGAACACCCTCCCCTTCCACCCTGCCATTAATGGTTCTGTGTGTTTTTTCTTGATCTCATAAAATGTTTTCTTCTAACAAGCAAAAAATCCCAACAAACCATGAAAAAAAAATCAGTTAGCAATATTTCTCAAAGATCTTGTCCATTTATAAAGAAAAAAACTACAAGATTTTTAAGATAATTTAGAATGATCTTAATGTTGTTTGTGGAAATTTTAGTAATATTATTATTGTTTAATAATGGAAAAATATTAACTTTCCTCATTTCACTGATCTCTGTGAATGACATTGCAGAGCCTACTTTTCTCTTGAACATGCTTTGATCAAATTGGTTAAAACAGTAGAATTTGAAGAGGAATAAAGTTGCATATTAGAGACTGGGAATTTCTGCATGATAGACTTGTTCACATGGCATAAACATTTGGGCCTTTCCTTTCAATATATGTGCAAAGTAAAACTAGTCTGAAAATATAAGATGTGTTGATACAAAGGCATGTCAGAAACAAAAATTTACATTTATCAAGGTTTTTATTGTAATTGAGAAATATCAGAGAAACTTGAAGTTTTCCATGCTTTTCTTGAAATTTCATGGCATATTCACAAATCTTACTCAAATGCTGCAATTCTTAGTTGAGTCAGTTTTTTCTAGCTTTTGTGAAGTAGTCTTTGCTAGCAAAATAACTTTTGTAATTGGAAAGATCTTAAGTGCACAATTTAAATCAGAATTTTGGAAATACAAAAAATTTAAAATAGAACGAAGTATAAACAATACAATGTAAACCTTCAAAATTTTTGTAATTGTATGAAAAATATCTTCCAGTCTGATATTGCTATATAATGATAAAATTTATTTTTCAGCCTAAGGAAAAACTTATACCACTGACATACTGCAGTCTGGATTTAAAACTGAGAAGGAAAAGGTATGCAAGGCTATGAATGAAATAATTCTCAAGGGGAAACTGAAGTCCCTCATTTGAAGGTCTGACTTCTAGTACTCTGACTTGCTGCATTTGAGTGGGTATTGGAGGGATTTATGAAGAGTGACTTCCCTTTTTAGCAGTGGATTACAAATAACTTCAACTTCACATGGCAGCTGAAATAAAGGTGACGATTCTTCCTGTCATCCTAGTCCTAATGCATCTAGCTCTGGCACTTCTTTGTAGCCTAGATTTTGATCTTAAACTTCACTCTGAATTTTTCCAGATCTTGATTTTTCATAATCTGAACCAGTGGAATAGAGATTTTTCTTGTTTTATTTTCCATGTGTTTTCTTTAAAGCTTCAGCCTCTTGTTTGTGAGAAAAGTCACTAACTGCCATGCAAATTATTCTTGAATAAACAAACTGCTTCTTAGGAGAGATCCCATCAGCTACCACCTGTCTTCAGTTTTTCAGCCACATATAAACATTATTCCAAGTTAATTCTTCCTGGGCGCAAATATTACTTTGAAAAGCCCAGTGATGGGGCTGCTCTGTGTGCATCTAACATCTGAGGCAAAGTGGACCCCTTGCATGTATATCAAGGCAATTAACCTTCTTATCATGTGCTTGGGAGCACGCAAGGTGAAGTAGCACTCTGGTGACATCATTGTCAGGTCACTGTACAAGAATAATGAAATCATATAGAGAGGTGTGCCCTGAGGCATACTCCGTTGCCATAATTAGGTTGAAGGCTCCCTTGGAAATGGTGCCTTGTTGCAAGAACATTTGCAGGAACTAATTGTGGTGTGTTTTTGCATCAGTATTGGCGTACTGCATCATTTATGATCTGAAAATAGCTGTAATTGTGTGCGTGATTGAGTCATTTCCTGAATTTAGTATTCTAAGCGGAGTACATATTAAATGACTAACACACTCTTGACTTTGTCATCTTTTTTATCTCTGGCTGGATTCTTAAAAAGATCTCTTTGTGCTTTTGCATTTTTAAACCAAATTAGATTTGGTGTATTTTAGTGCTGCTGAGACTGACAGGTTAGCAATAATCCTTGTTCCCAGACAGAGTGTGCGCAGGTGCTGAGAGTTCCTCCGACCATCTTGCAACTCTGCCAGTGCCTTTCTGATCAGCACCACCTCTGCTGTGCCAGGGACGACAGGTTTATTTCGAACAGTAGGTGCAGTGAATTTTTGAAAAGGAGAAACGGTCAGTAGGGGATGAGGCTGAGGTCATCACTCCTGTTTCATTTGCAGCTCGAGTTGGAAACAAATGTACTCTCCTCAGGTACTTCCACTCTGGCTATAGCAGTCTGCATCTTAGGAGGACCTGTTTCCTCTGATTTTTTTCCTATGGTCCTCTTCTACTTGTAGGGGCACCTTCTCTTTGTTGTGAGGCTGCAGTCTTGTCTTTTAACTGGCAGATCCTCCAGAAAGGATGAAATGACAGTTGTTTGCAATCTTGTGGAACCAAAATAAACAACTGGCACTGGTTTTTAAAATACTGCTAAAGATCTAAAATCCTGCTGCCACTCAGAGGGTGCTGCATATTAATTATGAATCATCAATATTTTTGGTACCATCATTATCACACACAGAAAAAAAAGCAACCTACAGTACTTGCATTCATATCAACCCTTTTTATTTAATTTATTTGGACTGCTTTTCTATCCTGTACCAGTTAATCGCTAGCCCTATTTCAACTCAGAATCTGAATGTTATTTACCATCTGTCTCCAAGGGATGCACTTGCCAAGTCCCTTAATTTGCTATAATTGGCAGGTTTTCAGTGTACATAATTTATATTAAAAAAAAAAAAAGCTGCAATCCTGAAAAAAAGAAGATTAATTAAACCATTTCTTCTGGGCCCCTAGAAGTGTTCCAAAAGGATGGCTTTAAGGCCGCAAGGTCTACTCTGTGTATGTGCTGTCACAGCTGATCACATTAAAAATGTATGTTGGGTTGGTCCCTTGTGCCTCTGTGCTGGTCAGAAGGATGTCACTGGCACCTGGGTAACATCACACATAAACAGTGAATTAAACAACTTGCATTTGCATTTGTGTCTTTTGTTCACATACTAGAAACTCCTAGGCTGCAGTATAATTTATGGATACCTCCATGTAGGGAATTCTGTAGCCGGTATGATAGGAAATGCTATGGAAAAAAAAAAAATTCAACCCCCCCCCAAGCAGATGTACAGAATACTAAAGAGAGCTACGGAAAGACCACAAATGGACTGAAAGACATTGCACATGTGGTTTGTAAACATGATTTACACCTCAGGTTCTCTTAGCTCCGTGCTGCTGGCAGCGCCTGGGTGAGAGTGCGTGGTGCAGTGACGCAGGGCCCTGTGTAGGCAGCTGTCAGTCCGGGGGATGTCAGCAGCACTCCTGAGTTTGGGATGCAGCTGACTGCAGTGGCCCCACTGCTGCCGTTCTCCACTGCCCTTTCAAGACAGTGACAGAGGAAGGGTTGATGGAGAGAGGGATGGGTGTGATTCACTGTATTTGCCCTGGAAAAAGAAAGGAACAGATGAATGTGTATATTTCCTTGTTGCCTTTACTGGATCTATGATGATATCCAAGGGATATGTGAGACCTTCGCCAGCCTCCAAAATTGCTGATATGTGACCACACAACCTTCTTTTGTGTCAGTCACTGTGTATTTATTTATACAAATCATCCAAGAAAATAATTAATTAACTAAACTGTGTGAAAACAAAGCTAGATAGGTCTGTTGTCTCCCTTCTCCATTACAATTTGGCATGTACCATTACAAAGTCAAATGAGATGTTTTGTTCTCATGTTGCTCATTTTTCAGTGGCTCAAACTGCCCTTTTTTCAAACTTGGGTACTCATCCCTGTTTGATAAAGCTAACTCTCCTAAGGTAGAATGAAAATGTAGGTGATGCTGAAAGGAACGTTTAGTTCTTCATTGACTTTGTGAAATTTCAGTTTTTCTTTCTTCAGAGAAAACATATTTTCCAATGCCATAACTATTTCTCATAGCATTTCAAATGGAAAAAAACGTGGTCCATGACTGATGGTTTCCCTGTTCTCCTGTTAAAATGTGACTAGCTACTCAAGTGCTTTAGGATATTCTAAACTGTACTACTGTTCTGCAACTGAAACACACTAATTCAGAGCCAAGCTCATTAAATATTCACTTATATCATGGATGTCATGCTTTTTTCACAAATGATTTTATGCATATATTGGGGTGTATATTGCCTGATTCTCAATGTAAAATTGGAAACTTCACCAGTGTTTTCAAGCACCTATATAAGATTTGGGCAACTGAATGGCTAAATAGGTACAATAAATATACAAAGGAGTGGACATATTCCCTTTTGCCTCTTTGTGGAATAATTACATCACCAGTAAATGAATATTCTTATACAAGTCACAAAGAAGTATGGTCCTAAAAGAGAGGCTAAGCTTTAAAACACAGGTGTGTGAAACACAGAAATCATTGTCTAGAATTGTTTTCTAAATGTTCTATGCAATCTTCTGTATTATAGATCATATTTTAAGACAAAGTGCTTAAAATACTGGTGCCATGATGATCTGATTTTTTTTCTGTTTTCATAAACATTCCTTTCAATGATTTAAATCCTTTCAACTGCAGCACAAGCTCATTTGTTGTTGCAGGCTTTCTTGCAAGGATATCGGAACAAACTCCAGCTTTCCTGTCATTTTTGGTAAGATGCATAGAATTTGGTCTGCTCTAGGTAATTGCTCAGAGTGTCTAAATCATTGACTGCTCAGTGCATTTTGAGAGCTATGAGAGAGGACGAGGACCACAGTTATTTTGCCCAAACTGATATAAGCATGAGTGAGACAGATGGTTATCTTACATAAATCTTGCACCTTAGGAGAAACTGTCCCATACATTACATGGCAGTCCTAGATTAAGTTTTCTTCTTGACTGATGGCAAAGTCCATATCACAAATCTGTTTTGAGACTGAGAGCACCTGAGGCTAGGGCATTTCAGGAAATTTCATTCTGAGACCCAGTACCTCTCTGTGCCAATGTATCTATCTACTTGTCTATCTACCTACCTATCTGACCTTATCAAATTATTGCTGTCATTTTTAAAGAGCACTGAACTTCCCATTAAAAGAATTTTTATCTAGCCTTTCTTGCAAGCCTAGAAGTGTCTGATTTTGAATCGATCTAACAAATGATTTGGAGGTTTTTGGAATTAGCAAGATGCCAATCTTAACAAATTGTTTTTCAAAGCACAGAGATTAACTTTGATAAACGAGACATTCGCCTATTCTTGTACATACATATAAATATCATCTAAGTAGGATAATTTGGGTTTTAGTCACATTCAGGAGAAACAGATACAATGTAGAAAACCATATTGATCTTTTAAAGACAGGAAGGACTACTTTCCACTGCTTCTACCTTGTCCTGTGAAGAACAGGCACTTTAAAGTGGAGCAACTTCGAGAAAGGCCTTTTGCTGGTGTTTATTTTGGGAGGTGTGAGGTTTTATGTTTTGTTTTGTTTTGTTTTTTTGTTAATATTTCACCTAAATCAGTCACATTCTAGAAAAGCCCTTGAATTTTCCTAACACATCTTCCATAAAGATACCTAGGAGAAAAAAAAATTCATTCAGAGATAACCAGTAACAGAAGGAAAAATATAGAATTTATTAGAGAGACTGGCTATATAGAGGCTACAGAGTTCAGCTAGAAACTACTTCCTTTCAAATCTAGAATGTATCAAGCTGAATTAAAATGTCTTTTGTCTCAAATTAAAAAGAAAAAGGGGAAAAAGATGATGAGGAGAGAGAATAAGGGTAACAACCACATTCCTACATTTCTACATTTCCGTATAGAATGCTCATCATGCTATTTACGAGAAGAACTTTTCTACATATAAAATTTTTGTGGTACCTAGGTGGTCTCATCTAAATATCAGTGCTAGCCCTCTGGAATAAGTCCTACTGAAATTCTGGCTTGCTGAGGTCTTTAAAACTCTGGCAGTTACTGTATTTCTTTAAGGGAAGCCGAGTCCTCTGGGAAATGTGGCCTTTGACGTAGGCGTGGTGACATTTGTACAGCAGTCGATCTATGGGTAAGATTTCCGTGCTTGGTGTTTCCAGAGCAATGACTCTCCTCTAACCCTGGACGATCTGTCCTTTGCACTATGGTGCTTTTATTTTGTTATGAGATTCATGCAGCTCTCAGTGGCTATTCCAAAGAATGTCTGCAAGGTCATGGGAGCCTTTGCTGATTCAGGAAAGACACGTTTCATTGCAAAAGGCAGCTTTTATTTTGTTTTTGTTTTCCAGCGCGTACGCATGGAATGCTGTTGTGGTTGTTTCAATGTTTACAAGATATTTCCTTCAGTGATAGTTTCACTTCTGCCAAAAGAAAAGTTAAAAAAAATCCATTAATGAGCTGACAGTGCTTTTAATACTGCTTCAAAAGGAGAGGGAATTCTCGTGTGCCAAACAAATGTTTGGAGTAGTCTCAGACAGCAACATTTGTTCTGCAAGGGAATGAGCCACAATAGGACACTTCAGCTGCTGAACAACTAAAAGTACTCAGATGATGTAGTGTTCAGATGCCCAGCCAGTTTCCAAGATAAGTAGCCTTTCTGTTAATGTGGCAAAAGTCTGTGCTCTGCCTAATGCAAACGGAAGGAAAATCTCCCAGCTCAAGGTTTAGGACTCCCTGCAGGAAAAAATTACAGAGCTTTAGGCAGAAGTGTGAAATTGGGAGTAATACATGTCTTGGCTCATCAAGAAGGGGGATGCTCTTGACAGCATAGAGGCACATTCTTGATGTTTGTCAAATTTTCTGACACATTTTTATCCATTTTGAGACAGTGACAAAAATGTTTCAAGCATTTTTGTAAAATGTTATTCTCATTTTCTGACCAGAATCTTATAAGAAAATGACAGCAAAAATTGAAAAGTAGGATTTCTTGCTTTCACAGGCACTATACTGTCTGAAATCATCCCCAAAAGGATGATTATGAGCCAGGAAATAACAAATACAGCTTCTAAAACATTTATCCTGTTTTATTTTAGTTGTTGCTCTCTCTTTCAAGAAAGTTTCACCAAACATGGAACTCTGCATTGTGTTTTGAGGATTATTCAAGGGCACAGTTGCTCTTTTCTGGCTTTCACAAGCTTGGCCTAGCAGTCAGGCAATGTAATTCCTCTGTTTGAAGACCTGAACACTTGAAGTTGGTGGCTACTTTGGTTTTGTTCATGCACTCTGGGTGAAGTCTTACCTTTTAGATAATTTGCCTTTCTGTTGCAGGAGGTCTTAGCTCTGAGATCCACTAACTTGCAATTATCCTGATGTTCCTAACAAGTACAGGTAGCCAATTACACTTAGGGCATGATAAGTAAGGAATTATTCTGCAGACTGCACTGGAACTCTTTGTACAGTTCCACCTGGGAAAAGCATCATAAAATGATCCTGTGCAATCAAGACAGGTTTGCTGTTCCATCAAAACAAAAAATGTGGATAATCTTACTGATATTAAGGTACATGGCTTTCGATTTACTACACAGATCATCTTTTGGAACAATATCTCAGCTAGTGATAATTGATGTAGCTCTGAATTTAATTAAATTTTGGAAGCTCTTACTGCTTGAGAATCTGTCCTAGAGATTGCTTTTGGAATAAGCGTATAAGGTTGATCTGTTAGGAACTGCAATTTATGTTTTAACTGAAGGTAAATGATGGCTATTTGGTGATTAATTTCCTGTTCTTATGCCAAGTCAACTTAAGATGTGCTAAATTAATTTATTACTAACCAGCAGTTACTATCTAACTTTAATTATTAAAAAACCCCACATCATTTTGACCTTTGAGCAATCATGTAGGCAGACCATCCCTTGAAGTTTGCCTCTAATTTTCTATAAAGGTAGCATTTTCTTTTCTGGAAAAGCAGCAGTACAGGGAAGTGGAGGCTGAAGTTTTGAAGGTGGATTATGAAGCTGAAACTGAGGAGGAACGCTTTCAGAAGGATCAAAGGCAGCAGAAGACAGTGTTTGTTAGATGAAAAGATCTACTTCTAATTACACAATTATTACAGTGCAGGTGTGTGTGTAAGAGGAAGTGGTGTGTATATTGTCAATCAAGGTGTAGAAGGGCCAATCATAAGTACAGCAAGTTTTAGGTCCCAGGGACCCTTATGGGAAAATGCTGAGGGTGCAGTCAGTGCCCTCATCAACTTTGCCTCTTTTGGAAAAGACAAGGAGCTGGGCTGCTTTGAACCTGCTGTGGAATCTCTGCTCTGAGAGCTGGTTGCAATGGCAAGATTCACTGCTGCAATGGAAGAACTTCAATGATTATTACTTGGGGGTGCAATGGGGACCTTATTGTTCAGCACTGCATTTTAAGATTCACTAAAAATGAAAATTAATGTCCGCTCAGATGTACTGTGTTTTGGGGACAAAAATATTCTGCATGTGTGCTCTCTTTTCAAATAATAGGAGAACTCCAAGAATAAAAAAGCTGCTTGTTGAAGCTCAGACAGGCAGTAAAGAGGTGAGATTGCCTGCAGTTGGGTACATGCCTGTCTATTTCCAAAGGCAAGGAAATTATAATTTTTTCAAATTCCCTCAGGCAGCAGTAACCAAGCCAAGTTGGCTCTAGCCAGCTCTTGTTTGTAAAATGTAATTCTGTGGTAATGAGCTGGTGACAACTTGAAGAAAAGAGTCTAAACATCCTGAAAACAATTCCAAACATGACTAAATATGAGAAGGAAACTTCTAATAATTGCATAATGGGAATAAAGAATACTACATATAAATACAAACATAATTTATTTTCTAGATGAGAATATATATATTATTATTCTCTTCCTTTCTTTTTCTCTCTGAATATATATGTGAGTAAGTATGTATCTCTCTACCTCTTATCTCTCTCTCCAAATGACCTATATTTCATGCAGGAGCTAGCAGTTTTGTCATTGTTGGAAAAAGCAGAAGTTGAGCTCTTAGCCAACACCTGATGTGACCACAGGAGATGCTAGCAGATTAAACCTGTATATGTGATGATGTATGTGACTGGAGATTTTTATGCTATTTTTATGCTTGCGTTGATTTCACAATTTATAAGACTTGCCCTAGGCAACAATGCAGCAAAACCAATCAAATAATATAGAAAAAATATAGCATTATTTATTTTAACAAATAATTAAATAATCAATATATTGCATGCTGGCTGAAATCAAGCCAGTTTTTTTTCCCCTCTGAAAAATCCACTGTATTCCAAAGCAATTTAATTCCCTCCTCTTTTTCTGAAGCTTTCCCCTTACCCTTTTGTGTCTTCCTCATATAAACCAGTGTAAATTTCTTATGTTCCTGATAAATTAAAAGAAATATCTAAGAGGCAAGGAATTTTAGTTCAGTCTGAAACACTGTGAACAGTGGTTTTTGGACCTCAGGATCATACCATCCTCCAGGCACTCTTCTTCCATGTCCCAAACTGCTAGGCCACTTGGATTAATTTTTGTCAAAACCATGGGGTTTGGTTTTGTTTGTTTTTCAGCCTCCTGAGCAGTGAAAACAGGTTTATAGAAAATTAAGAGTAGGTCTCAAAAAATTTCACACCAGTGCAAGCCTTCAGAGACAGTTTGCCAGGAGTCAGGGTCATCTGTGTGTGAGTGAAACTGTGCTTGCATTAGCCATCTTTGTTCAAAGCAGGTCAAGCAGGCTGTAAAACAGCTTGCCAGGGGTTGAACCTTCAGTGTTACTTGTTAGTGGAAAAGCAGGGCACTAGTATTCAAATCCTCTTATTCCAGAGGCAATCACAAGCAAGTATGCTTATTGTGGAAACCTGAGACTCATCTGAGGCACTCAAAGAGCATGTTATTAATGATTACATTTTGAGGAAGTTCTTGCATAAAAAAATTACTAAGGAAGAATGTGACCACTTGTGAAACAGAAATCCAGGCTTCATCCTGCTTTCCACTGCTTGCAGTACATATTTAATACTTAGAGGTTCTTCCAGAGTAATGGGAAGGTAGGGGGGAAGGGGGTAGGAAAGGGCATATTCAGAGTACACTGGCAATCTCTTCCTTTTACCAAAAGCCTTTTTTTTTCTCTGTGAGAATTATGCTAGATGACTCTGATAACCAGTCAGTAACACCAAGCTGGATTTCTAGCATGGTAATTACTTCTGTGGTGGTTTGCAGCAAAAGATAATACAATGTGGTGGGTGGCTGTTCAGTGTCTTTAATATCCACACTATATTCTCACTAAATATAACCTTGAAAGCTTTTTATGGAGTGTGACAGGGCAGAAATATAGCTATATGTTCTGAAAACTAGAAAAATAAAAGCAACAAATAAACGGTCGGAAAAATGAAGATGCAGTTGTAAGATCCTTGGTAGCAGAGACTGAACTGGCCTTTATGGTCACTGCAATATTAAAGGAATAATAATTCCAAGTGTTTAATGATCTGGCATCCCAGTCCTATCATCTTCTCTGTGGAAGCCAACAGTAAACTCATTAAGAGCCTCTCCTCAACATTCTGAAATTACCACTTAACACCAAGAGTGATATTATTTTTTACATCATTGTGTTACAAATCTATTTAAATTCCAAATACCTATGCCCACTGTATGTGTAAGCACATGGATTAAGGGGAGCTGTACCAAGCTGTGTGAATATGTTTTGCTTTGTTTATTTGCAGAAAGGGAGCCCATTCTTTGCAAGGTTGATATAAGGAATTTTCCCTGTGGTTGTCCAACTGAAGAGGTGAAGTATCAACGCTCACTGCTGCCCTCCAAAATCCCTGATTAGGCATATAGTTTAAAATCCACTATAGCATGAGGTGTTTTTCCTCACATTGCTGCCTCTGATTCAGGAGATGCAAAGCCTTTTACACCAGTGGGTAAGTAAGCCTCACAGATTCAGTATTAATGCACATCATGCAGCAAAGTTGGAGGGAGCTGCTTGGGGATAACTAGTCAGTCAGCAGCAGGGCTGAAAACACTTAAGGAGCCCTCTGAGGTAATTGCTCTTATCTATTTGACCACTAAACTGCAGTAAGTACTTGCTTTAGTGCTCAGCTGCTGTTGAACCCTGAACTTTCAAGGACAGCAGGACAGCAGATAAATGCTGAGGAGCTCATTTTTTTTCAGCAGAGGGGAATTAGCAGAAAAAGGGTTAATGGTATCTGCTGGAAGATGGGCAGCAGTTGAATGCTCACTGCCTCAGCCCCCGGGGCTTTCTTAGAGGGATTTCATGAAAACAAGGCCAGGACTCTTTGAGGGAAGCCAAAAGGTATGAATGGCAGAGGTTTCTTTTGCCACTGTGGGAAAAACAACTGTATATCTATTTGCATTGTTTGGGGAAATTTAATGCAGATTCCAACCATCTTGATCCTGCTCCTGAGTGTTCAGGGCTAACAGAGAGCCAGCGGTGGCCATTGCAGCAGGATAGTGCCCTGGTGCTGCCAGACATGAGAAGGAATCCTGCAAGCCCCTGTGGACAGTCCTGGCTTTTACTGCTTGCAGAGATATTTCCTTTATGGAGAAAAATATTTTTTTCCCCTCTCCTTTATTCTTTGAAATCAGATTTACTCAAAGCCCCTCCAAGAGGTCTGTCTGTGTTGAGAGGGGACTGGGCAAATCTAAGCCTTTGAATTTGGAAGGCGTAGGCACATGATGTTAATGGCACCACTTGCTTCGCATTAAATTAATCACGTACGTATGTCTTTTGCAGAGCCAAGACTATGATGAACTGTCAGAGAGTATAAAGCAGAAAAAGGGCTGATTTTACAGTTGCTGTGGATGCCTGATATCAGCTTCTCTGGAAACATTCAAGGATATTTTTGGTTCAAGATTAAGAAGTCACCAAATAAATTATTAACCAACTGAATCCTACTTATTTTATGTATATGAGCAAACTGCACTATTGAAACAATATTCTGCACTCAGGGCTGTCAGTGGATATTCACACATTGTTCTTAATGTGTTGCTTCTTTCCTAAAGCAATATCAGTTTAGATGTTTTAAACATGAACCTGATTTTACATCTTCATTTGCAGCCTTTTTCCCCCAATATTGACAGGATGAGAATTTTCTTGCTACAGTGAAGCTGCAGCCTGGATTTTCACTCTTTACCTATGGTATTGTACAAAGTGTGTCATTATACTGGTCTAAAAAATATGTTAATAAAGGTGTTTTAATGGGTTTTGAGCCTTTGCAGACTGCCTGCAACAGACTAAATGCTGCCACAGAGTTGTCTCATGCAACATTTTTGGGAGTCTGGCTCAGATTACCTAAAGAGTTGTTATTTTTAAATTTGTTTAGTTTAAAAAAGAAAGAAATGCAAATACAGAGGAGACAATGCCTTAAAATAGATAAGAGTGCCAGGTTATTCTTATTTAAGAAAAACTCCTGTCCCCTCATCTTCACCTCCAGTTGGATCTCTTAGAAGAATTTGCCATATGGTTTAAAGATTGCTGAAATCTTTGCTAAGACTGCCCCCACCCCAGCTCTTGAATGTCTTTTGATAGTCCTCTGCAGCTTCTGAAATATGGCTATGAAAAAAACATAATGAAGCAAAAGAATTCTCCTGGATGCTCCCGAATGACCTAGTGTGCTGCGAAAGGGAAGGACTGCCTGATTTTATCATGCAAGGCTTTCCTTGCTCTTATCTTAGAAGTGTAATGTCTCTTTTTTCCACCTTCATATTGTTATGGTGATCCCTAGTTTCCTCTCCTTTCCTCTACCCTTCCCTCCCCTCCCCAGTAACAGTAAAGCCAAAAGGAACTTTTAAGAAGTGGTGTAATTATTAATGAATTTTGATCTTGGGAAGGAGAGCAACCAAAGTATTTCCTGTTTCCTATAATTAAGGACTCAAGACTCAGTTCTGCCACACACACGAATGCATTGTTTATTTTTAATGTGCTCTCCATGGAATATAATCTGCTGCTTTATTTCTATATCTTAGGCCAAATTCATAATTGGTGTAAACAGCTGCTGCTCAACTGACAAGTACTAAAATGGAGGCAGAGGAAAAATGAGGTTATAAGGTTTCATCTGCTTACATCAGGAATGCATTTGTCCTATTTGTTCTTCCCTTTAACCTCCCAGTGATCTTGGGAATAAAACCAGTGGAAGCAGGGGAGTCTCTGAACTATTATGAAGCAGAACAATTTGGCCTTGCCAATTCAAAAGAACTGGGCAATCAATATATCCATGAGACAGGTCGTGAACATTTGGCTACAGGTACTAAAGATGAACAATCTCATACGTCCTGCTGGTAAAATTTCCATACAGGCTGTAAGAGCTGGAGCCTGCTTAAGGAATCAGGCCAATCTGTAAATACTGGGTTGGAAAAATGAGATGCTGTAACTTGGAATGACTTAAATAATTGCATTGGAAGATTACCATACAAGTTGCTGAATGTACCATTGGAACTCAATAAATAACAAACAGTGTGCTGTTTTTAGCCTATTTTATGTGCTGCTTCTCTTTTCCTGTGTGTCTAAACACCACATTCTCCCCAAAATGGAAGACAGGATTGGCTGAACCGTTGGTTTGAACCATTGCTCGTTTTTGATCCACTCTTGAATGCATTGCTGTTGAGAGCTGATCAGTGTACACAGAATGCTGATACCTCCTGTCACAGTTACACTGCCATCAATGCTGGCTTGGTACTGGAAACAGCAAAGGGATGTGCTTTTGGAAGTGGGTGTGATGCCTTAAATGGCTACCTAGAAACACAGACTAGACAGGAGTAAAGGAATAANAGCATCAGGTGCTGATGACGAGCAGTCAGAGGAGGACATGAATGTGACTGTAATCTCTCCTCCTACCAGCTCCCTCATGTTTGGTATACCCACTCTCCTTCTTCTGGGGTATTGAGTTTATAATAGTAAAAAAGAGTTGTAAATATTCTTCCCAGTCACCCTTTCTCAAATAAGGGGCTTGAGAAGTGGTAATACAGAATATCCTCTTCTCGCTTTCCCATTTGAGCCNCACAGTGTGGGTATCCTCGGAGAGCAAGTTACAGAGGTTTGTTATGTCTATCTTAGCACAGAGAACAGCACTTAACAAGCTACAGGAAACTTCAGAGCTACACTAGCAGTACAGGACTTGAAAAATATAAAAGTTAGAACCTAAAGCATCAGGTGCTGATGACAAGCAGTCAGAGGAGGACAGCTCCTCCTACCAGCTCCCTCGTGTTTGGTATACCCACTCTCCTTCTTCTGGGATATTGAGTTTATAATAGNACATACTCACTATTTGAGTAATTTCTCCTTACAGTATGTATATTCAGTTTTTGCAGCTGTAGTAATTTGTTCTTTACCCCCAAAGTAATGAAGTTGCTAATCAGCTAAATCTAGGCTGCCCTTCCGCATTTAGCCTCACAGCAGAGAACTATCTATTTCATAACAAACAGTAAAAGAAGTTTGAAAGCAGCAAAACCAAACTGGAGCTCAGTAACTGTGACTCAGCAACACTAAATTCTTGTGAAAATTTAAACCCTGTCTCTTTTGTTGCAGCACAGATGAGGGAAGTGAATGAACTAGTGCCAGCTTGAGACTTTTAAATTAGTAAAATAATTACAGAGTGATTAGAAAACCTTGGCTACATAGCTAGAAATTTCTCCACTAGAATTGAGGAGATCTCGTTTTGGGTTTCTGTTTGGAATTGATAAGTGCTGTGAAGACCAAGGACAAGACAATGGTCATGCTGCTACTCTAGGACATAGAGCTGATAGTGATGGGGGTATGCAGGGATGCCTCCAGCACCTGCATTACTATAGCAGCACAACCCTCAGCGGTGCTTGAAATGGTGAAACTTTCAAGGGTACAATATCAGATAAAGAGATTTACCATCCAGCCATACCCTCAAATGAAAGGACTTAACTTCATGGACCACTCTGAAAGAGAGGAGAAAGGACTGCATTGCCTCAGCCTCCTGCTGATTTAATGATGAAAGATGAACTTCGAAGATCTTGCCTTGCTCTATTGTAAAGGAAGAGTTTCATGAGTTTTGATCCACAGACTCCTTCCCAAATCAAGAGTACTCACAGTTAGTTTGTTTTTCATAGATTCCCTTTGTATGCCATTTAGCCCATGGCTTTGAGGTGACCAAGGCTGGAAACTTGTTTTGGAAAATGTGTTCCTGGTTCCTACCTCTATCTACCTTTGTTCCGAGAACTCTGAAAGTCATGAAGTAATACCTTGTAAGAACATCCAAGGATGTGAGGACCTGTATTGTGAAAACTGTCACGATTCATATTTTTGGGATGATTTTTGTTCTTAATAGAAATTCTTACCACTCAAAAACTGATTTAGAAGAGTCAGAAATCCAAATCATTGGAGGTCTCTTATTTCCAATATTGATTTACTCCCCAAGGGTCATTCCAAAACACATTAATTACAGACACGATACACAAATTCACAATAACATATCAATCATTAGGCTGTGTGAATTAGGGGACATGACTGAAACTGAACAATATAATTCAATAAAATTACTGGTAATCTTATTTATTCATTTAAGCTATAGTCTGCTCTGATTCTGCAAGTAGAAGTGCTGGAATGCTGCTCTTACATTTCTGTTGTTTCATGCATGATCTGTTTGAAATTTTGAGTGCTCTTGTTTCATGTAAAATTACTTCAATACTGTTACTCCTCTCACCCCCCAAAAAAATTGTGAAAGAGGAATAGAATGGAATCTCGGATCAAAATGGACAACAGTGAACTGACAGTGCCGTTGACTTTTTTGAAAGTGCATGCATTTTCCCATGCATGTATCCTTCCTCTGGGGTTCAGCAGTTATGTTTCCTCATCATTTGTGCACTGATACAAAAACACAGCTAAAAGGAAAAGGTCCAGGAAGATAACCTTATCCTATTGGGTCTAGTAAGTCCTAGGCAAAGCCCAACTTTTCCTTGGTTGTCCAGGGATCATGTAGATTTTGCCAGTGATGGGAAGGAGTCTGGTAAAGGGATCTTCTGTGTCCCTCTCACCTTCAGTTACCCTGTCCCCATGCTGGTCCTGCGCTGTGGGACATGAAGTGTCAGCCTGGGCACTATGGTGTACTGAGAAGCCCCAGAAGCCAAAGGGACAAACCCTCCTGGCCCCTGGTGACTGGCATGGGAAGGCCATGGGGGCTTTGCTGCAGAGCTACCTCGAGGCTGCTTTTGGTAGGCAAAATTAAGTTACTCTACCCAGGGTGGTGTTCCAGGGCACGCCCTGGCAGTGCTCTGTCATGGGAGGATAAGGACACGCCCAGGGACAAGGAGCGGCAGAGAAAGGTTTAAAAGTACAGCTTCCTGGGGAAATGGGAAAGAAGGAGCAGCAGGGCTGCATTTAGGGCTTCTTTCTTTAGCAACAGCAGTAGCAGCCAGGGTATTTATCAGGAAGGAAGGAAAAGAAAAAAGAAGCCAGGACAGTGGTGTCCTGGCCTTTGTGCCTCCACCTGCAGCTGTCTCCTTTGTGTGTAGCTGTATCTGCATACACACTCACACAGAATTTTGTGTACAGCCAGGTATTGCTGGCTAAGGCCTGCACAATCCATCACCGAGCAGACAGGATCAAGAGATGGATATTTTAATCCCATGTTGGCTACTCCTTGGTTTCCTCTGTACTTACCTTCTTAAGGTGGAGGGTCTTTACAGGGAATTTGCATGAGCTTTCCATATACAGATAATTTCTGCATCCTGCTGTAAGCCCAGTTCTCTTTGATACACACTCATGCAAACCTGTTTCACCCATTCTGAGATCTGAACAAGGAAGCCAAACTGTATTCCCTGAGGGAAATGACACAGCTGCTCCCTGCTAAGGCTAGAGTTTAAAGAAATAGTGTTATCTATTGTTAATTCTCTTCATTTAACAGATACTTTCTTATTTTCTTGTGTTGAAAGGCTGATGGTTAAAATGTGGTCCTGACATAAAATAACCATGGAAACTATATATGGATATTTTGCCTAAGTGGTTTTTTTCAAAGCAAATTATAAAACAAGATTAAAAAAAAGTTTCATTTGGTTTGGAATAGTTTTCCAGTGTGCAGAAAAATGAATTATGACTTCCAAAATGAAATGGATCCCTGGAGCTGCTTCATCTTTGTCCTTGAAACTTCTGAAAAAGTTTGAATCAAGGTCTACAGGAAACATTTTCCCCCTTCCTTGCAGCTGAGCTTCTTAGAATCGCATACACACTTTTCTATTTTTACTTTCTGACCCGGGCCCATTTCCAAATGAGAAGCTGAGGAATTCCTGCACTCCTACATATGTGAGTCCCAGACTGAACTCAAAGGACTGGCCAGTTTACCCCCCTTTTCCTCCCAGACAGCCTACTTTCATCACAGTGCACAACTGAAATTGGAGACCACTTGGGTTTCCTTACTTTGAAAGAGCTCAGAAGGAACTTTTACAACTCCTAATGAAAGGCTGCAGAGAAGAGCTGAAATTAAGACAGCAAAGTTCACGATTTGTCTTGGAGCAGAGGCTAATTCAGTTTATAATGCAAGGTCTATGCTGGAGTCCCAGCATCAGGTAGGTTTGGGCTGTCCTCCCTGTGCTCTCTGAGAGCCATCCAGTGCTTTCGTGTATTTTCGCTGCTCTATAATCCAGTGCAGTGGTAAGCTCCCTTCCTTCTCTGTTATTTGAGGAAGAAAGATGTTGTCAATGTCTTTTGCCTTGAAAGGGATGGCAAGCTTGATCTACAAGCTGGGCTGGCGTGGGGGAGGAATGAGAGCAGAGCTCCCTTCCCCCAGCTGCTGTTTGTCTGACGCAGAGCTTGTACTTCTGTTGTTATCAGCTGCTTTGGTAAGATCACAGTGTGCTGGGATTGCTCAGAAGGTTAAAATATGTTGACTGAATTTTCTTCAGCTACCAACGCAAAAGGCTAGCTAATAGCATCACTGGCTGTCAAAAGCAGCCAGCTCCTGCATTTCTCGTGGTAATGAAACACGCTGGAGTTTTTCATGGTTTATATACATCATGATACCTGTGCTGTGTATGTCATGTCAAGGATAGGAACAATAGGCATTCCAGCCAATAGATCCATCAGGGCTTGCAAACAAACACACAAAATTGCCTCTTTCTGTGAATTACTTGTTTTGTATTGATTCGTGATGATGTATAGAGGGAGACGAGGACTTTCAATTTTGGACCTTTTTCTCCTAGTTTTCCTCCCGTGAATCTCAGCTGCTGTAACAGATACCCTGCAGTTTTCCGTCAGTGACCTCCTGACTGTCTTCAAATCCCATTTCAAGAGCAATCTTTTCTCCCTGGCCTCTGACTCCTGTGAGTCTGTCTAATAAAACAATCAAATGGTAGTCCCTCATCCTGCCAGTTTCCCATGCTAAGTTCTCCTCTTTAAACCCCTCTTTTCTTGTGTCTCAGCATCCGGTATCTGTGGGTATCTAAAAATAGGCCTTACACAGCCATCAACCCCTGTCCCTGAAAAGTTCAGCTGTGGGGGATTTATACACGGTGTAGGAGACCTCAGCTGAGATCCTTTTGCCAAAGGTGATTTGAAATGATATCTCATCTGCCAGGAAAGTGCCTTGACATGCATGCTAGTCCGAGATGTGTTTTTATCCACAGTCCTCCTGACATTGCTGCACAATTTTTGGAAGACATTTGGTAAGATGGTGCTACATCCAGAAATACCAGTGTTTCCGTAAGAAAGCCCTTAGATAGAATTTAAAGAACCAAGTCCTTAAGCCATCTTAATTAATATTTAAAGCCCCTCCTATAAATCCATATTCATATTCAAGGCAAATATAGACTGAAGAAGCATCTTGTCTTTCTTGCATTTTGTCCACCCCAGGGTACCTTACAGAACAGTCACTGAGTAAGATGCTTCCTTGGGAGATGAAACGCACGCCTTCAAATCCCCTTGTGCTGAGGAGGGATTTTAACCTGAGTTTTGTTCAGCCTCTGTAAAATCCCTACTAGTGAATGTACTGAAAAAAAAAAGTCACTTCTGCTGCTTTCTTCAGTACCAGTGTGGATTTAGCTCTTTATTTCCTTTGTGTTTATTGTATGTGCCTGTAAATGAAGTGCTTCAGAAATGTCAGAACAGTTCACTTAGATTTTCCACTTTCTTTTTCTTTGGTTGAAATCATTGGGCAAAACATAACCTTTGCTATCAAGTAATTTTGACTTTCCTGGAACAACTTATTAAGAATACGTGCCCAGTTTTACCAAGAAACTGTAGTCATAAACTAGGAAAAAAACCCCAAACAGAACAACATTATCTATGACAGCAAACTCCTGCCAGTAATCTATGATAAAATTTAACCTCATCTCAGCAGAATGATCTTGTTGCTCTTAGGAAGGCTACCCTGGCCTTATCACACAAAGGTTCTCAATAATTCAGTTAGCAATATTGGTCAAAATCCTGCTGGTGCTGGGCTCTGCCTTCATTTGTCTGAGGTAAATACAAGACTTTTTGCCTTTTTTTTTTTTTTTTGCTGTGAAAGGTCTTGCATGAGAAAAAATGTGCAGTGGTCTGTATTGTGATCAGCATAGATCAAAGTGCACTTGACCCAAGTTATCCATTCCCATCAGTTGAGGGGGAGAGCTTCCTTGGGGCTGTGATTGTATGTCAGCCAGGACCTCCTCTTTTTAACCGGTGCCGTATGTGTACGTTACAACATTAAACTGCTTTGGGCCAAAAAAACCTTGGTTTAAATAAGAAACTTTATTTTCATACTTAGGAGTTGGGTGACAAGTACATTCACACAGCGCCATATAACCCTGTCAGATGATCCTGCAGTTCCTACAGAGGTGCAGGGGTTTTGCCATGAGATCAAAGCCTGGGAAAAGAGGAGAGCCGAGCACTGCCTGTAGTACTGTCAGGCAGCATTGCTCACAGACATTCACAGTGAGGAAGAATGAAGTCACAAACTCTCGTGTGAGATTCCAAGGAAGAGAAATTGTATCTGCTCTTTATAAGAGATTCAATTAGATGCTCTTTTTGGGAGAGTAAGATTTCTAGGCCTCTTAT
Organism: Vireo altiloquus; assembly: GCA_013396875.1. Lineage (NCBI taxonomy): Eukaryota > Metazoa > Chordata > Aves > Passeriformes > Vireonidae > Vireo > Vireo altiloquus. Next base: position 234,730 of record VZRF01009378.1, read on the forward strand.
AAATAGAAGACCGCATCTCAGCTTGATTACTTCAAAACAGCTTCCTGCAACCTCCCACTAGGAAGATGAGCAATTAGTATAATCACAGCAATAAGTCAAAGATGTTTAATGCTGAAACTTGCATAACAACTTTTCTGCTCCTGGTTCTCTGCTGGGCTATAGGCAAAGAACAGTATAATGCACATTCCCATTGCTAAAGATGCAATATCCAACGGGTCTTCTTTGCTGGATGTAGTTAATTTGATGACATTAAATGGTCCAACAAAGATGTGGGGTACTATGGTTAGGCAGAGGCCTTTTATTATGAAGCACAATCATGCAGGTGGAAGTGTTGTGAACAAAATGGAAAGCAAAGGTCCTCACTGTGAGTCAATCTGCTGGCAATAAAGGTGCCACCGGAGAAGATTCCAGCTCATTTTCTGTCAGAAATAGTCCAATAAGCCAAGGTCAGGAAGTAGTAACATGTTTTTTAAAATCATGGAAAAAAGGAATGAACTAGCCCCCTCTTTTGGCTAATTGAGAAACAGGAGTAGGAATTGGTATCGGCTAAATTGCAGGTCCTGAAAGTACTCCTCCTCCTCTCGCATAGGAATCAGTTATGCTCTCAGATATCATTTATCCGTGTAGCCACTGGGCCTTCACTGTAAGTAGGTGTTATTTTTAAATGTAGATCTCCCAGTTAAATCCAGATTTTGTGTCTTAGGATGTAAGCTCCATGTCTGCAAACATTCTCTGCATCTACTAGTTCTGCAGCTGATACCTTTTACTAGCACAGGAACTCCAGAGATGTGTACAGGATCCTCCAAGCACTGAATTTTCCGGAGTAAATTATCTCCCAAAGAATCTCATGAAGAACCTTGTGGGTCTGGAAGGATATTCTGTCACTGCATGGGAAGGCACAACTTTATATAATATTTTTGTAAAGGGTTTGAGGAGAAATGTTTGCTTTTGAAAACTGGAGAATCTCTAACATTAAGTCCACAGCTTACTGTGGCTGGAAAATGGCAGGGATTGGTGACAAAATTTAGGCTTGACAGAAGCTATTAATACTTCCCTGTGATATCCAGAAGTACTTGCAATTTTTTGTAAGAAATAGAAACAGTAGGGTAGGGCTAGTTTTCTGCCTCTTTAGTGGAACTGTTTCGAAGAAGCTAGTTACACCTTGCAGAAATTTTTTTTTGGAAATTAATCTTCTAATATAATCCTCCTAAAATTTAAAAAAAAAAAAATCCTAATATAAAAATGTTTAAAAATTTTCCTCTTCATGAAGAGAAAAATACCCTTGTATTAATCACAACTTTCAATTATCTTTAAATGGGTATGAATGTACATGTAGGCAATATGATATTCCCAGAAGCCAGATCCTGTAAATTATTTATAGAAACTGAGTTTTATAGAAACATAGATGTATATAATGAAGCTTTGCTTTCAATTTCTCATAATATTGTCATTTAAAAAGCCATTTATACAAATATGCAAAGATCTTTGTGCACTTAGCTACTGTTTTAGCACTTAGATAAAGTAGCTGTTTCCAAGAAAAGGGAAAATTTTTGCTTATTTGAATTGTGGATTTTCTCACCACAGTTATTAATGGTAGTTTCATTCTCATGTCATCATCTAGTTGTGTTAGATCAAGAAATTATCACCTCCAGCCCAAAAGAGAGTACCCATTGATCTGCCAGCTGAATTCACCTCCCTCAGCCAAGAGAACAGGGTTACTGAAGAATCACTATTTGTAGTGTCTAAAATAACAGATGTAGTTTTGTTTGAAGAGGGAAAAAAGCATGAGCACCAGCAGCAGACTAGAGGTGGCTGATGTGGGCAGCACGGTGCTGTCAGTAGTGCTGGTAACGCAGCCCAGCCTTTCTGACTTTGTCCCTGCGGCTGGAAGTCTCATGGCACTGGATCTTGGCGTGAGCCCTGTGCTTAAACTACTGACTCTGTGTTTCTCTAAGTGAGGGAGCAGAGCCAAACAAATGGGGCGTCAAGGTAGAAAACTCGGTGTAGGAAAGAGAAATGGGGTTAATAAAGAAAGATAGGCTGTAGAAGATGTCAATGTGGGATTTATTTTAAGAGTTTGGGTACTAAAAATTAAAAGTAAAATCATCCATCCAAAGTTTAAGTGATCACATCATTTAGAGACTTTTTTTTTGCAGTATTTTTCTATGTCATAGTATGATTAATTACAGGACCTAATCCTTCATGCAAAAACTTTGGAATTAAAAGCTACTTGAATCATTGAGTTTTACAACCCCCCATCACTGAACTGCAGTAACCTCCAAACAAAAAGTGGGAGGTAAGGAAGAAATAGTATGCATATCTGAACTTGATAAGGAACACCTGAAAAGCAGAATGCCAGGAGTCTGGAATTAGCCCTGAGCTACTTGAGAAATGCAGGGTCTATTTTATGATTGCAAAAAATCAGGACCTTGTGAGAAGGATGGTGCTTTTGCATCCCCTAATATTGCTTGGCCATATATGTTTTGGGCAGCTACCCAGGAATTGTCTTGAACATGATGCCACAGCTGCTATTCTTACATGTTCTTAACCTCCTATCCAGGGAACACTTGATACACCAAGTAAAGCAAATAAATGATAGTTAGACTTATTGTTCTAATCTAATTGCTAACACACTCTTGCCTTCACCTTCACCTTTCCCTTTCCCGCTCCCCAGAGTCTTTCCAAGCTATTCTTTTGTCCCAGCTCTGCAAATATATATCTTTTTACAGGATATCATAACTCTCATTGCCACCTGGCTCTTTTTCTTGGTTCTTGTTGTTTCTGCAGTTTCAGTTCTCAGGTTTCCCAGTTGTACTTTAAAAGAAGAAGACTAACACTCAAAGAAACTCTAATTTTTGTTGTTTTGGAAAGGGCAGGTCCTTCAAGGCTTTGATCCTCAGCAGGTGACAGAGCTTCCAGTAGTCAGGGTGGGAAGACACTGGACCAACTCGCCTGCTGTGGGGTTACTGCACTGGTTCTCGTGCCTTCTGCCAGGTGACGCACAGCTATCAGTGTGTCAGGGCACAGCCATGGGTGTGTCTGGGCACAGCTATGGGTGTGTCAGGGCACAGCTATCGGTGCATCAGGGCACAGCCATTGGTGTATCAGGGCACAGCTATCAGTGCATCAGGGCACAGCTATCGGTGTGTCAGGGCACAGCTATCAGAGTGTCAGGGCACAGCTATCGGTGTGTCAGGGCACAGCTATCAGTGTATCAGGGCACAGCTATCAGTGTGTCAGGGCACAGCTATCAGAGTGTCAGGGCACAGCTATCAGTGCATCAGGGCACAGCCATTGGTGTATCAGGGCACAGCTATCGGTGTGTCAGGGCACAGCTATCAG